>BSBN01000184.1:0-600000 GCA_027924645.1 Cunninghamia lanceolata | reverse complement strand
ATATATTCAATCAAATTATCCTAGCCTTATCCTAATCATTCCACCTAATTAAATCGTAATCCTAATCAAGCACTTGTCACAATGGTCCTAATCCTCGTCAATCTTAATCACAAGCCTAAACTTGACCTTCGAGGAGCCCCTCTTCCTAAGCCTTTAACCCTAGCCATATCCTAATTTCAAACCCTAATCACCTCTTTCATCTAAACACCATCATTTCCAAGTCATCCTAATTATATATCCCAAAATAATTTCATTTCTAATCACACTATAGGATTATATTTCTAATTGAATATCCTACTCATTCTAATAAGATATTTTTGCATATCTATTTCCACCTTTAATTTCAAGGCACCCCACCTTCCTTAGTATAAAGAAAAAGGAATACCCTACAACACATGTATAAGAACATTATACCATTTCTATATAGATTAAACATAAATGATGATCACGTTTCATGTAAACTATTTCCATGTGCTCACTCAAAGAACATGCACTTGAGTTTCATGCAAACTAGATTTATTTAGTTTATTTATAATTTATAATTTCTCTTGACATGTATATGTTTATTTATAATTTATATATGTCTAGATTCTTGAAAGTTAATTTTGTACTCAATTTTGTATGTTTATATGTATATATGTAAGTTCATAGTTTTTATATATAGATCATCATGTGGATGATCTTCACTTTGATCATGAGGACTTCCTCAATGCACCACCCGAGCGGTCTCCATCTCCATCCCCAGCCTGACCTCCATCCCCACTTCCACCTTCACCTCCACCCCCACCTGGACCCCGACTTGGAACTGACCAGGATCTCTTGCGAGCCACAATTAATGAAAATGTAGATTCCATAGAAGAAAAATTGAATTCCATTCACAGTGAACAATTAATGCCACCTCACGTGGTATGTTTTGCAACTTTGATGCAAAACATTGTAGATTCTGTGAGGTCTATTGACTCGGACTTCGATGGTTTCTGGAAATGGAGAGAGGAGAGGCGATAATTTTATGCTGATGGCCTCTCCTATAAGGACATTTTGGACCTTAAAATCACAAAAGGTCATTTAGCTCAATATTTTAGACACTCCATCACTAATGAACCAATTCCCGCAACTAAGAAAAGAATATCAATCAGGTGGTGTAGACATGAAGGAATGTCTACCAATTTTTGGGACAGGTGGTGGATGGTGTTTGATTATCCACCTCATGCTAATTGTGAGGTACCTATGTATTTTTTGAGAAAGTTATATGCAGAGTTTGTTATGAATAAGAAACCCAACTATTTTGATTTTAGATCATTCTAGGGTATTGGTGGCGGCATGCCACAATAGAGGTTGGGGGCATGGGTTGATCCTCAATGACCCGTGCATGCTCAACCTCTTATTGACCCTCCTACTGCTGCCATTCCTACGCCCTTCCAGCATCATGCGATGGTATCCCCACTAGGCACATTGAGTACACTATCAGGTAGCTTGAATGAGTAGACATCTATGATGGTAGCTCGAGTTAGAGACCATGGAGGAGCTGATGGTGGAAGTGGTCCTAGTACCACTCCACATGTGTCCATGCCTCATACATATATGAGTTGCAATTAGTTGTGTTATGGACCTTATCAGGTAGCTGTACCCACTTCAGCTACACATGCAACATCTGATGATATGGGTGAATCATTTGTTGATTATCTATTTGCTGAGGATCATCCCATTGATCATTCGACACAGATATATATAGGTTACACACATGTTGAATTTATAACAATTTTAAGCACGTGCTTTTAATGAACATATAGATCAATTAAATTGTAATATTTTAACAATCCAATTGTTTGGTGTAGATGATGGCAACAGGGACCATTGATCATCGATTTCATTTTTCATTGACATCTATTTGTCTTAGGCACCCATTTGGGGTATTTTGATTGATTTTTTAAATATATTTTAAATAATTTTATTTACTTGATTTTAATTTGTAATTTAGTCTTGAACATGTACACATTAAACATTTATGATGGTTCAGGGTTCTTCCACATGGAATTCTCCATCTGAGTGTGTCTCAAGCGTTCCTCCATCCTTGGGCATCTCACAAGACCCTTTTGTATGTATATTATTTTAAAAAACTATATATATACTTAGATTTCTCTATTTTAAATTCACTATATCAAACACGCATGTACTATTTAATATATATTAAAAATATATGTCTATGTAGGTTGACACAACAATTAGGATGGGCATTGCGGCACACTTGGATGATCCAAATTTATATTAGGAGTCGACTACATTCCAGGTTGTTGAAAAAACTATCTATGTCTAGCATGCAATATGTAGGTCTTTTAAATAGATTAAAACAAAAATTGGGTACCTATGTACAAGTGAATATATATCTTTTAACCTAATTTGTACACATGTGCTAAGTTATAAATGACCTTGTAGGGGCTTGTCATTGACATGTTTCATCCTATTCATGCCATTCCATCTACAACACATGTTGAGCAGGAGGACACAGGAGATGGGCAGCCTGATATAGTATAATTTAAAATTTAGATATATTTAAACTCAATTATAATATACATTGTGAACTTTAAGTAAATTTCAATAGAATATATGTTGATGTGTTAAAAATTCTTTTTGTTTTATAGCATGAGACATGTCATGAAGTTGAGCATGTAGAGACAGGTCCTAGAATAGTGGATGCACAACAACCTCTTACGGTATATTAATTTAAATATGATAAATTATAAATTAAATTGAATTTAAAAATTATTTTTAATCATCTTACATCTAATTTCAACTTTCTTTCTCTTCTACATGTAGATTGGTTCAAAGCATGTAGAGACAGGTCCAGGTGCACCAAAGCATGCAGAGTGGCCTCACACAGTAATTTAATTTTATGATAAATTATAAATTAAATTTTCATTAAATCAGTTTAAATCATCTTACATTTTATTTCATCTATTTCTCTTCTACATAGTGATTCAGGTCATTTGGGTAGTTCACGTGGTCTAAAGAGGTCTCTTGATTTCAGAGATGCTATGAGTTAGATTATTTAATGGGCTAGATATTTGACTATTTCATCCAAACTACATATATTGTTTCTCGTGGACTTAATTTATATTGTTTTATGGACATTATATTTCATGGGTTGATTGTCATGGACTTTATATATTGTTTCATGGACTTTATTTCATTTCAGTATTTTATGGTCTAGATTTTTGTTAAATAGTAATTAAATACACATGTACATTTATGCATTTTATGTGAAATGAATATGAAATTGATAGGACATAAATTTGTACTTTACATAAATTCATAGTCAAGACACTAATAGGACATTAATGTGAAATTAAATACAAATATAAAATTAAAGTTGAAATTAATAGGACATTTAAATATTTGTACTTTGCAAATTTAGTGATTCATAGTCAAGGCATTAACTTATCAAAGAAGTTCTAAAAAAATTACTTAAGGGGATCATATTTATCTCAAAGTACATGTCTCATATAATTTATGTTGTGATAGGATGTCTTAAGGGGTCGTAATAGGACGTCTTAAGGGGATCAAAGAATTCAAAGTACATACATCTCATATTTTTAATCACAATTGATGTAATTTAGGATGACTCATCATAACAATACGATGTCTTCATTTATATCATAATAGAATGTCTTAAGGGGTCCTAATACGATGTCTTAAGGGGATGTCTTAAGTTCTCAAAATTTGGTGAAGCTGCCCAAGGCAACCAAATTTAACAATAATACAATCAAATTTAAAGTAAATTCAAAGTACAAAAAAATGCACATTTAAATATTTAGGATATGTCCTTATAGGATGTCTTAACGGGATCAAATACTTAAGTATTCTAGACAAGTTATGGTGACTTGACATCATAACAAATGACATAATTAACTAGTAGAAATTAGGATGACTCATCATTTAACAATCACAAAATTTATACAAATATAATCTTAATGTTAATATAATTTATGCCCTAATAGGATGTGTTAAGGGGTCCTAATAGGACATCTTAAGGGGATCAAATACTTTAAAGTACATGTGTCATATTTAATACAATTGATGTAATTTAGGATGACTCATCATAACAATACGATGTCTTAACTTATGTCGTAATAGGATGTCTTAAGGGGTCCTAATACAATGTCTTAATGGGTCCTAGATATCTTTTTATATGAAAATTAAAATAAATGCCTAGATGAACTCACCACCTTTGCATTTAGTTTCTTGAAAATGGAAAATTGAATGAAATGAGCTGCCAAAAGGAAAATGGTTATATTTTTATAAGTACTAACATATTCCATGCATTATATAAATGTAAAATGGTTATTAAATTTACTATAAATGTACTATAAATGCATGTTGATAGAACTTGTCAAAAAACATTTGACCTCTTGGATCTTGTCACTACTACATTTCAATTGATTGCAATAAAAAATTTATTAATGTTATTTATTTTTGACCTATGCTGTGAATTGTATCAAACACTTTTGTTATACAATGTATATCAATCCTATGTCACAAATTTAGTGGAAGGATGAAAAGTAGACATTTATTGACAAAAAATAACATTTTAATGTAGATTACTTCACCCCTACATGAAATTTTGAAGTTAGTCTTGTTTCTTAAGTATATCATGAGTTTTTTATTACCTAAATTTGTAATTTAAGATTTAAATGTTTTTTGTATAATTGAAATAATTTATATACATGTTTAATTTTTTAAAATAATTTGTATGGTGTGTATATTCTAATGATGGGCCAAACATCACCCTTAAATGATAATGAAAATATTAAAAAATAGACATAAGGTAACTTTTCATAATGAAATGAAATCATTATCCACAAAATATCAAAAAAACAATAATAGAAGTTGTAGGACTTAAGGGGTCCTAATGGGACTTCTTAAGGGGATCAAAAAATTCAAACTACATGTCTCATGTTGGATCACAATTGATATAATTAAGTATTAGACTTTGGGGTCACTTCACATCATAACAAATGATATAATTAAGTATAAATAAATTTAGGATATGTCCTAATAGGATGTCTTAAGGGGATCATTGAACACTTCAAAGTACATGTCTCATATTCAATCACAATTGATGTAATTTAGGATGACTCATCATAACAATCACATTCTATACGATGTCTTAAGGGGATGCCTTAAGTTCTCAAAATTTGGTGAAGTTGCCCAAGGCAACCAAATTTGACAATAATACAATCAAATTTAAAGTAAATTCAAAGTACAAAAACATGCACATTTAACAAACAAAATATATAGAATAATGATTTTGATATATACAAGTGTAGAGTATAATTGTGTACTGGATACATGTATACAAATCTATACAAAATGTGTAATTATGTAATTGTGTAAATTTACATGTATTCCAACTCAAAATAATGTTTACAAAATGTGGCTATGCCATCTCAAGAAAATCTGAAACTCGTGGGGAATGTAGCAGGTCTTCACGCCACCTGATATCAAAATGATACAAGCAATATCAATATATCATCAAAACATGTATTTTAATTTATATAAAATTATTTGTATACACAATGTTTACATACATGTATTTACAAGTGCCTCACACATGTACATATAGGATTAATCTGCATCCTCTCCTTTTTGTTTCAAAGTATATGATGATGGTCTAAGGATATAAAATACAATTTAAATCAATTTCAACTAATAACGCACAAGCAATATCAAAACATATATTTAATGTATTTAAAAGAACAATATAAAACTATTTAAATATATTTACCTATTTTTACTTATTCCATTGTACCATCTGCATCCTCTCTTTTTTGCAACGTATTATCTCATGCTCTTCCATAGAAATTGTCCATAGCTCTTTATTTGTAGGTTTTCCACGATACCTCACTAGTTTTATATTTGTTGCCAACATCAAATGTGAGTAGTGTATAATCTTCTTATGTGTTTCATAATCTTTGAAAATAGGCAACCCATTCTTCCTTATTAGGTATTTTCGTAGCCAAGTGCAAACAACCACCACCGAACCTATTGGATAATGATAGCCATCATCAAAGAAGTTCTCAAAATTTGCTTGAGGGGATCAAATAAATTCTCAAATTTTTCTTAAGGGGATGTCTTAAGGGAATCAACAAACCTGTTGGATAAGAAAAGCCATCATCATCTTCTGGAGGTGCTGTTAATTTATGTTTAGTCTCCATACAACGAGCCAACCAATTATATTGCATTTCCTCTTCATTCTCCTCAAGTGCAACAACAGCATACACATGTCCTGCAAACAAATTTTGATTCAATAACTTGCACATGTCCATATTATAATTTGACCAATCTACATACATGCATTCATATGTACATATAAATAAATAAAAGCACCACAAAATAGTAATGAAGTGAAATAAAATAAAATAATTTCAATTAAATTACCTTCTTGTACAAGGTTTGAAACACGATCATAATCGTTTGATGCAAACAATTGATCATTGTCTTCAATTGTTGTTTCATATTGATCATGTGCTTGTGCAGGTGTCAACGATCTTTGCTTCCACTCTTCAACCCATTCTATATTCTCACATGCTTCCCAATCTCTTGAAATACAAAACTGACAAAAACATACAAGCTCCCTTGTCCAGATAGTCCATGCACTTGCATTCGAACTCTTAAATGAATGCCATTTAGTAGATCCATCGATTGTCTCACAATCAAGTCTAGGTAGAATGTTCTCTTCTTTAACCAACCAAAAGAAATAGTGAACTGTAGAGTAATCCAAGTGTAGATAATCTTGTATTGCACCAATCCACAATCTCACGTGCATCTTTAAATTTCACTGCATCATCAAATTTCAATTGCTCTCTAGCAAGAATTCTTTTAACACATGCACTAGCTCCATCATGTTCTTCTTTACCATGTCCAACTTCAAAAAAATTCCACATATGTTGGACATTATGTTCCTTGTGAACGCTACTTAACCAATATAATATTCAAGCATTCTTGAACTGCCCCATACAATTATCTAACCATATGAGATGATCTGTCATTTAGATTCCTCTTTCTCTTAAATTTGTATAAAATATATTGAAACAATATTGAACAAAATCTGACAAGTGTAACCGGTTGTCTCTCAAATAGAAATGATACTCCCTCAAAACTTTTCTATCATCCTCTGTGCTATCATCTGCATGTCTATAAACAAAATGAACAAACATAGCCACCTGCACTAAATTGTAATAATGTGATTGGATTTCCTCTTGCAAAGCTAGAGTGTAGTTTGCCACAAAATCAACCACTGATAGTATAGTACCAACTGGAAATGTGTTTCTACATGCACAAAACTATCCATCAAGCATTGAGCTTGTTGAGAGTGTTTGACATATTTTGGTACAATCTTACTCTTAAATTCTGATATGAATGCATGTACACTAACCTTTTATGTAATTAAATCACAACACTATCCAATTTTTCCATCTTTTAAAGAATATTCAACATTCTTAAATCTTTTAACATCCACTAATTATTTTCCAAAATCATTTTCAACACTTTCATGCATACAAACTCTTAAGAAAGAAAGATTGCCACAACTAGTGCATTCTCTAGAAATACATGAACTTAAATAAAATAATTTCCCATTAGATCTTTCACAAAACAAACTTGATATAAACTCCTTTATTGTTTTAGGTGGCATATCAATACCACATTCCTATATAATCATGTTAGTATGTAAAGAACAACGTATATATCAAAACACCTCATAATAAAAACAAAATTGAACATGTGTTTTACAACAACAAGATATTCATTTCTTATTAATCTTTACATACCATAGTTTGCATTTTTCAAAAGATCTTTGACTTATTGTAATATTACCAGGTAACACTAAATCATTACAATTTTTTTTATAAAATTCAATTTGCGTTGTATCTAATAAGTGTTTTGGATGAGGATCGCGAACTTTGGACCCCACTCTTAATTTTAAAACATCTCTAGCATTAGATGATACCCTAGTGTTATCATGCCAATATTTTTCGATCAAAGTTTTGTTTTCAACATTCAGTTTTATGTCACATCTTAGAAGTCAACCACTAAAACTCCAACATTGGTTATTGGATCATTTTCTATACTTTCTCTTCTTTTTGCTACTCTTACCAATGTTTTAGGATGTATTTTTAGAATTCCACTAATATTGCTTAGCATTCTTCTATTCAAAGTTGTTTTATTAACTATAGTAGTTGTTATAGCTCGTCTTACTGCATTCTTATCTTTAGATCAACTATTGTTCCCAATAGACTCAATGGCTCTAGCAATAGTAGACATAGAATATTTTAGTGATTGATCTTTTCTTCTTTGTTTAACAAAAATGTCTAACATTTTCATTACTTTTTTTATTTTCCACATTTTCATTAATTGCATCATTAGTTGACATTGAAATGATAGTTTTTTAGGATAAAAAAATTCTTTGTATAATCTATTGGCATGTGTTCTTACTTGTCTCCAAGAAATCTTACTAGGAAGATAATCCAAAACATCTCTTTCAATTTTAAAAAAAAATATTCTCATAATTTTCAACATCACATTCTGGATTTTCATTTTCACTTTCAACTTCAAACTGATTTTCATTTTCAACAACATTTTGTCTCAAATCTTGATTATCTCTACGAATATCATCAATCTCAACATTGTTATATCTAGCTTCTTTTAAATCTCCTATCAATACCGTTTCCATTTCATTCAAAGGTGGATTTGAAGACGTACCTGGATTTGTGCCTATCGAAACATTCTCCATAGCATTGAAAGGGGGATTTGAAGACATACCAGGAGTAATTTGTATAATCATATTAGTTTCCACATTCACCTCTTGCAAATTTGTATTGTCTACATCCATTGTCTCCTTAATGTTTTTATCTTCAATAGTTGTGGAATTGGGTGCTTCAACATTATTCATTGATCGAATCTTTATTCTTCTATCTCTTTGCCTTTTTGCCTCCTCTCTCTTTGCTTCAATTTCTTTAGGGGTCAATACCTTCCTATCTTTCCTCTTATTATGAGCTTATGATCCCATGATTAAAGAATTTTGGAGTATGTCAAAATCAATGTCAAAAAATTGAAACCCTTCCTTCTTTGTTCCTCCTCCAAACAAGTAGCAATTCAAGAAAATTTCACTCAAATAGTGTCCCAATGATGGCTCCTTTCAAAATTCAAACAAAATTCCAAGTTGATGGACCTAAAAAAGACAAAAGATGGTAGAAAATGTTATAAATGTTGATGTCGGCCATACATAACAAACAGGGCTGACAACAACAATCTTATTAAAAAAATGGTCAAATAGTAAACGGGATCCTGTTTTAGAAATGGGATCTCATTCTACAAAAGGGGATCCCATTTAGTAAATGGGACCCTGTTACATATGGGATCCCATTTATTAAACAGGATCCCATTTTGTTTTGTACCGATAGAGTAAGAAACAGGATCCTGTTTTGTTCTGTATTGACAGAGTAAGAAACCAAATCTTGTTATTTAAAATTTAAATTTTAGGCTCAGGTTTTGCTTTGTAACCCAGTTCAGGAAAGGCTTTCGGGACCCAAACCTAACCTTTGGAGCTGGTTTGACTTGCAACTTGAAGGTCCTATCAATGTCACAACAAAATAGTGCCTTTGGACATATGTCTGATGGCCTTTTTTGCAGAATTTTTTGATAAATTTAAAACCCATTATAGATGAGATAGTGTATATTCCAAATATGTAATTTTTTTACAATTGGATTATTTTTTTCTATTTTTCAATTAATTTCTAATGAAATAGGTCCATAAACTTGAATTATCATGGTTTTTTAGTATTTTAATAACTTTTTATTAAAATATTTTTTTGTAAAAAAATTGTACGAAAATGTAGTTTAGACAATTCTTTTCAATTTAAAAAAAAATTCAAAAAATGATAAGTTTAGGTCATCTTATGTGTGACGTACACAACAATTTTTTAAAACATCAATTTTGGCCAATAAAAAATTACAAAAAATATGGAAAACGTGCTTCAGTGAGTTACAAATCTTTTCTCAAAAGGATTTATAAAAATATGATTATTTAGGTCAAAATATGGATGACCTACACGTGCATGGTATAGTAAAAAAAAAGTGACTTTTAAACAGTGGTTTTTAGAAATGCCTATTGAAAATCAATTTCTATCATATGGGTATTAAAAAAATTACATATTTTGAAACTAGACTCCAAGTACTACATTTCATATTTCTAACTTTTTTCAAAATTCCACCTTTAAGTTTTTCAATTTTTTAGGTTAAATGTGACAAATTCTGAAAATCAGGGAAAACACTTCCACTTTTTGGCTAAAAAGTGGACTCAACTTCTTGCACCCGCCCATTGGAAACTGAGCATGTATGACAATCTCATCGAGGAGATCAACAAATAATTGTGTCAATATCTTGATACAATGCTTGATATTCAAAAGATTACAAAATGCTAGATGTAGACATTACCGATGAGTTTGGGGAGAACCTACGGGATCCTAAGGAAATCACTGCAGAATCCAAAGATATGATTTACAAAGAGCTCATAGATCCTAAAACCATCATTGGAGAGTCACTAGGAAAAATAGACCTCATGCAGGTTTACCTTAATTTTTTTCAAGAATAAATATGATGATATTCATGAGACTGTGGCAGAGATAGGTAAGGTGTTAGTGAAGTTTAGAATTAGGTTACAAATCACCATAACACCAGGTAGAAAAAGTATCACTGCTATCATAACCAGGTATCAGGAATACAGGATAAAGTTAAAGGTATGAGAGGCAATAGTAGAGGAGCAGGGTGGAGAAAGCGTTGAAGACCCAAAAAAAAGTGATGGGGTGGCAATTTAAGTTTATTTATTTTTTATGCATTTCTTGATATTTCGCTCAAAAACTTTTTTCTAAAGACTATTATTTTTAAAAACGGTTGTCTTCAAGAAACCGTTCTATTTTCTAAAGAGAGTTATAATGTGGACATTATAAATATATGGTATGGGACGTAGTATGGATCTTCTTTTTTGGCAAACTTTGTTTTACTCATAAAGTTTAAAGATATTTCTGATATACTTTGTTTTCTGGTCTATTCAATATAGAAAAAGAAATACTGTTGGATGTTTGAGCTGATATAGCCTTTGTGTTATGGTGTTTGAATATTATTTTTCTTATGTTGAATATATTTCCAATGGTTATCTTTTATCTGTGTTGGAGAACTGGATGTCCATTTTGCTTTATTACTGTGGATGTTTATCTTTGAATGAATATTTCATGGTTATGGATTCTTAATTCTTTCTTCAACTTAGTTATTATTCGAAGTCTTTGAGATTCTTTAGATTTCAGTCATTGTCAAAGCGTAGAGTTTCCTTTCAAAACTTTCAGGTTAAAAGCACTACCTTTTCCTTGCTTTCTGGTTAAAAGAAATACATATTTTTAATTAATTATATATCATTCAAAGGTAGTTGCCACCTTGTAAAATAAGTAGGGAGTTGATTATAAAATACCAATATAACTGACTCAACTATGGTTACATTTGTCATTGTTTTGGGTGAGAGAATATAGAGTTGAATGAAAAATTTGTAAACTAATAGATTTTTGGTGAATCTACTGGGGATTTTTCTGTTAAATATGTGTTATGAGTTGCTTTGATGGTTCTTCAGAGGCATAATGCCCCAATCCTCCAACCCAATGTGGATTGGCTTGTAGGTGATCAAGAAGATATCATTACTAGCTTAAGATTACTTGCCTGGCTAAAGAGAAGAAACAACTTGCAATATAACCAAGTTAATGAGGTTTTAGAAGAAGAAGAAGAAATTGATGAAATAATAAGACAAAACATAGTGCCTATTCCTTGGAGAGAAAGAGTTTTTCCTATTCAAGCTCTTCCTAATAACAAACGCGAGAACCAAGCAGCCAATCATAGAAACTAGCTGAACAATCAGCAAAATCTTCCACGAGCTAATCAGTAAGTGAAGTTGGTGATTCTGCAACCTATTCTTTTATTGTTCAAAATCTGGCTTCTAAAAGATACACTAGAGGAGATAAAAAGAAAGGAATTTGGGATGAAGATTTTTAGTTATTAGAAGCTGTAAATTTCTCTTCTTTCCCACTTAACTGAAAGGTTAAGTCTGTTAGCAGTCCATCATCCCCTCCTCTTAGACAAAGTACTACTAATACTCCTGGTGCATCCTATCAAGCCCTCCTTCTGCATGGAACCGCTCTTCCCCTGCAGGTTATCTTTCTTGTTGCTATGGCTCAACCTCCACCTATTCCTTGGGGAGCCATGATAGGTCCCCTTAGATTAGGAGCTCAATTGCATGATTTGCCGAAGGGTTCAGGGAAAATTATACCTAAGTTTAGAGGAGATGGGAAGGTCACTCCTGATGAGCACATGCAAGCCTTTTTTGCTACTTCCTCCATCCTTGCTATACAATATGAAGATGTTTCCATAAGGCTTTTTGTGGAATCTTTAACTAATGCTTCCACTGATTGGTTTTACCATCTCCCAAATGGTTCTATTAATAACTGGGATACTCTAAGAACGAAGTTTGAGAGTAGCTTCAAGTTTGCGGAGAATGAGCAAGTCCTTGTCACTCAATTGGCCACAATGAAGAAAGAGATACATGAACCAATGAGAGAGTTCATTGCCAAATTCAATAAGTTATACAATAGAATACCTGCAAATATGAGGCCTGAGAATGACTTATTGAAATGCTTTTTTATCAATACCCTTTCACTAGACGTCAGTTTTACCATCAAGAGAGAAGGGGCAACCAATTTAGATGCATCCCAGGAAAGGGCCATATCTATAGAAGATGACTTGATCATTGCTGGGAAATGGAAGAAAGAACTTCAAACTAGTAAACCGTCACCAATAAATTCCACTGATCCTATAATACAGAGATTGGCTAATGACATTATCACTCTAAAAAGGAAAATGCCAAAAGGACTCCTCTAGCCACAATATCAAGACATACCAAGGAAAGATTTCGGCACACCTAGTGTTTATAACAGAGCCCTGCCTTTGACTGGTCCTTCTTAGAGGTTGGCTATTGAAAATGAACCTTCTACCAGCAAAAATAATCACATGATGTGTAATTTCCATTTGACTTTAGATCATGATGGATCCACTTGTCTAGGAATGGTTCGGTTCATGCAGATGCTTCCAACTAATGAGCATGCTAAGACACCATATGTGGAAGAACCTAGGCCATCCTAGGATGCTAGTGTGAATTTCTTTGAGTATGAATTAGACATCGAAGTAGGAGAAGATGTATATACAGAAATTGACCTTAATTATGCAGTCTTCACAAGAGGACAGTAGGCTCAAAGAGGTCAGGAGTTTAAAGGCTAGGCTAGTGGTTCATCCCCTACTCCAAAATGCATCCCGTCAAGGAAAACCACTTCTAACTCCAAGAAGCCTGAAAGTGTCATGCCAAAAGTACATCTGCCGAGGTACCATCTGTTCCTTCCTTTGATGCACTTGTCTCTAGTTCTTTTGATATAATTGAGTCATGTAAAAACACAAAAATTTAGATCTCTTAGGCTAAATACCTTAGGCTCAATCCTTATGAACTAGATAGGTTGGTCAGGTACATTAAACAAGAGCCTTCACCATCCTAGTGTAATGCTCAGTTGTCTAATGAAAATGAAGCATATGCTGAAAAGAAAAATTGCTTAAATTCCAATGACAAAACTCTAGACCAACATAACACCTTTGTCAAACATAATCCTTTCTATGTGTCTTTATGTATAGCTGGTTTCAGACTGAGCAATTGGTTATTGATTCTGGAGCTTATGACAATGTAATGCTAGCTCAAGTGGCCAGAGCCTTAGGATTGTCTTTTACTTCTTCCCATGGTAGGTGCTTTTCTATGGATGGTTCACTAGTACCCATTCTAGGTCAAATCAAAGATGCTGAGGTGGCTTTAGTTGCTTTTCCAAAGAAGAGACTAAAGTTAACCATCCTTGTTGCTGATATCCGGCCAGCTATGGGATGCTTTTGAGCAGGATTTTCTATAGAGACATGGGTGGTGAAATACAAATGGATTGGTCTCATGCTCTGATACCCTTGAATGGAAAGAAGGTACATCTCAACCCAGAACCCAAAGCTAAGTTCACAGTGTTAAAGTCTAGGGATCCAAGGGCAGATATTTTATTTGTAGAAACTGGACTAGGTACCTACATGTGCACCTCTATAGAAGAGGAATGTTCGAGCCTAGTGAGTCCTAACTTGGTGGACGAACTACGCACACCATAATTTGATGGAAGTTACTCTAGTGTCAGCTCTAGGGTAAAAGCACATTTTTACATCCCACAATAATGGGTTACACTTTTTGGCCAAACTTGACATTGAAATCAATATTTTGAACTAAATCTTAATGTTTTGACACCTATAGCCGCTAAACCATTAGGAATTTGAAGATGATGCGAACTAGTGATTTGTGAGATTTTGTTTGTAGATTCTAAATATAGTTTTTTAAAAAAATTTGGAGTTAAATTGTAAATTTTTTTGCATCTCCTTTGATATTTGGTTTTTAATAGTAAACAACATTTTTTTAAAGTGATGTGTATTCCGTAGCACATAACTATTTTTCTACAACGGATAAAATTCTGATTCTTTTTAATTTAGATTGGTAAAACCAATATATAGTGTATGCATTTTCTTTCATAATGTTTTGTTGAATATATATATTTTTAATTAATTTTTTAAGTCAAACCTATTATAATTTAGACATAGGTGTATTCGGTAAAACATAACTTTTTTTGTATGTATCAAAATTCAATTTTTTTTCTTTTGTTGAAACAAGGACATCAATACCTAGTGCATAGATATTTTTTAGAATTTTTTTTTAGTAATTTACTAATTTTCCATGTGCGTAGAATAGAGAACTTGATGTTCGATGAAAAACATACATTCACAAGAAATAAAAAATAAATATAATAATCAAATTAAATATATTTAAAATTATATTTTTTGGGAAGCTTATAATAAGGACTACATAGTTACAAAGTATAAATTTTAAATTAATTCATTTGATTTTTCAAAAGATAAATCAAAATTGGTTTTTTATCAACATTTTGATAGGTGTAGAGGAGACTCCATTATAAGTATGGTTTAAAACTAGCGGGGTTCTATCCAAGGGGATTTGATTCTAAGGGGGTTTGATCAAACCCTCTTCAATTAAAATCCTTTAAATGGAACCTTTCAAGGCTTAAATCATTATATTTTCTAAAAATATGTGATTTTAGCAAAAATTAGGATGTCCCAGAAAGTGTAACCCATTATCAAAGTGCAGGGGTTGTTTTAATTTCCTAGATGGTTACAAGTTTCCTTTCACTTATAAATTGGAGTATGAAAATACCAACAATAATGCGAAGTATGAATCTCTTTTACTTGGCCTAGCCTTAGCCAAAGAAAAAAGAATAAAATAGTTAAAGGCTATGGGGGATGCAGAATTAATTGTCAAACAAGTCAGGAAGCAGTATACTATAAAAAATGGCAGGTTAAGGCACTATAGAAGTAAAGTATGGGATTACATCAAGAAGATTTTGATGGCTTTTCTATAGAAGCAATGCCTAGGGACCTTAATACAAGGGCTAATTCATTAGCTGTCTCTGCATCTTTGTTGTTGCCTCATCCAAATTTTAAAGATAAGCCTTACAGAATCGAAGTAGTGTATCATCCCAATGTTCTTGACAATGTAAATCACTGGCAAGTATTAAAAAATGATAGATAACTTATTGCATTCTTGGAAAAAATTGAAGCCTTTGCCAATATCTTCTTTGAAGGTAGTGATGATAAAAGTATCGACATTTTAGAAGGCAACATTGATACTCCTTATGGTGAGAGATCTGAAGTCATTCAGTTGAAAGGTAATAAGATACCTAAAGGCTTGGTTTCCTTAGAAGACTTGTTCAACATACATGATTAGTATTTGAAACAAAAGAATAAATTTTTTGTTGAATCATTAACTGATTATAATTATGTCAATATTGGCATGAATGAGGATCCCAAGATTGTTTGTATAGGAAAATGTTGCTCCCCTCAAGAGAAGGAAATGTTGATTTCTTTGTTGATGCATTATAGAGATATTTTTGCATGGTGTTATGCTGATTTGAAGAAATTTAGGAATGGAGAGTTGTAGCATAAGATTCCATTAAAACCTGGTACTACGCCTTATAGGCAGAAACAATGGACATACAACCCTAAGATAGCAGAAGCCACTTTCAATGAAATAGATAAGATGTTAAAGGCAAAGATCATCTATCCCATCCATCATTCCACATGGGTAGCCAATATAGTTCCAGTTAGAAAGAAGAATGGAGAAATAAGGATTTGTGTGGACTTCAGGAACTTGAATCAAGCCTTGTTAAAGGATAACTACCCATTCCTGTTATGGATCACATACTGCAGATAGTTGCTGGTTCTGAGATGATGTCTATGCTAGATGGTTTTTCAAGCTATAATCAAGTTGAAGTAGCCCCAGAGGATCAGCATAAGATGACATTCACTACCCCCATTGGTGTCTTTGCATACAACAAAATGCCATTTGGCCTCATAAATGTAGGTACAACTTTCCAAAGGTCCATGGACCTGTCATTTGGTGATCTAAAGAACAAAATTATTGTAGTTTTGTCTGGATGATCTGATGGTTTTCTCTAAAAAGAGGACTGACTATATGCATGACCTTGAGACTGTACTACAGTGTTGCAGAGAACAAGGGATTTCTTTAAATTCTAAAAAATCTATCTTTGTTGTAATAGAAGGGAAACTTTTGTGACACATTGTCTCAAAGGATGGAATCAAAGTCGACCCTGAAAGGGTGAAGGCTATCATGCAATTGGGGTTGCCTACAAATAAAGGTGACACTAGGTCATTCTTTGGCCAAGTGAATTTCTTGAGGCGGTTTATACCTGAGTTTGCTGAATTGACAAGGCCCATAGCTAATATGATGAAAATTCATCCTGTATTCAAGTGGAGTAACGAAGGAAAAAAGGCTTTTAAAGATATAAAAGATGCTATTACCAATGCACCTACTTTGGTACATCCTAATTTCACTAAAGGTTTTATTGTATATTGTAATGCATCTGTGCATACTTTATCAACTATCTTAATGCAAAAGAATGAACAAGGCATAGAAGCTCATGTCTCTTTCATGAGTACCCCTCTTAAGAAGTATGAGCTTAAATATTCCCCATTGGAAAAACATGCTTATGTTGTTGTAAAGGCTCTAAAGAGTTTTAGGTTCTACATTTTGCATTCCCATACTATTGTCTCTATACCTGAAACTGTTGTCAAGAGTATCCTCACTCAGCAAGAAGTTGGATGTAATAAATGAGGGGCTTGGATACCAAAGGTGCAAGAATATGATGTGGATATTAAACCTACTAACTTAGTCAGGGGGAAAGGCTTATGTAAATTGATTGCAGAAAATAAAGTTGTTGAAGAATAACATCTACCCCTAGTCCTCTTCACTAGTACCACTGATGAATGGTTCTCAAACGTCTCCTACTTCTTAACCTATGGTGACTACCCATCACACTTCTCAGCCAAGAAGAAAAGAAACCTAAAGCTTAAGGCAAGTAAATACATCCTCTGGGAAGGGAATCTATATAGAAAAGGTGTAGACAGAACATTTCTTAGGTGTGTTGATAAAGAACAACAAAAGAGATTATTGAAGGCTTTCCATGATGAAGCTTGTGGTGGACACTTCTCAGCCTCTATGATAGCTTTAAAAATCCTACGTCAATGTTTCTACTGGCCTAGCATATTTAAGGATGCCCATGAGTGGGTATCTAAGTGTGAAAAATGTTTGAAGTTTACTGGCAGACCCCATCTTGCTACATTACCTTTGAAACCTATGGTAATTGATGAACCTTTCCAACAGTGGGGTTTAGATTTTATTGGCCCTGTCAATCCAATTCTAGTGCTAGACACACACACACATTCTGACTACTACTGATTATTTCACCAAATGGGTGGAAGTTGTTCTAGTGAAACAAACTACTTCAGAAGTTGTATGTAATTTCCTGAAGGAAAATATTATAGTAAGATTTGGTGTGCCCAAGAAAATTGTTACTGATAATGCTAGTTCTTTCTCATCTTCTGAAATCACTTTCTTTTGTTATGAGTATGGTATCAACCTAGCACATTCATCTGATTACTATCCCCAAGGAAATGGACAGGCTGAGTCCAGCAACAAAAATTTAGTTTCTATTATCAAGAAATTAGTTGATGAGAATCAAAGAGGGTGGCATAAGAAATTGTATGATGCTCAATGGGTAGATAGGATCACGTATAAAAGCACCATAGGTATGTCACCTTTTCAACTAGTGTATGGTGTTGATAGCACTATACCTATCTCTTTGGAACTCGTAGCATTGAACTTGCAAAAGACTATAGAGAATGAGGAATTTCTATCTGCACTGGAAGGGAGGATCATGTATCTGAGCAAACTGGAAGAAGAAAGGGAGATAGTGGTAGATAGGATTGCCAATCATTAGCAAATGGTTAAGAGGATCTTTGATAAAAGGGCTAAACAAAGGAACTTTGTTGTTGGAGACTCTGTACTTCTTTGGGATAGAAGGAG
Source organism: Cunninghamia lanceolata (assembly GCA_027924645.1). NCBI lineage: Eukaryota > Viridiplantae > Streptophyta > Pinopsida > Cupressales > Cupressaceae > Cunninghamia > Cunninghamia lanceolata. Next base: position 581,393 of record BSBN01000184.1, on the reverse strand, counting down.
AGAACTGAAAGGAGCACACAAAAAGTTTGATTCTCTATGGAAAGGGCCTTTCTAGATTAGATAGGTCATTGGTGATAATTCTTTTCTGTTGGCCTATCCTGATGGTACTCCTTTGCCTCTGACATATAATGGGCGAGATCTGAAATTGTTCAACTAGTAGAAATATTGAGTCTTTCCTTGTACCATAGTTTCTTTATGTTTTTGTCTTGTGTTGTTGTTGTGTCCCTATTTTCCCAATGAATAAGGCTTTGTGCCATGGTGTTCTAGATTCTTTGTATCCTATTAGTCATTGTCCCCATTCAGAGCCAATTGTTACCCCTCAATTTAATTCTGGGTCTTTCAATTTTATTACCTCCCTTACATGGCTTGTCAATCATTTGTCTAAGTCCTAAGGCTTTGTCTTCCCCTTGATGCTTTTGATAAACCCCTTTCAAGTCATGGGTCCTCAAAGATTTCTAACTAAGTCATTGGTCTTTCAAGTTTCCTAACCAAGTCACATGGTTTCTTAAGTTCTCGAACCCCCCGACTCCTCGACTTCGTGTTCTCTTGCTAAGTGTCACAACCAGTATGATGGTCTTTGTAGTTGGTAGGTCAGAGGTTTTTGAAACCTTGAAACCTCTGACTTGAGGTTCTAAAGTTTCAATTCATAGTGACTCGATGACAACTAAGCTACAGACCAGATATCAAGGCAATTAATGATTGTTTAATGAGGCGTACAATAAGCTAGGTGAATGTTTTTTTAGAATTTTTGGAAGAACAACAAATCTGAGTTATTTTCTCAAGGTGCAAAATCAATGCCACGTCGACTTGGCATTTAAAACACGTCATGATGCCATAACTCAATGCTTATTTATACTTAGTGGCAGAAATTTTTCTAAGTCTTCTACTGTCATTCCTTCCACTTCATGCCATTATTTCTACAGTATTCAGCTGTTCTTTCCGGTACCTTAGTAGCTATGATGAAATTCAAATTTCAAGGCATTCCCCATCACTCTGGCATTGAAAGTAGCTGGTTTGGCTTGAGAGATACTGAGCTTGGGCATATTGACCTAGTCGAGTTTTGGTCTCGTCTGTAATAGGAAGATAGGTCACCTTTTGGTCAGAAGATTCTGCAAAGTGGTCTAGCGCATGCCAGATGTTTTCCTATCTCTGTATAAAACACAGATTTGATAATTGTTTGTGTGAAGAGATACGTTCCCGAAGTTTTCGAAATTAGAACAAAGGACGGGTTGGTGGTAGCAAAGATCAACCCTAGGACCATTTCTCAAGCATTGAAGATTCTAGAATGAGAAAACTTCAAAGATATGTTTGTAGCTATTGGGCGGTAGTTCTTCCAGGCAAATGAAGATTGGTGCGAGAATTCCATTGCATGAAACTGGCTAAAATCAGAGAAATGAGGTAAGTCCCAATTACCCTCAAAACTTAAAAGATCTCACTTTAAAGATGACATTTCAGACATTATTACTCTACTGTACTGGGTGGTTGGAAATAAAAACACAGATTCTTTTGAAGATTGGATGTGTCATTTCATCTTGTTGATATGCAGTGAGGGTCAATTTATTAATTGGGTAGAAATTATAAGTTATCATCTAAATGAACAATTGGTTAAGTTTCAAGAGACTTCTACATCTCATATGTGTTCATATTTGATATACATTATAGCCAATCAAAAGGTTGCCTGGGTAGGGTTGAGGCCACATGGGTCTTTAACTCTAGATACACCTGTGTATACCTATTTTCCCCAGCTCACCAAAGATTTTAGAATGAAAGATTATCATCGTACAAATGATGCCTTCCTGATGTTTGTTGTGAGGAAGCTAGATGCAAACCCTAAATTGAGAATGTCTCCCAAGGCTATTTCCCTGATAATGGAATTTAGAAGTTTTTATATTTAGTTTGATAGATTCACCTACTTAAGGGTAGGGGGTTTTGAAAAGGCCCCAACCAAATTGCCCTAGTATCCTAGTGACTACATTATGTTTCTAGAAATTTCCAGACAAATGGTTGTCGTAAATGTTAAATATTAAAATATGAGAAAGAAAGGATACACTTTTCTGCTATCTCTGTCCACTTACTCTTGTAAAACCAATGATATTGCTAAGGGAGTGTTGGTTTTTCTTCTGAATCAGCATTAGGGTTTGCCACTTCTAATGCACAGGCAGATTCAGCCAACTAAATACAGGAGGTTGCGTGAGCTCCTCCCCTTCACTTCTGGTTCTGCCGCACCAAGGGGGGTATCCCTATAACTCAAGATGTAACCTTGACTAGCTCAAAGATGGAAAGATCTAACTTGACAACAACAGGCAGAATACTCTCATGTATGGACCAAGATCTGTATGATAGATCACAAGGTTGGCAACATTCTTGGACATGATGTCTGGTTGGGTATGAGAGCATGCAGGGGTTTCCTACTCCTAATCCTACAACTAACAGATGGAAGGATGAAGTGATTTGAAATGATGTTTCGATGCAAACCTGGACCTGGTGTATAACCTCAACACAGAGCTAGATTGGTGCCTATCCAGGGCTTGGAGTCGGTAGACATACACCTGTGAATGATCAGCATGAATAGCTAAAACTGGATTTCAGGGGGATACACATGATATCTGCCTTACAGATATCTCCCAATAAAGAGTGTTAAGCTGTCTATACTTATGGCATCCCTATTGCAGTAAGAAAGATACATGCAAAACTGGAGACAGAATCAGCATAACACATGCAAACACAGCATTATTCATATAAGATTAACCATGAAATCAGTGGATTCATGCCAAATCGTACAACAGGAGATACATAAACTCACAAGTTTTGCTGCACAGAGCAACCAAAATCAGTTGTATCTTATTACAGAGCCAAAATGTCCAGTTTTCAACAACCTTCAAATGAGCAACACAACCTGCTTATAACAGCCAGGTAGGTGCTCAGCAATTAATTACATGGTTGACCAAAAATCCTGCCAGATACACAGTATCAGAAAAATGGCGCTCAAACATTACGAGATTGGTGCCCAAACATGAATGCAGCAGGTAGGGGAGGAGACAGGAAGATTTTTCGAGCCCTGCGCCACCACCTAGGGATCCAGATCTTCAATTGGGTACTACATCCGTCTACGCCATCGCCCATACCTCTGCAACAATCGCCATTGATGGCGCACCAACCCGCGGCCTCGGGAAGAACATCTGACAGTCGATCGCAACCACTTCCCGCCAAGATACATCGTCATGATATTTCAAATATGCAGGATATCAATTATCCCACATGCACCCCGCGGTGACCTCTTTAACACTTTATATACTAGGTCATGAGCATATATGGTGTCGGTGCTTTTGCTCCTGACGACACTAGTATAAGACTTCATCATCATCATCCTCCAGCAGCATGATATCCTGTCGCTTGAAATATCACCCTGACGTCAGCATCATCTCGCAATATAACCTGCATGATAATCACCTTCATCTGCACAACCTGATCCATCGGAAGAACATCCTCCTGCTGAGCCTATACCAAAAGTCTGGCCGATGAACATCCTGATGACGTCATCATCATATCCTGCTGACGTCATCATCATATCCGCCCACTGCGCACCTCCTCATATCCGGATGACGTCATCATCATGTTTGCAAATATCGGGAGATCTCCACAAGATGATCAGTGTTAGAAATATAACCCCCCCTCGGACCTTGATGACGTCATCATCATATCGACATCAGGATGATATTCGGAAGATAACCGGATATTTGGAAATATCATCCTGATGCACAATTATCATGCTGCACTGTAGCTCCACTGTAAGATCGGGGTGATAAATGAATATGACTGACATTTGAAAAGATCACCTCCATTAGATAATGCACGAAGCCGACAGGCGGATATCTCCTTGATACCATCATCATCAGGATGACAAAACAACGAACATGAAGTGATACAACATCATCAGGATGATATTGACTAAGATCATCCTGACGTTCAAATATGATGACCCCGGTGAATATCGGGTCATACTTAGAACTCTTCAACAACATCATCAGGATGATCATAACCAAGATCACCCGATGATAAAAATATCACCCCGGCGAAATATCATGTAGGCAGAAAATATGATGACCCTCGCAAGCAACACGGCGATAACTGGAAATATGATGATGATGATGACGACCCTTAGAAAAAATAGGTCAGGTCGAACAACTCAGAAAATGACCCCTTCGGGAGATCGAGGCAACATCATCATCATAAAAGGGCAGGGTGATAATTGGAAGATCACCGGATACTTGAAAGATCACCCTCCGCAAGAAAACTAAGGCACATTGTAGCTTATCAGCAGGATCGGGATGATATCAAAACATCACCCGATATTGAAATATGATGATCCTGATGAAAAACAAGTCGATAGAGAACATGATGATGCTGACCACCATCGAAGAAAATATGATGCTGATGACCTCCTCCTCAAAGAAAATATGATGATGCAGCTGAAAAATACTGAGGAGGTCCAACACTTAGAACTTTTTTAAGGAAGGTGCCTGCATGAAAATTGCTCAAAAACTGTCAGTCAATTCAGGCACTAACAGGGAGCAGAGCATGCATTGGTTGAATTTAATTTTCATTCTTTGTCAATGAGGTCAAACTTCGATAGCAAAAACTACATGAAACAGAATTTCCATGGCTTTGGCTCGTATGAGCATCACTCTAGCCTAGAAGACTTCTAGGAAGATTGTATAAATGATCGTGAGGACCGAAGAAGAAAGTGTATGAGACTTACTCTATATCAATCTAGGCATTTGGTCTATCTCTTTATATTCCAGAAGAAATTCAAGAAAATTTTGAAATAATTGATATGGAATATCAAACTCTGCTTTCAAAACCCCTTCCCCAAATCAATTGGTCAGAAAAGGAGGTTGTGGACCTAAGAATTCATTCCACTGCAATGATAAAAAGGACATAAGATTGGTTGGCCAGGAAGTGGCGTGGACATACTGGTTCACCTCATGAGTAGAGAAATTCAAGGGCCACTAAGCAAAGAACTGTGCAAGGTTTTGTTGTACAAAGTTCTTCAGGAAGATAAGAAGCATCATAGTCCAATACCAACTCATAGTCAGGAGGTGATGGTGAAAGGCCTGATGATGCTCTTAAATTAAAGTCAGCCTGTGAGTTGGACAGTCTCCCCTTATCTACATCAAGAAAGAAAAATGTTCAAGCTAAAACTGTGCCTATGAATCTTGATCCTATTTTTGAGCAAATTGTTAATGACGGATCTTTTCTCCCATTCTTTGAAGTTCCCTCTACTCCTGATGATGAGGAGGTTTTTGTTTTTGTTTTTGTTGATAATTAGAATAAGTCTGTGCCTAGCAATGTGGATACCAGTGTAGTGTCTTCCTCCCTAGGTTGGCTAAAAAAGGTAGTAAATAAAAAGAGAAAAAATGTGCCCACTATGGAAATTGAAGTAGACACCGTTGCTAAGCTATTGCAAAGTACGTCAAAGCCTAAAAAGGCTAGGATAATGTCTAGTATGATAACTGATACTACCTTAGGCCACCAGATAATGGAGATTACTGACCCTGTGAAGGACCTTAATGAAAATGAAATTACTGAAGCAGACTACAAAATAAGTCATAAAGACTTGGGTCCTTTTACTTTGAAGGGAGATGTCTACCATGCCAATTATACTGTAAGTGCTTTAATCAAGAGAGCTAAGGAAGAGAGAAAAGAAAACATAAAATTACAATCTTAGGTCCTATCTTTGCGCAATTTTATTTAGTCTATTGTGATACCCATGTCTCAGGAAGCATCTAGTTATGAAATTGCAAGGATTGATGCAAACACTATGCAACAGATCAAGAACAACCTGAATTTTGCTAAAGCTATTAGTGAATGGATAGAAAAATTATCCTATGAAATTTTATTTTTCTTAACTAGGCCAATACAATGTTATACTCAGGTGCATAATAAAAGGAAAGAATTGATCAATGAGCTTCAGCAAATAAGGAAAGAGCAAGGTAGTACTTATGTGCTCTCAAGAGAAGTTTCTGAACTAGTGGCCATTGACTCCCTAACACTCATAAAATAAAATTTGATTGGTGATCCATGAGAAATTGATCCTTCCTGGGTTGACTCATTGGATTGGAAACTGAGGATGTATGACAATCTCATCGAGGAGATCAATAAAGCATTGTGTCAATATCTTGATATAATGCTTGATATTCAAAAAGATTGCAAAACGCTAGATGTAGACATTACAAATGAGTTTGGGGAGAACCTACTGGATCTTAAGGAAATCACTACAGAATCCAAAGATATGTTTTAAAAAGATTTCGCAGATCTTGAAACCATCACTGGAGAGTCACTAGGAAAAATGGACCTCATGCAAGTTTACCTTAATTCTTTCAAGAATAAAGGTGATGATATTCATGAGACTGTGGCAGAGATAGGTAAGGTTTTAGCAAAATTTAGAACCAGGTTACAGATCACCATAACACCAGGCAGCAAAAGTATCACTGCTATCATAACTAGGTATTAGGAATATAGGATAAAGTTAAAGGTACGAGAGGCAATAGTAGAGGAGCAGAGTGGAGAAAACATCGAAGACCCAAAATAAAGTGATGGGGTGGCAAATTAAGTTTATTTCTATTTTTATGCATTTCTTGATATTTGGCTCAAAAACTTCTTTCTAAAGACTTTATTATTTGTAAAAATGGTTGTCTTGAAGAAACTGTTCTATTTTCTAAATATTGTTATAATGTGGGCATTATAAATATATGGTATGGGACATAGCATGGACCTTCTTTTTGGGCAAACTTTGTTTTACTCATAAAGTTAGATGTTTCTAATATACTTTGTTTTCTGGTCTTTTCAATATAGAAAAAGAAATACCGTTGGATGTTTGAGCTGATATAGCCTTTGTGTTATGGTGTTTGGATATTATTTTTCTTATGTTTAATATATTGCCAGTGGTTATCTTTTATCTGTGTTGGAGAACTGGATGTTCATTTTGCTTCATTACTATGGATGTTTATCTTTGAATGAATATTTCATGGTGATGGATTCTTAATTCTTTCTTTAGCTTAGTTATTATTTGAAGTCTTTGAAATTCTTTAGATTTCAGTCATTGTCAAAGCATAGAGTTTCCTTTCAAAGCTTTCAGGTTAAAAGAACTACCTTTTCCTAGCTTTCTAGTTAAAAGCAATACATATTTTTAATTCATTGATATCATTCGAAGGTAGATGCCACATTATAAAATAAAAAGAGAGTTGGTTATAAAATACCAATATAACTGACTTAACTGTGGTTACATTTGTCATTGGTTTGGGTGAGATAATATAGAGTTGAATGAAAAATCTGTAAACCAACAAGTGGAAAGGTGCTAGGAGTGACATTTTACATTCCATAGCTCGTGGGGCAAAACAGACTGTGCCAAAACATCGGGGTGTACAAGTAAATGCTAGGGGAGGTCTCATTTCATGTCCTAAGTGCCCAAGTCGTTCGAGGTAGCAGGCTATCGACAAAGTCCCTTAAGATACCTAAGATGAAAAAACTACCAAACTTTGATGGACCAGTTCTCAAAATTCGTAGCAGCTGGGAACATTTTGTTTGGACCTACAGGTGCATGTGGGGTCGATTGACACTAACCTCTCTTAGTTTTGTTCAACTCCAGACTATTTAACCATACTGGAATCAAATGCATTCTTACAAAATGCTTCAGTTTCATGTAGTGGAAAGGTGCTAGGAGTGACATTTTGCATTCCATAGCTCGTGGGGCCGAACTGACTTTGCCAACGCATTAGGGTGGGTGGGTAAATACCAAGGGAGGTCTTGTTTCATGTGCTAAGCGCCCCAGTCATTCGGGGCAACAGGCTACCAGCAAAATCTCTTAAGATCCCTATGATGAAAAAATTGCCAAACTTTGATGGGGCAGATCTCAAAATTTATGGCAGCTGGGAACATTTCATTTGGACCTACAGGTGCACATGGGGCCTGTCTACAATAACCTCTCTCAATTTTGTTCAACTCCTGTTTGTTTGACCATGCCAGAATCAAACACATTCTTGCAAAATGCTTTAGTTTCATGCAGTGGAAAGGTTGCCAAGTGCCATATTTTTTGATCAGCTCATCATGGGGCTGAACTGACTACGCCAACACATCGGGGTGGGTGGGTAAATGGTAGGGAAGGTCTCATTTCATGTGCCAAGCATCCCAGTCATTCGAGGTTGTAAGCTATCGACAAAGTAGAAAGTTGCTAACAATGAAATTTTGCATTCCATAGGTCTTGGGGGTGAAAAAATTGTGCCAAGATAGCTGGGTGGGTCAATAAATGCTAGGGCAGGTCTTGTTTCATGCATGAAGTGTCTCAGTCATTCTAAGTTGCAAGCTACTAGCAAACTCTAAAGGTCCTAGGAGTGACATTTTGCATTCCATAGCTCGTGGGGCCGAACTAACTTTGCCAACGCATCAGGGTGGGTGGGTAAATGCAAGGGGAGGTCTTGTTTTTTGTGCCAAGAGACCCAGTCGTTTGGGGCAGTAGGCTACCGGTAAAGTCCCTTAAGATCCCTAAGATGAAAAAACTACCAAAATTTGACGAGATAGTTTTTGAAATTTATTGTAGCTGGGAACATTTTGTTTGGACTTGTAAGTGTATGTGGGGTCCTTCTACAATAACCTATCTCAGTTTCATTCAACTCCTATCTGTTTGATCGTGCTGGTATCAAACACATTCTTGCAAAATGCTTCAGTTTCATGCAGTGGAAAGGTTGTCAGGTGCCATATTTTTTGTTTTGCTCATCGTGGAGCTGAACTGACTATGCCAACACATCCAGTGGGTGGGTAAATTCTATGGGAGGTCTCGTTTCATGCGCCAAGTGTGTCAGTCATTCTGGGCTGCAAGCTACCAAAAAACTTGAAAGGTGCTAGGTGTCAGTAGCTTGCAGGCCATAATGAGTGGGATGCTTGGCACATGAAACGAGACCTTCCCTACCATTTACCTATCCACACTGACATGTTGGCATAGTCCATTTAGCCCCACAATGAGTAGAATAAAAAATAGGGCACCTGGCAACCTTTCAACTGCATGAAATTGAAGCATTCTGCAAGAATGCGTTTGATTTCAGCACAGTCAAATAGACAGGAGCTGAACAAAACTAAGAGAAGTATTGTAGATGGACCCCACATGCACCTGTAGGTCCAAACAGAACATTTGCAACTTCCACAAATTCTAAGAACTGCCTCATCAAAGTTTGACAGTTTTTTCATCTTAGGAATCTTAAGGGACTTTGCCAATAGCCTATTGCCTCGAATGACTGGGGCACTTGGCACATAAAACGAGACCTCCCCTGGCATTTACCTACCCACTCTGATGTGTTGGCAAAGTTGGTTCGGCCCCACGAGCTATGGAATGGAAAATGTCACTCCTAGCAACTTTTGAGTTTGCTGGAAGCTTGCAGCCTAGAATGACTTAGACACTTGGCGCACAAAAGGAGACCTCTCCTAGCATTTACCCACCCACCCAGATGTGTTGGTATAGTTTTTTCTCCCCCAAGACCCGTGGAATGCAAAAATTTTATGTTAGCAACTTTCTACTTTGTCAGTAGCTTACAGCCCCAAACAACTAGGATGCTTGGCACATAAAACGAGACCTTCCCTACCGTTTACACACCCACCCGACATGTTGGCATAGTCAGTTCAGCCCCATAGTGAGTAGAACAAAAAATATGGCACCTAGCAACCTTTCCATTGCATTAAACTAAAGCATTTTGTAAGAATGTGTTTGATTCCGGCACAGTCAAATGGATAGGAGTTGAACAAAACCGAGAGAGGTTATTTTAGACAGACCCCACATGCACCTATAGGTCTAGATTGAACCTTCCTAGCTACCACAAATTCTAAGAACTGCCCCGTCAAAGTTTGGTAATTTTTTCGTCTTAGGGATCTTAAGGGACTTTGCTGGTAGCCTGCTGCCCCGAATGACTAGGACACTTGGCACATGAAATGAGACCTCCCTTTTCATTTACCCGCCCACCCTGACATGTTGGCAAAGTTGGTTCGGCCCCACAAGCTATGGAATGCAAAATGTCACTCCTAGCTCCTTTCCACTGCATGAAACTAATGCATTTTGTAAGAATGTGTTTGGTTCCGGCACGGTCAAATGGACTAGAGTTGAATGAAACCGAGAGAGGTTATTGTGGATGGACTGCACATGCACCTATAGGTCCAAAAAAATATTCCCATCTACCATGAATTCTGATAACTGCTCCGTCAAAGTTTGGTAATTTTTTCGTCTTAGGGATCTTAAGGGACTTTGCCGCTAGCCTGCTGCCCCAAATGACTGGGGTGCTTGGCACATGAAATGAGACCTCCCTTGGCATTTACCCATGCATCCCGACATGTTGGCATAGTTTGTTCAGCCCATGAGCTATGGAATGCAAAATGTCACTCCTAGCGCCTTTCTACTACATGAAATTGAAGCATTTTAGAATAATGCATTCCTTGCCACCATAGCCAAATGAAATTAATACTTGCAAAATTGAGGTAGGTGTTTGTAAGTGGACCTGACATCCACCTATACATGCAAAGAAGATGTTCCTAGGTGTCACAATTTGATGGAACAGTCGATCCAAAGTTTGTCACATTTTTTCTTAAGGCTCTTGAGAGATTGTCTGCATTTGATATAGCCAAGAACAACCATGAGGCTTTATCACTGAAAAGACATCCCCCTAGCATTTACCCACCCACCCAGATGCATTGACGCCATCCATTTGGCCCCAGGAGATGCCTATCCTAAAACTTCAGTCATAATATCTTTCTGGTAGTTGGAAATTCAATACTATAAATATGTTCTCACTTGATCCAATGTCTTGTAGGGCGTCAATTGAGGCTTCCCTTACTGCTGCTATCAATTATTTTTCATTAAAACTCATTAACATTCATTATGAAATAGTAACATCATTAAAATGAATTAGAACTCATAGTAACATCATTAAAACTCATTATAAAATAGAAAGTAAAGGACATATTAGAGTGAAATAATCATGAAAACCCACCTTACTTTCCGTCCAAAGGCAACTTCATAAGGATTATGCCTACCTCCATCATACTAAAATTCTAAATGCAAATGTAATTGCACTATTTAGCTAAAATGAGTAGCTAAAATATACAAGGTGAAATGAGGATAGCAAAGAAAACTAACATACCTTTCTCTCATTCCACTAATTCAATCCAATGAACCGTCAGGGTCTGCTCTACTCATTATTATGTCAAGTATTGCCTCGTGATCAGACTCATGAACCTTCCACAAGGTCCTATTCAATGGTCTACCCCCATATTTGATCAAATGAATGTTTGAAGCCACAACAAGGTTAGAATAATGAAGAATCTTCCTATGTGGCTCAAAGTCCTCGAACACCCACACATCAGACTTCTTCAGTGGGTACCTTCTAAGCCATGTTCTGGTAACAACCACTAATCCTATAGGGTACTTGATGTTTTCTTCATCTATAACAGGGGAATCTAATTTCTTTTTTTCCTCAACACAATGACACAAATAATAATATGTTCCTTCTTCATTGTCTTCAACTGCAATAACTGCATAAACATGCCTTGCATTGATACATGCATTCAGTTCGATGATTATAACTTCAACAATACAATATTTAATTTTATTAAATTTGAATGTTGATAATATACTTGGTTGTACTAGATTTGAGACATGGTCAAAATCAACTGATGATTCAATCTCTATCATTTGTAGTGCTATCGATAGTCAATACATGTCAACCAGGCTTAGGGATCTTATACACCATTCATCAACCCACTGCTTTGACTCACAATCATACCAATCTTCATATGTACATGAAGAACAAAAGCATGCTCTCCCTTTCCATGCCCAGCCTCACAAAAATTCTGCATATGTTGAACACCAATCATCGTATGCATCTTGCTCATCCAAAAGAACATCCACACATTCTTAAATTGTGATGCACAATTATCTGACCATATGATATGTTGATGAAATGATATTCTCCTACTGGCCAAATCATAGTAGAACATCTCAAAGAAACCTTGCACAAACTCTGTAGAATGTGTGCGATCATCACTAATATAAAAATGATACTGCCTCAAGATCTTCATGTCATCCTCTGTACTATCTTTTGCATGCATGAATACTATATGCACAAATATAGCAACTTGTGTGGAGTTGTAATATTGTGATTGCACCTCACACTGTGGCTGCAGTGTGTAGTTCTCTACAAAGTCAACAACTGATATGATGGTACCAAGTGGAAATGTGTCCTTGCATAACTTGAATTGCGTGTCCAACCATCGATCTCTATGGGTATGCCTTGCATACTTGTACACTATACTATCACGAAATTTAGACATAAACTGATCCACTGGAATCTTTTGAATAACCAAATCACACCTCTTTGCTTCTTTACCATCTTTTGTATTGTAGGCCACTATTTTATACTTGTCAAACTCTACTAGTTCATTTCCAAGACCATATGTGTTTTCCATATGTTCACATATTGGCATATGTTCCAAGCCACCACAATACTAACATGTGCCATCCAAACATGATTTCCTGTAGAATATTTGACCTTCCTCTCTTTGACATAAAACTATTGATATGAAGTCTCTGGAAGATGTTGGTGGGGCACGTATGGCACAATCCTACAAAACATTATTAGTATTCAAATCTAAACATATAGACCGATAAACATCAAAATTGTTAGAAAATTTAATATGTAATCTATAATAACAAGTAGTGCGTGTGTGATTTATTTTGACATAGAAAGGTTTTAGCATTTCACAATATCTTTGACAAATTTTAACTTGAGGATACATCTCTTGAAACTTTAGGAAAAATTGTGTTTGAGTCACATCCAAAAAATGCTTTGGATGTGGCTTACAATTTCAACAACCAATTCTCCTTCTCACAACATCTCTTGCATTAGGAGATACTCTTGTGTTTTTTTTCCAAAATTCTTTGATGAGGGATCTCAAGGCTTTAACAACTTTGTCTTTCTATGGGAGTCTCCCAGAGAATACCCACAATTCATTGGTGTTTGGGTCCTCAACTCTTTCACATCTTCTAACAGCTCTCATTAGAGTTTTTCTACTTATTTTCAATGCTTGACTTGTCTTTCTAATGAGATGAGCTTTCTTTGTTTGTTGGCTTACTATTGTCGATGTAATGACATGTCATGTGACATTCCTATCATTGGTTTGTGAGGTGGAACCCACACTCTTATTTGCACTCATTAGATTCTTGACAATTGATTTTTCACTTGAGGCATCTGATATTCTTAGGCCAAGAATCTTCATGGTGGGCCTAAATTTTAGATTTCTCATCAATTCAACAAATAGTTGACAACTTCCAGTTTGATTTAAATTCTCAAAGAATGATTTCCATATCTTATTGGCATATCTCTAGAAAGTACGCTTGGGAATCTTATCCCGCATGGGCTTCAACACATTCTCAACAATATCAATTAGAAATCTAGGCTTCCTATGCAAAATTCTAGGAGGTGTTTTAATTGGTAAAGTTGACTCAACATTAGGAATTTCTTCAATATTTACTTGAGATGGGATAGATGCCATACCTTCAATAGGAGATGAAAAAGATGAAAAGGCTTGAAGTTGAGATGGAGAAGATGGTGTACCTTCAACTTGACGTGTGAATGATGCCATGCCACCAAGTTGAGAATAAAATGAAGATGTACCTTCTACTTCACCTGTGAAAGATGGAGTGTCTCCAATTCGAGAAGATAATGATGGTGTTGAACTTTCAACTTGACTTGTGGACAATGGAGTGCCTCCAACTTGGAGATTCACTTTCCTCGTTACATGAAGGTTTTGCATTCGTTGCCTTTGTGCCACCAATTCCATCTCTCTTAGCTTCATTAGATGTGTCATGTTCTAAGTCTTTAATTGGCAATGGTGGAATGTCTTCTTGTATGGTTGACAATCTCCTACTTTCCTGAATTCACCTCATTCTTTCTCTTTTCCTCTCATTATCAGCTTCACGCTCTTCTAGTTTTAGAGTCTTTGCTCGATTCCTTGGCATGATGATGATTTCTATAAGCATGATGAATAAGACAATGATAATTAGAAATTTTATAATGACAATGAATAGTGGTCACAATGAATAACAAGGTTCTAAAAACTTTTGAATAAGACACCTCATATCAAGATAACACAAAAAATATGAAGCAAGCACATAATTCACAAAGTATATGCAATACATAAGGTATGAAGCATACATGTAAGACACAAAGTAATACACAAATATGAATCATACACATGAGTACAAGTAAGTCATGAAGTGTGCACTTGAACATACATAAGTCATGGAGTATACATTCGAACACACATAAGTCAAATAGTATACACTTGAACATACAAAGTCATGGAGTATACACTCAAATAGACAAAGTCATAAATGATGCAAACAAAGGGTGGAGTTCATGAAAACTGGCCCAAAAGATAAATTGTTTTTGCATGTTCTCCATTGCTGCTCCTATGTACACCTTCCTATATGACTTCAATGAACTAAGGAAAATCCAGTTGGAATGCTTTCAAAAACCTCAATACAGATTTGGGAGCCTCTTTCAAACATTCTAAAGGTGATTCCAATAGGCATTCAACACCTAGACTCAAAAGCAAACCCTAACTTGCTTGGGTACCAACACTTACTCAATGATTGTAAAACTAATCCTCTTGGGATAGTCACAATAAAACTTGTCTAACCTTTCAATGATGCTCTAAACTCCTTTGTTCAGGTCTGTAGGACCTTCTAAGACCCCTTCCCAACAAGGAATATGCACAAAAAACACTTTTAGACTTAGATTTCTTGAACTTCCAATTGCTGCCCCAACATTGTCATACACAATCATTTAGGACAGTCATCACACTTTGTCAAATAATGGCAACAAAGCTTCAAAACTCCCTAAGAAGATCTGATAGACCTTCATACAGATTCTTCACACCTTTTTCCCAATCACAAAATGCACCAAGTATACAATGGAATACACAAAGTCATGGAGTATACACTCGAATACATAGTCATGATATACACTTGAATAGAGGTCATAGAGTACACACTCAAATACAAATACAAAGTCATAGAGTATACACTTGAATACCTAATCATGAAGTATACACTTGAATGGAAAGAGCACATTTAGGGCAGAAATTTAATACACTTGAATACACTTGACAAGTCCAACACCTTGTTGAATAACTCTATTGTTCTCTCTATAGTCTTTGTTGTAATCATGGTCTGCCATTCTATTTCTGTAAGTAGTGTAACTTGGTAATAATTTATAGCATTTTTTTGGACATATTTCTAGCATTTTTTCCTTTGCAAAGTTGGGTCAGGTTGAAGCCGAGTGGAAGTGTAAGTTGGTCAGCAATTGTAATAAGTATTGTTGAAGATCCTAGTATTGTTTGGATTTCTTTAATTGTGTGAGGGCTATGGGTGATCTTCGATTAGGAGATGATTATCATGATAGTGATGTGAATCTATCACTTTGTGATTGATGATATTCTATAGTGGATGTTGGAGTCATCTAGAGCTCTTAGTTCCTACTTTGTGTGAGCATTAAGAGTTGACATTGTTTGATCTATTAATACAATCCCCAAACAATAAATGATAATAATCTAGCAAAACATGAGGTCAAAGAAATGTATAACCATTTTTATGATAGTCCTATCTATGACAGTCTTATGCAACATTTGCATGGTAACACTTTTAAAGTTTGCACAAGGATAACTTCTTCAAATCAATGATAGGACCTTGGATCATTTTCTATATGCTATGACTGCTATAACTAATTAAAGTAACTTGACTATCACTTGAGGTGGTTGGGTAACTCTTTTGTATAATAGTCCTTTTGTAAAATGAATGATGTGTGTTCTTGTTGAGTGGCAAACCCTCTTCCATTGTCATAAAAAGAAACATGCACATTAGGACTTATTAGGAAAATTCTCAAACATTGGATCAATAATCAATCCCATGAAGATACTAAAACCCCCATGATGACAATCCCCTAGATCTATAGCATATGATTTTCAATTTCAAAACATGACTGTGCTATTTATAATAGTCATAAATGACTGATCAACATTGAGAAATGACAATTTCAAAGTCTTATAACTACATTTGCATTGATGACCACACTTTGTAACTTTAATAACATCAAGACAGTCCTTCAAAACTTGCCTAGCAACCTAAAATATGACCCTAACATAATATGGAAAGTCACTAATGACTGTATTGTTGGGCGTAATAGTAATTATTATGTTTTTTGTTATATTTCAACCACACTTATTGTAAACCAATATGCTAGCACACATGTATGTGCTCCATAGTTCCACAAGTAAGACATTGTAGGATTGTCTATTGACTTAATTATCATTTTCATGACTAGAAACTTAAGAGTAAATTTATAGTTCTACTAATTTCATAATGACATGTTATAGAACCCCTTCCAATTATGCATAAAATTTATTTTTTTATGGAATGTGTTGAGGAACATATTCAACTTTGGTTCATGAATTATGATTCCCTTGATAATGACAATGAATAGTGGTCACAATGAATAACAAGGTTCTACAAACTTCTGAATAAGACACCTCATATCAAGATAACACAAAAAACATGAAGCATGCACATAATTCACAAATTATACGTAATACATAAGGTATGAAGCTGAGATCATGGAAATCAATATGAAGGAAAAACACAATAAAATACAAAACAAACAATGCAATAACTTCACATTGACTCATGATCCATTGATAAGGTGGAGAGTGCTACACCCAAAACACTCTAGCTTTACCCAAAGATTAATATGTTGATTGCTCGATTCTGTAGTATAACATGAAGATGGAGATGATAGATGGAAGATTGGATGAATGCAAGATAGATGGATGAGAGATTGAGAGGCAATTTCGGCAGAGTAAGGATGCTAGAAGAAGATTTCTATTACAAATGGCTCAAGAGAGGCTAGGTTTATAGGATATGGCTGATTGGATTGAATAGTTGTGATTGAGAGTTATGTTGGAGGATATGGATGGTCAAGATTGATTAGGGTTGGATTAGGGTTTCCCACTCAAAGAGGGATTGTAGTCACATGACAAGTGTGCGATGGAGAATAAAGGGGAATCTAATTCAAAATATTTGAATTAGATTAACATGTGAAGGCATATTAAGTGGAAGATGAAGACATGCGACATGTGTCGCAATGTGATGAGAGGTGAGGGAATAATTCAAATTTTTAATTTGAATTATGTGAGACATGTGAAGGGGGATTATTAACTAAACAAATAGGATCTATTTAGTTAATTGAAATGTGATCAAGTGGGATTAATTCAATAAAGTGGGTTTATTTAATTAATCAGGAAGATGATTAAGATGAGATGAACTAAGATCTTGGGATAAATGGGATTAAGTGGGATGAGGTTAGATGAACTAGGATGAACTAGGACCAGGGGAACATATACAAGTTCATGTTGACAATGTAGCTAGGACCGAGGGCAAAGACATACAAGGTCATGTGTAAACAAGACCTAGACAATTTTGAGTGTTTACATTTGCCCCTCTTTGAGATGATGTTGCGAGATGATAAGATTTGTGTCAAGTAACATCATTTCAAAGAAGATAAGGTATGGATAGAGGAAAAGGATAGGATGATGATGTTCCCTCGAGAGGATAGGTAGGTTGGACAAACATGGGTAGGCTCTTGAAATGAAATGGAATTGGCTAAGGAAGAAAGACAAGGGGATGGATAGAAGAAGGGATGGATATGTTATGCTACAATGAAATTGAGCAACCATGATGTTTGATATAGCATGAGATGTTATGCACCAAGGTATAAGGACCAAGATGACGATGTGTCTCATGCCCTAGCATAATACAACCTTGTCTAGGTTCAAGATATGAATATTAGCTGGGTTGGTACCAATGTGATACAAATGCAAGATAAAAAGGTAACACACACAAGCAAGCAAGCAAGCATGCACAAATTATACAAAAACAAACAAGGTATTGCCCCTGTCAAGCTATAAACCAATGATTAAGTGATTGATTGATTGATTTGATTGATGATTATGATAGTGTTGTCATGGTGGGGAATGATATATCCCTAGATCAACACAAAGATGTGGGAATGATATATCCCATTGATGAAGATAACAATTGATTGATTTGGTTTACGACAAGATTAGGATCAAGACCATTGATTGCGATTGGATAATTTGGCTTGATTGATTAGCTTGATTGGTATGGATTAATGATGACTTGCATTTGGATCATTGCTTGGATTGATTGATGAGGATGAATGGAAGATTGGATTTGATGGAGATTGATTGAAAGAAATGGTTTGAAAGATTGATGGATTGATGATAGAAGAATGGTGAAAGAAGAAATAGGAATATCATCTATGCCTAAATCTAGGCACTTCCTTCATGCTCCAAACTGCCTACATACCCGTGTCTACGGGATCAAGGCACTTAACAACAAAGATGAGATGTAGTTCTGATTTTGTGTTTTATTGATGGGATGATATGGATTGGATTGATCAAGTTATGGATTGATTGGGATTGATTGAATTATGTTATTTGATTTGCTTTTGATGATGTGGATTGGATTGATGTGATTTGTTTGATGGATTGGATGATTGAGATGATTGATTTGATGATTTGATGATGGTAGTGTTTTGAATTTGATGATGTGATGAAGTTGATGATTGGGATTGATTTGATTAGAAGAATGTGATTTTGATGATTTGATGTGGAACGGTTTTATTGCTTGGATTTTGTTGGATTTTTATTTTTTTGTATCTTTGGGAATATTTTGGTTTTTTTTTTTTTGAAATGTTATGATTTTTTTTGTGATTTTTGACATGTTTTGGGATGGCATTGGATTTACAATTTGGTTAGCCTTTATGCTAGATACTAATGACAAGGGGAACCAAGTCTAGGTGCAAGGTAAGGAATGGGATTGGACAAAAGGATGGACGATAGTGGATGGATGAAAGGATCATGATAAATGGATGGATAAAGGGATTTACAATAGTGGATGGATGAAAAACTCACAATGGATGTATGCATAAGGATGTGATGTCCAAAGGCTATGTCGCATATGAATAACATGCATCATACTAGGTAGAAGACTTAGGATTTTTGTATGAGAAGGTCTTATGACAATAGGATGATAGGATGGATTGGATAAGATGGATAAATGGGTAATGACTAGAGGATAATTATAGGATTGGATTGGAAAGGACCCTAGGATAATGTCAAGATAAGGTATGTCAAGAGATACCCAAAATGCTTGTCAACAATTGCCCCCAATCTTTATCAATATCAAAAGAGGACAGGAGGATGAATGGATGCAATGTGATAGGATGTGAAAATGATATGTAGGATGAGACAAGGTGCCCCGAAGTGTAAGTGGGATAGAAGATCAACCTACACATGATGCCTATTTGCCAAGTTTTCATCATGGTACTTATCCAAGGTGCCTATTTGCCAGGTTTTCACCATTGGAGGAAAGGATTTCTCTTTACTTTTTTTTTTTTGCTTTTTTTTGACTTTTTGGATGGAAGGAAGTGGATATGGATGAGAGGGACTCAAGTGTCTAGTGCCATGAAAGGTGATAGTCCCATTGGAGAGGAATGTCGCATGGACCATGTCAAATGTACTCATCGATGTTGGTAAGTGATGGTATGAAAGTTAGATGGATAAGGTAGATAGTGGATTATGATGTGGATTATGGAGGGATCAAAAGTAGATTATGATGTGGATTATGATGTGGATTATAATGTACTTATGCAAAAGCATGGACCATAGGAAGGTGATGGGGGAAATATGTAGGATAATGAGTGAATGATGGAGTGATGGGGGTATGGAAAGGAATCATGACTAATGGCTACACACACCATTTTAAACATTTAAGCTTTTGATTGGAAGGTGGCATAGGAAGCAATGGAGATGTTTGCTTAGGAGATGGATGATGAAGGACTTTTGGAACCCACATAGACTTAGAATTTTTATGATTTTTGCTTTACATGTGGGATGGAGGAAATGTTTGAATGGAATGGATGGAAGAGGGTTGGGATTTTTGTGATGTGGAAGAGGATGTTGCATTTGATTTGCTTGATTTTTTCTTAGGTACCCATACAATTTTGCTTTTGAACTTTGCTTTTGGAGGTATGGGTTTGGATGGATTTTTGAATGTACCTTGCTTTGAATTTTTGGATTGATTTCCTAAGGTATTAGGACCCTTAGGTTGTTTGGCATTATATGTAGAGGCATCCAAATGTTTATTTTTGAATCCCATGGGATGGATGGAATGAGTGGAAGCTTTATGTTTAGACAATGTGTGCATTTGTTGGTCAGGATTAGGAATGTGAGGGTACTTATGGATAAATGGATAATTAGGTGTTAGTAGAAGTGGAGGCAAAGTTGATGGAGGGATATTAGGAGTTGGAAGGAGTGGAGGTAAAGTGGATGGTGGAAGGTGAATGGTCACATACTTTTGACATTTGTAGGATGAGGGAGGTGGAATAGCAATGTATGTTTTAGGAATATGATGGGGTTTATGATGGAAGGAAGTGGACTTAGGAAGTGTGGAGGAAGTACCAACATTGTTAGATTGTTGACCTTGGGGTGTGTATCCAAGGCCAAATGAGAGAGGAGGGACCTTGACATGGATTGGCTCCAAAATGCCTTGTTCATGTAGGCCTAAACCTTTGCCTTGGTAGTTCATGCTTTGGAACATACGATTGACTATAGGACTAGGTGTAGTTTGGACACTAGACTTGAGGTGATTATTGGATGGAGAAGGTAAAGTGGATAATGGTTGTTGGTGTTCTAAGGAGGAACACTCATGAATGAATGTGGATATAATAGTACGATATGGTGGATTTGAAATGGGATCAATGGTGGATGTGGAAGGATGATTAGGATCTTGATCATGTTCTTTTAGATATAAGTTATTTGTTTGATCTTCTATGTTGGCTTGGGGGACAAGTGTCTCATCATGACAAGTGGATATTGTGGGATCATGGCTAGGTGGAGAGGTCTCTTTGCTTTGAATGAAGGCCATGAAACAGGATGAATACTCAAGTAAGTCAACAAGACTTTCATTAGATGGAGCATGTAGGTCTTGGGCGTCTTGTTCATGGCTAGTTATGGGGATATGACTAGGATCAAGTTGTTCATGGATAGGTTCTTCATAGGTATCATCTTGATCATAGAAAAGGTGCATGTTATGGATAGGGTAAATGGAAGTGATTTGATCTTGATTAGGACTAGAGCTTAATGTTTTCACATGATTAGGATTAAACTCTTGACATACCTCTTCACTTGCTTGAATGGAAGTGGAAGGCTCTTTAATAAGCTTGATATCTTGTAGATCACATGATGGGGTTAGAAGACTAGACAAAGTGTTTAAAGACTCATGGGGGGGGATCAAGAATAGGTATTTGATGACATGGCAATGTTTTATTCCTTGCTAGTAGCCAATGGATCACATCCTTTGCAAGGGTATGGGTGAATGGACAATATATTGGATGCATGATAATAGTGGAAGTTGAAGGCTTAGGATTGGGATTTGTTGGATGGATAATGGGATTAGGATTTGGGATAGATGGAAAGATAATGGAATTAGAGGGATTGGTTTTATCCAAGACAATCTTACCACCATCTTCTAGGTTCTTGACTAATCTTTGAAATCAGACACAAGTGGATATGGTATGGCCCCTATACCTATGGTATGCACAATAATGGTTTTCATTATACCCTCTAGGTTTAATCATAAATGGAGAATATGCTTTCAATGGGTATAGCTCAATCAAATTTGCCTAGACCAATCTGTCTAAAAGTATCTCCATGGAATCTTTTAATAAAGGATTAGTGGAACATGGGGATGAAGGTGATGAAGGGCTTGATAAAGGTGTTGGGATGGGACTAGTTGGCTCATGTGTTGGCATATGATTGGATGATGAAGGTGACTCAAAGGAGGCACATGCTAAGTTGGTTTCTCCCTTGTCAAAGGATTTTAGGTCTTGCATAAGATGACTTGAACTTTCTTGATTTATGTACATAGGGCCATTTGGACTTGCTGGTTGTTCTTGTAAGGACATTTGATTGCCATGTGCATAGGTTTGGTGATGAGGTGGCATGATAGGATGTGTATGAAAGCTTTTGTAAGGTGCATTGTTGTGGACATTAGTTGATGTTGAAGGTTTGTAGAGAAAGTAGTTGGGATATGATGGCAATGGAGTTAGGATCATTGGATGGTAGACTTATGGTAGTACTTGCATTTGTGGTGTTTTTAGGAATAGTGAGGGCGATTTGTGGTATGGATGTGGTGGCATTAGTGTTTGGATTATGTACTTGTTGGGCTTGTGATGGAATGTGGGAGCGTTGATATTGGCCTAGGACTTGATGTTGTGGGAATTATTGATGTTGTGGTGACACAGGATCTTCTTCCTTTCTATATAACCACCTACATTGACTAAGTTGATTGAGCATTCTTTTGGTGCCACAAGGATCATTCTCATAGATTTTATTTAGAAATTCCATGTACATGTTTACAATGGTATATGTTGAGAATTGATTGGCTAGGTAGAATGATGATGTGTAATGGCTAGAAATGATTAGGGGTGTTTTAATTGGATAAGGTGATGATGATTAAGATGTCGAAGATGACTAAGATGATGAGATTGGATGACTTGAAGGAATTAGGATGAATGATGGTGGAATTATTAGGTTAGGTGATGAGGATGATTTAGGATAATGGTAAGGGTGATGTGGGATAACAAGGTGGGATGACTTGGATTGAGGTGATTAGGATGAATGGATTGGGATGAAAGTGGTTTAAATGAGAAATGTAGGTGATGATGTGGAGGGATTGGGATCAAATTTAAAGACCTTAGAATGATTTGATTTGTTTTGTTTTTTGATGGATTGCTCTCTATGCTTGGGATAGACTAATGATCTTAAGTAAGAGGGTTGATTGGATTGATTCTCTATACTTAAGGTAGACTAATGACACTTAAGTAATAGAGGGTCGATTGGATTGATTTAATTGGATGACTTACTTAAGATAGACTAATGATCTCAAGCAAGTTTGGATAACGGTTGATGATGATCAACTATGGTCTTGATTTTTGATTGGGTTGATTTGGATTTGGATTGGGATGAAAATAGTTGGGATGTGATTTGGCTTGGAATGATTGGATGATGTGTAATGACTAGGATGACAACTAGGATGATTAGGATGATGACTTGGATATGATTAGGGTTTGATAGAGAATGATTACGGATGATTAGGATGATGTTGATTTGATGGGATGATGACTTGGATATGATTAAGAATGGCAAGATTGTATGAATTGGATTGATTAGGATGATGACTAGGATGATTAGGGGTTGATTAGAAAGAAGATGGTTTGGAATGATTAGGGTTTGAATTATGGTGACTTGGATATGATTAGGAATGAAGTGGCTAAAAATGGGTGATTAGGATTAATGTGATTGGATTTGAATGTGATGGAATAATGAGTTGAATGACTTGTCTTATGTGTTTGATGTTTAGCTTGATTCGGTAATGTTCAATCAAATGATCACACATGTACAAACATGATCTACTCACGCAAGCCATGTATGCAATTTTGATTTTTGAATTTGAAGAATATGATGATGATTAAACAAGCACATGTGGAAGACACATCAACAAGCCCTATGACTAGTCAAGTGGGGTATGGCCAATAAGGTCATAGGATGTTTACACAAGGTTGACTAAGGAATTGAAAGTGAAATTCTACCACACAGTCGAGAGAAAGGGGTAACCCACCCTTCACCTTCACTTCCCAAAGATATAAAGTTCTTTGGGGCTTAGCCAAGTGTGACAAGATTCCAACTCCCAATGAGGGTGTCTTTCGATTCAGCCTCGATTAAGGTCGTCCCTTGGAGTGGTGTGTCTCCAAGTAGGCCTCCTAAGAAGGGTAAACATAAGTGAACCAAATGAGGTGTTTTTGATCTCTAAGAACACCTTGTGGTGTGAGGAGAGAGCATACACACGTACACTTGATTCACACTCGCACTTGTAAATTAACCCTTAGAAAATGAAATGTGTGTGTGAAAATTGAATGGATAAGAGGTGTTTTTGATTCTCAAGATCGCATGAAGTGCATGAGAAGAGCATACACACCACTAATCACATGTAACTTCACCAAGCAATGAAGACACTTGTTCTTGTTTAACCCAAAGTCAAGATGTGTGATTGAAGACAATGGTTAATTTTAGCCCAGTTTTTTTGATGTGATTGCTAAAGCAATAATCGTTTTAAGCCCAAATTGAAATGTGTGATGCAAATAAGATTGATTGATCAAATGAAAGAGATGAATGATGAAATGGATACACCTGATTGTTTCTCTATCCCAAGCTATTGCAAACACTGATGTGAATGTTGCTCCAGCTCCTTGAGGTCATCTACAAGCCACCAAATTAAAAAACAAGCAAGTGAAAGTGCCTAGGGATCTGTTATATGAAAAAGAGAAATCTAATAAAAGTCTGATGAAAATTGACTGATACAGAAAAATTAAGTGCATAAACAGATTCTATATGAAATTCTATGGATTTGTAAAAAAACATTTGTCGAAATCCGATAAGAAATGCTCAAGATATGCTCGATTGAAGTTTAAATGCTAGTTTGACTTTGACTAATAAAAAAGATGGTAAAATGATACAATCACCTGATAAAACCTACTTCATTACAAATTTCATCCTCTCAGCTTTCCAACAAGTGGTCATTGTAAAATTTTGCCACTGTATGAGGAAGTTATGCCAGTTTGAAGTTTCTGCAAAAATAACGCCAATATAGAGAGAAATGGCACCACTATAGAGGAAAATGGTGCCACTACAGAGGAAAATGGTGCCACTACAGAGGAAAATAGCAACACTATAGAGGAAAATGGTGCTAATACAATGGAAAATGGCACTAATACAGTAGAAAATGGCACTGATACCTTCACATTGACTCACGATCCATTGATAAGGTGGAGAGTGCTGCACCCAAAACACTCTAGCTTTACCCAAAGATTGATATGTTGATTGCTCGATTATGTAGCATAACATGAAGATGGAGATGATAGATGGAAGATTGGATGAATGCAAGATAGATGGATGAGAGATTGAGAGGCAATTTCGGTAAAGTAAGGATGCTAGAAGAAGATTCGATTACAAATGGCTCAAGAGAGGCTAGGTTTATAGGATATGGCTGATTGGATTGAATGGTTGTGATTGAGAGTTATGTTGGAGGATATGGATGGTCAAGATTGATTAGGGTTGGATTAGGGTTTCCCACTCAAAGAGGGATTGTAGTCACATGACAAGTGTGCGATGGAGAATAAAGGGGAATCTAATTCAAATATTTGAATTAGATTGACATGTGAAGGCATATTAAGTGGAAGATGAAGACATGCGACATGTGTCACAATGTGATGAGAGGTGAGGGAATAATTCAAATTTTTAATTTGAATTATGTGAGACATGTGAAGGGGGATTATTAACTAAACAAATAGGATCTATTTAGTTAATTGGAATGTGATCAAGTGGGATTAATTAAATAAAGTGGGTTTATTTAATTAATCAGGAAGATGATTAAGATGGGATGAACTAGGATCTTGGGGTAAATGGGATTCAATGGGATGAGGTTAGATGAACTAGGATGAACTAGGACCTAGGGGAACATATACAAGTTCATGTCGACAATGTAACTAGGACCTAGGGCAAAGACATACAAGGTCATGTGTAAACAAGACCTAGACAATTTTGAGTGTCTACAAAAGCATACATGTAACACACAAAGTAATACATGAATATGAAGCATACACATGAGTTCAAGTAAGTCATGAAGTGTGCACTTGAACATACATAAGTCATGGAGTATGGATTTGAACACACATAAGTCATGTAATATACACTTGAACATACAAAGTTATGGATTATACACTCAAATACACAAAGTCATAAAGTATACAATGGAATACACAAAGTCATGGAGTATACACTCAAATACATAGTCATGATATACACTTGAATATAGGTCATAAAGTATACACTCGAATACAAATACAAAGTCATAGAGTATACACTTGAATATTTTGGACATGGATGGAGTGTTGGAGAAAACACTTAGTGGATTGGTGTGTTGTCCCATACATGTAGCTATCATTGATTATTGATATAAGATGATGTGGTGTTGTTATGTCAAGAGGAATATTAAGTGCATAACCGTATATATATATTGTTGAGATCATCTTAATTATGTTGGACTCCCATTATAACCTTGGATTCCAAGTTGGTGAAGGAGATTTGTTCTCAATTATGAGCTATGATTGTCATAATCATTGGAGGCATTGTCATAAAGGGAGTTGTGTAGGATGAAATGTTGTTTGGGACAAACTTAGGACTATTATAGGCACTAAATGTTTGGGTAATGAATTAGTATTTACTTATCAAACTACTTCTTGTATCAAAATTAGGGAGAGTTAATGACATTGAATGAAGATGGTGGAGATTGGTGGTGGTTGGAAAAATAAGAAAATATAGAGTTATATGTCTTCCTATTTGAATGATATGATACTTGAGATACTCTACTATATATAACTTTAATGAATGTGTGGTATAATGATTCCCTTCATTAGGATCCCTAACCATGACTACATCATTTGTTTTCAGATAATAGGGTTTAACCTACAAATTTAGAAGTCTTTTTTCACATTTGTGACTGTGGGTAGAAATTAGTAGACGAATCTTCCATTAGAGAGGTTGTTGGGTAGAAAGTGTAGCATGTGAATCTATAGTCAAAGTTTTATGAGGAACAAAATGGAAAATAAAGAGATTACTCTTAGGAGAGAAAGATGAAGAGCAATTTATGAGTGTCAAATTTGGAAAACTTGACATGTGAGATCTCTAAACAAGGATAGAATTTATTGAGAACACTTAGGACTATTATAGGCACTAAATGTTTGGATAGTTAAAGGGCAGTCTTATCAACAAAAAATAATCAATCCTAAAACCTCTCTTAAGTATTATGACAATGATACCCATGTGCTATGTGACATTATGCATAAGGATTATTAGGGTCAGATATGACCAAAATATGCAATAGGCTCTCACTACCCTATTCACAAGGTAAGAGATGACATAAAGACATAAAGAACATAAGAACATATATAAGTGAATTAAAATGGATATAAAGAACATAAAGACATATACAAGTGAACTAAAATGGATATAAAGAACATACCTTAGACTTCGATATTGGAGTTGACCAATTCTCCAAATTTTGGCTTCAAAATCCTCAAATTCTTCTTTTTCGCAAGCTTGATTATGAATTCTATATAACTCTAGAATAGGATTAGTGAAATTTATGGAAAAAAAACATATATCATCAAATTCAATCTATATATAAATGGTAATTAGCTTTGAAACAATTTATCACACATGAAACATGAAACTTTACATTTAAATAATCAATTTTTCTCCAAAAACATGCAAAATCAATTATTCTATGTTGAAAAAACAAAAAAGGTGGTGGATTGATCCATAAATGATTGTTAATATGTCAAAGAACATGCAAAAGCAATTTTTTGTTTGATATACTGCATGAAAAGAATGAATAACAGGCATGTGGGGTCTGAATCACGAATCCCACATGCTTTTTGCCCATTTTTTTGCTTCCCATAACGCACTCGCGTTTTGGGAAGTATAAAAATATTAAGCTTCATGCACCCTAAAATCATAACATTCTCAATGTTATAGAGATAGAGATAGATAGGGAAGCATAAAAAGATTAAGGTTTCTCTATCCTCCCTCTCTACAACTCTATCTGCCTCTCTTTCTCTATATCTCTCTCCCTCTCTTTGTCGACCCCTTGGAATGTGAGGGAGAGAGATATAGAGATAGAAAGGTACATACATTTAGATAGAGTGAGGATAGATAAATAAAGAGATAAAGGAAGAAAATAGATTGATAGAAAGGGATGTATATAGAGAGGGAGGGCAACATAGAAAGGGCGAAGGGGATACAGATAAATAGAGATAGATAGAGAGAGGGAGACATGGAGAGATAGAGAGGCACATGGACATGGATAGGGAGAGAGGTGGGACATGGAAAGATATGGAGAGATAGAGATAGAGTTAGAGAAAGGAAAAAAATATAGAAAGAGGGGTAAATAGAGAGATAGAGAGGGATAGGTGGAGATAGAGACGGGGAGAGGGAGAGAGGGGAATTGAGATAAACAAAGGGTTCTAGATAGAAGGAGAAAGATAGATAAAGAGGGAGAGATGGATAGGGAAATATAGAGAGAGGTAGAAAGGGATATATTAAGAGATAGAGTTATTAAGAGAGATAGAGATAGGGAAAGAGATGGAGAGATGTCCAGAGACATACCTGGAGAGACATTTCAAGAGGTAGATGGATGGGGAGAGATAAAGAGAGGAGGAGAGATATAGAGAGGGAGGGAGAGAGAGGTAAAGAGGGATAGATTAAGAGATAGGGATCTATGTGGAGAGATAGAGATAGTGAAAGAGATCAAGAAATGTGGATAGAGACATACTGAGATAGATTTGAGGTAGAGGGATTGAGAGAGTGATAGAGAGGGGGAGTGAGATAGTGAGGGAGGGAGAGATAGAAAGGTACAGTTAGAGAGAGGGGATCGATAGAGAGCAACCCTAAACCCTAACCCGTAAACCCTAAACATGAGCAACCCTAAACCTCTAAACCCTAAATAATTTCCCTAAACCCTAACCCTTAAACCCTCAACCCTAAACTCATAAACCTCAAATAATTCCCCTGACCCCTAAACCCTGAACTCAAGAAACCAAGCTAAACCCCTAAACATATAGTTTGATAGGGGATGATGGAGGATCAATGGGAAATGGATGTAGAATTCTTGGATCTTGATTATCATTATCCTCATTAGGATGAACTATTTGATAGAATCCAAGTTATTTGTTTGATTATCTATGTTTTCTTGCTCGAACCAATGTGTCTCGTCATGAGATATTGATTCAAATAACAAATAGGACTAGTGGGATGATGGATAGGGCTAATGGGATGATGGATAAGAGCGATGTGGGTTACTTTCTCATGGATAAGATCTTGATCATAGATAATAGCTTGATCACAGGGAGGATAAGAATGGATAGAGCGATATAAGATATGGATAGGGTAAGTGGGGATGCATTGGTATTCATTGGATTGGGGAGTAAGAGGTGGTAATGGGGGTCCACTAGGAGATATTGGAGGATCAATGATGGGATCAATGTAGATGGGTTGACCATGAGATGGTAAGGGATCCAGGACATGGGATTAGATGCGATGTTTGGATTTTGATTAGGATGGGTGGTTGGTGTTTCCACATGCTTTGGACAAGGCTCTTAACATGGCTATTGGGTTTCTTAGATGGATGTGATGGGTTCCTTGATGGGATCAATAATATTTGGATGTTTGACAACATGGCTACATGATGGGGTTTGACTTGGACTTATGGTAGGAGACACTTCAATGAAATGGATAGACATAGAAGTGGATGATGGTGTTGGAGTGGTAGAAATGTTATTAGGAGGTTCTTTGTTACCTACTCAAGGATAGGAATTTGAGTACATGATGTTTTTCTAAGATTCCTTTCCAATAGTCCTTGGGTGACATCCTTCATGGCTTCATGGGTTGATGGACTAGGATATGCATATAGTTGATGGACAATGATGGAAGATGTTGTAGGGTTAGGACTAGCATCGAGTGAATGGATATAGGAGGAGATGGATTGGGATTGGGAGTGCTAGAGGGGGATGAAATTAGATCATTGGATTTGGATGGCTCCATATCTTTGCTTTTATTTTCAGATTAAATTGTAAAGAGTCTTTGGAGAAAAATTTTTCAAGGGTTCATGGGTTGATGGATTAGAGCTTAGAAAGTTTGATGGTGGATTAGATGGTGGATGGATGATACAGATTGATGGATTAGGAGATGGGTGGACTAATGGGTTAGGATTAGGAGGATTGGAGGGAAATTATAAAATAATTCACCTTTAACCCTAACCCCTAAACCCTAAACTTGAGAAACCCTAGAAACTCATAAACCCTAAATAATACCCCTAAAGGTCTAAGAAACCCTAAACTCATAAACCATGAATAATGCCCCTAAACCTGAGCAACCCTAAACCTCTCTCTCTCTCTCCCAAAACCCCAAAACCCTAAATTATAATGCCCTTAAAACCTAATTTTGGCAAGAGACATTGCTAGGCATATCAGGTGTTGTCATTGATGGCAACTGAATCTATTGTACACATCCGTATTCCATCATTTGATCATATTGGAAGTCAGATTGTAGATTTGTCTAAGTCTGGATAGACAGGAACAGAGCACATGATAGTGTTCAACATTTTGGTCTGTATTTCTCCACAAGAAATCATACTATATTACAGATATGAGATAATGATAAGGGATATCAGGGCTACCTAAATCCAAATTTTTAGCCTCCGATGATGAAGGGATCGAAAGTTACAAGCATATGAGTATCGGGTTTTGGTTAGATAGTTCAGTCTAGTGAAGAACATGTCGAATTGGTGTTTGATCCTTGTACAGATCAAGAAAAGCGGTTGGTTGAGTAATTTATAAGGTCCAGTGATATTGACCGACATGTGAGGTGACTTGAATTCATAAGTTGTGGTCTACATTGATGTTTGTGCATGGATTCAGCCGATAGAATAGTGTTCTTGAAATGGTCTCTAAGTTTTCTTGAGGCCAACTGTAATTGATGAAATCCCATGTTGCAGATATATAAAATCGATGAGTTCAAGCATTTTGAAGTGTGAATGTGTGAATATGAGATGAGAGGTGTGAAGTGTGGCTATATCAAGTGCAAAGAAGAGATCCGAGGCTTGGATTATGGCAGAACAGTAAAACAGGGTAGTAAGAGATGAAGTGTGCGAAGTCGGTATATTGATTCTAACCAAAACTATAATCTTGCATTGTTAGATGCCATTCTTCAGTTCAAGTATTCCAATGAACTCTTATAATCATTCTTGTAGGTAGTGAGCCTCCTTTGAGTAGTGAGCTCTGGGCAATGTGCCTTAAGACATGTGCCTTCCCATTTGTAATACTTTGAACAGAGTATAAAATCTTGTGGGTTAACCCCCACCATGGTTTTTCCCTTAACTGGGTTTACACGTAAAAATCCTAGTGTTCATGTGTAATAATCTTGTTACTGTTGTTCTTGAGTTCATTTTTCTTTCTTTTGAATGTATGTGGTAAATTAATAAAGGAACAAAATAATAAGTTTTGTAGAACACTGATTCACCCCCCTCTCAATGTTCCTTAATTTAAACAATTGGTATCAGAGCAATGTTCCTTGGAAGAAGTTTAATAGCTTGAGGAAGATCTGGGAAGGAGTTTCAATGGGCTCATTTAGGTATTCTGATGGTATCAATCAACAACTTCAAGTAGCCTTAGAAGATCTTGATCAGTCCATAGCAGAAGTCAAAGAACTGCAAGAGAAGCTTAAAGATGCTGAAGACTTCATTCAGAATTTAAAAAGTCAACTAGGCAAATCTAATGAAAAGAGAAAGGAGCTACTTCATCAGCTAGCAAATTAGAATGAAGACAAGGCATGGATGAGGATCTGAAGGAAAAGACAAAGTAATATGAGAAGCTGGAAAAAGAAGTTGTTGTCCTAAAACATGAGATGGAATCCAGGGTGATGAGGCTAACCAAGGAAATTGAGGAAAGGAAGAAGACTGAGGAAAACCTGAATCAATCTCTAAAAGAAAGAACAGAAGAGTGCTGTAGATTAGACATAATAATTAGGCATCTAGAGTCTGATCTACAAGAAACCAGGGATAATGAGGAACAACTTGAAAGGCAAATTGTCATTCTCAAACATGACCTAGAAATTGCAAATGAATACAAAGAGAAGTTCAAGATAAGCTCAGCTAAACTTGAAGTGCTACTTGATAGTCAGAAGAAGGTAGATGATAAGCATGGTATGGGATATGAGAAAGGTGAAATCTCTGGATCTGGTCAAAGAAATCCTAGAGCAAGAAATCAAAGAAGGAATCCTAGAAGGCCTCCAGTAAGACAACCTAATGCTCAAAGGTATCCATCTTTCAATGGTAATTGTTTCAATTGCAATAAATTTGGTCATAGAGCTACTCAGCACGAAAGTAGAGTGAATCAAAGTGGTCCATCTTTCTTCAGTCAATGGTTCAATTGTAAAAGGTATGATCATAGATCCAATGAATGCAGAAGTGTGATAATGAACTACTCTAACAACAGAAGAAATGTCAATTCTTTCAATGGCAACTATTTTGCTTACAATAGATTTGGACACACGGTTAATTAGTGCAGATCAAGAGGAAATGAAGTAAATGAGCAAAGAAATGTTGTGTGCTTTAATTACAATAGATCCGGTCATATTGCAAGATTTTGCAGAAGTGGGAATGATGATAGAAAAGGTCCGGTAAACATAAACCAAAACATGAAGAGATAAGATAAAGGCAAGGGTAAAGTTGATGTGAATGAGATCTAGAATGAAATGAACAAAACATGGGAGAAGAAAGGTGAAATGAATGATGGAAATGGGTCCGCATCAGAATCCTGTGCTGATAATTCCTCTAGGAATTGAAACAGGAGCTCCGGCTCAGAGGGAGCTGCATTGGAAATCTAATTCCCCCGCTAGTAAGTAGGTGCCTGAATCTGGCACGATGAATGAAGATAAAGAAGCCTATTGTAGAACTGTTGAAGCAAATTCTAGAAGAAAAGAAGCTAATGTGATTGATTGCAGGGCAATTGAAGATTGACTGTATGCAGAAATAGTGTAACCAGATGTATTAGGGCAGAGCATTTATTACAATGGTGAATTAGGTTTTGTGGAGCATAAAAGTTCATTTACTCAACATTTGAATCACTTTGTATTTGAAGAAAAATAAGGAGAAGAGCACCTGACCTGAGATCTCAAAGATTTGAAGTGCAAAAAGTGAATTCGATAGCTAACCCTAATCAGTGAAACAATGTATTCTCTGTGAAACTCTTTGAATTTGCAATCTCTGGATATGGCTACTCTGTTGGTTGTTGACATCACTGAAAGGCCCCAACCTAAATTCAAAAAGTATCCACACAAATTTGTAGAGTTCGATCCATTAGGTGCCTTTTCAAATGTTCCGCATGGTGTGTTGCACGTTCCAGATACTAGGGCTTATATTCATGCTAGCATAGATGAGTTTGGGGGTTCAAAGTTAGTAGATTTATTCAAGAATCATCTAAGGGATGAGATTCATGGTCTTAAACCTAAGTATAAGGTGCTACAAGTCAAACATTTCATTTAGGTTATTGGGTTCCCGTCCTTCAGTGAGGATGAGTGGGTTTGGTATGTACTGAGTTAGATGCATGTTGATGAAACCCTTCAAGATCACCAAGGATGCCATCAAGGCGATGACATGATTGAACTCATCCAGTGGACTACCAATACTGAAATCAATAAAGAATCAAACTGTAACTGAAGCTACCGGATCAAATTTTGACAAGAGGGCAATGACAATCAATGATATAACTAATACGGATGTCAAATTTGCATCCATGGTGATTGGGTATAAGGTATACCACTCCAACAGGGAAAACTCTGTATCTGGTACAACTATTTATGCTACCTATCAGATGTTAAGAGAGAATGCTGACTATGACCTGTGTGAGTTGCTGCAAAACTAGTTAATGGAGAACTTGAACAATATCAAAAAGGACAAGAATAATACATTCAAGTATGGTACATTTGTTTTGTGTTTGTTCTTCTATTTCATGAATGAGTTACCTAACAAGAAAAGCATGTGTTAGACCAGTGATAAGCCTATTACCATACAAATAAGAGAGCACTTGAACAATATTGGTGACTCTAATGCCTAAAGGACTGCTCTTTGGGGATATTTCAAGAATTTTTAGAACATGATGCAATCAAGGGAAATAATCCCTACGTCTGTGGTAGAAAAGTACAAGGATATAATTTGCTTCATGGTGGAAATAGATCAATGCTTGATGGAAGCAGTTGAACCAAGGACTGTGTGGATCATGCCCATGGGGTATGAAGTTGATGGTGATGCAGAGGCACCCACACTATCACCTTCACATATAGCACGAATGTCTGCAGACCAACCTCATCATCATCATCTTCGCCATCATCATCATATTCCCTACAACTACCAACATCATCATCATATTTCGGTTTTACTCTGTCAGCATCATGTTTCTTAAAACCAACAGCATCATCATATTGCACCTGCCGACCGATATCCTCCTGCAGACAAGCCTTCGCACTTTCGCCTGTCAACAGCATCACCTTACTCGATTATCGGCAGCATCATCATGTCCGACAGCGCGAACATCCTCCTGACGTCCACTGTTCACCTCACCGACAATTTCCGTCTCCACTACCTTCAACATCATCATGATGTTCAACAGGCGCAAACATCCTCCGGTTGCACTGTTCATCAGGCGCCAAGCACTAGCGGCCTCATCATGATATTTAACATCACCTTCGTCAGCAGGATATTCAACATCCGGTTGCTCCAAATATCCTGATGACGACCTTCAACTCCTTCCCTTCGATGCTCCGATAGCCGACGACACAAGCTTCAGCATCATGATATTCAACAGGATAACGAACATCCGGTTCTCTTCGAAACCTCCTGATGATGATGTTAACTCAACTTCCTGACACGGACTTCCGCCGATACCTTAACACCTTACGGCAGCAGGATAAACTCGCACAGGGGGATATCTCAATATCCTGATGACGATGACGTCATATCCTGATGACGATGACGTCACCCAATATCCTGATGACCTTCTCAACACTTAGTCAAAAAAAACACAACTTCCACTCCCGCATCTACTCGCGATATGCGGATGTTTGGCACTCCGATATGATGATCCTGATGCCGATACACTCCTCGGCTCCTCCTGCTGATGATCACCCCGACGAACTTGCACCTCATGCAATCGACATCATCATGCTGATCTCCCCCACTTATCCGGATGACGATGTCCGAACTGTCTGCAGGATATTTGCAGAAATATCCTGATGATGCCGTTTTGGCGAACTTCTTCAGTTAGCGAAATCTCACTTCGCCGATCCACCAGGGATGACCCGATCCAATTCAGGGTGATCTTCCAACTCAGTCAGCTTATCAACTCGACCTAGCACATGAGGATGCTAGGGTCTTCAACATCTCTTGATCGCGATCCTGCACAC
Source organism: Cunninghamia lanceolata (assembly GCA_027924645.1). Classification (NCBI taxonomy): domain Eukaryota; kingdom Viridiplantae; phylum Streptophyta; class Pinopsida; order Cupressales; family Cupressaceae; genus Cunninghamia; species Cunninghamia lanceolata. The sequence continues at coordinate 546,086 of BSBN01000184.1, read as the reverse complement.
CTGCATGCAAACGGAAAACAATCTAACATCTAACCTACTGTACATTGCCATTCCACCGATCAGATGAGTCAACCGGTGGAATGGTTCAGGAAATCCATACAACCACTCAAACCAGCAGATCAATCTAGTAATGGAATGCAACCAGAGCAAGAACACAAAACAGGATCACTTTATTGATTCAAAGATGCAATACAATATGATCAATCTCTCTCTCAGTCTCACTCAAGCTCGATCGATGATATCTGTCCGTCTCTAACATCAACCGATCTCATGCTTATAAAGACTTCCCTATGAGTACTACTGACCCCACTCCAAGTGGCTGGGAACTCTCCAGGCGGCTGGGAGATCCCACCGAACATACATCATGACAGCTGTTATAACTAACTAGCTAAAAAATAGCAAAAGCCTGGTCAGCATGATCTTATCCTGATCAGCATGACCTTATTACATGCATCTGGTCTTAACAGACCTTCTTGGAAACACAAACAAGACCTAAACTACTAACTGCCTTATGAAAGCCAGCTGTCAGGTAGGTGCTCCTGCACCATACTCCCCAACAGAAAAGAACTCATGTCCCATGAGTTTAGTATGGGGAAGTCCTCCACCTTTACACTTGGCTTTGTCAATCTTCTGACCTGTTCCAGCTTTAGCTGCTGCTGTCTCTTGGCTGCTCCAAGTCTTCTACACGGTAACTTGCTTTCTGGCAAGTAAATCATCAGGCCTGTTGATGTAGGCCTTCTTCTCACATACCCTGTGTTTGTCAAGTTGCCTGACCAGAACCTCTACCTCTTGAACTGCTGCAATGTTCAACTCTGTCTTCCTTTCAACTCTTATGGGACAAGCAATAGTCCCAACTAGGACAACATCCTTGTCATGCCTCTCAACTGGTTGCTGTGTACAAACCTGTGTCTGCACCTGCTGCTGACCTCTGTCAGTCACAACTGAAACTTTCTTCAGCTTGTTGTCTGTAACAACTCCTTTCCCTGCAGTGTCCTGAACTGCCTTCATGCCTGCTCCTCTAGGCATCTGCACATACTCCTTCTTTCCCATTAAAATGATTTGAGCTGCCTGCTGTACTGCAGCTTTTGCCTGCAATGGCATCAACTTAATAGTCTTCCCATCCTTCTGGATGGTGTAGGTATTAGCATACCCATCATACAGTACCCTTCTGTCAAATTGCCATGGTCTACCCAACAGTAGGTGACAACATTCCATAGGCAATATATCACACAAAATCCTATCCTGATATGGCCCAATCTGGAAATCCACATATGCCTGTTCAGAGACAAAAAGTGATTGCCTATCACTCACCCAAGATGCCTTGTAAGGGTGTGGATGTGGAATCCTTTCCAGCTTCAGTTTATCCACCATTTCCTGAGATACCATGTTGTCTGTTGAACCAGTATCAATGACAACCTTACATACCTTACCTTTGCTCTTACATGTGGTTTTGAAAAGAGCTCTCCTTTGCATCAGATCCTTTGATGCCTGCAAACTTGTTCTCCTTAACATCAATGATTCTCCACTCTCTGGATAGCCAAAATTCTCAGGACCTCTATTTGAACTCTGTGCACTTTCTTCCCCTTTTTCTTCCTGTACCAATTGTACTCTCTTGTCACTAGTTCTATCATTTCTAGATGATGAACCTTTATTCTCTGGACATTTGAAAGATGGATGACCAAACTCTCCACAGGTGTAACACTTTCCTGAAAATGTAGTAGAACCCCTACCACCTCCAAATCTTCCTCTAGTACCTTTCCATCCACCTCTGAAATCAGACTGTCCCTGTCCTTTACCAGTGTCTTCTTGAACCTCATTGGTTTGCTTTTGTGCAGGGGCTGCTCCTCTTCCCCTATTGTTTCCTCTTCCTCTCATGGACTTATCATGTCCTCTATTCAGCTTTTCTTCAATCCTGATTGCCATTTGATAACAATCCTCCACATTCTTAGGGTTAGCTAACACTAACTCATCCTGTATGTTAAACCTCAAACCAGCCAAATACCTAGCCACCTTTTCTACCTCATTCTCATGATGACCAGATCTCATACTTAACAGATAAAATTCCTCAGTATATGATTTCACATCCCTGTCTTTCTGCTTTAAAAATTGCAGCTTCTTAAACATCTGGATTTCATAATCCCTTGGCAAGAATTTACCCTTTATCCTTGCTACCATCTTATCCCAAGAAGTGATCTTAGACTTCCCTTGCTTCCTTCTTTCAGATTGTACATAATCCCACCATACCAAAGCATGACCTCCTAACTTGGTCTTTGCAATCTTTACCTTCTGATCTTCAGCAACATCTTCACATTCAAAGTGATTATCCAGTGCAGCAATCCAGTCCAACAACTCATCTTCATTCAAGCTTCCAGTATATTTGGAAACATCAACCTTTACCTTAGGTTTCTCACTCTGTACTGCCTTTAACAGTTTTGCCAGTCTCTGGTCTTCAGCATCCAGATCTTCAGCTACCTCTTCATACTCTTCAACAGTATCTGCATCTTCTTCAGACTCACTGTCTTCCACTTCCCTCTTTTTGTTCTTTTCCAGGGCTGTCAGCCTGGCTTGAAGTGCTTCAGCAAGCTCCTTCATCTTCCTCATCTCTCTAGCATGTTTCTCCTTCATCTCCTGCAACTCCCTTGCAGTACCATTACCTTTAGGAGGCATTTTGTCAACCTCTCAATTAACACAATCAACTCTATCTCTACCTCTGCCCTTTCGGTGACAGAATCAACACACAACAGCCCAGACCTTTTGCTGAGCTCTGATACCACTATGATGCAGAGGCACCCACACTATCACCTTCACATATAGCATGAATGTCTGCAGACCAACCTCATCATCATCATCTTCGCCATCATCATCATATTCCCTACAACTACCAACATCATCATCATATTTTGGTTTTACTCTGTCAGCATCATGTTTCTTAAAACCAACAGCATCATCATATTGCACCTGCCGACCGATATCCTCCTGCAGACAAGCCTTCGCACTTTCGCCTGTCAACAGCATCACCTTACTCGATTATCGGCAGCATCATCATGTCCGACAGCGCGAACATCCTCCTGACGTCCACTGTTCACCTCACCGACAATTTCCGTCTCCACTACCTTCAACATCATCATGATGTTCAACAGGCGCAAACATCCTCCGGTTGCACTGTTCATCGGGCGCCAAGCACTAGCGGCCTCATCATGATATTTAACATCACCTTCGTCAGCAGGATATTCAACATCCGGTTGCTCCAAATATCCTGATGACGACCTTCAACTCCTTCCCTTCGATGCTCCGATAGCCGACGACACAAGCTTCAGCATCATGATATTCAACAGGATAACGAACATCCGGTTCTCTTCGAAACCTCCTGATGATGATGTTAACTCAACTTCCTGACACGGACTTCCGCCGATACCTTAACACCTTACGGCAGCAGGATAAACTCGCACAGGGGGATATCTCAATATCCTGATGACGATGACGTCATATCCTGATGACGATGACGTCACCCAATATCCTGATGACCTTCTCAACACTTAGTCAAAAAAAACACAACTTCCACTCCCGCATCTACTCGCGATATGCGGATGTTTGGCACTCCGATATGATGATCCTGATGCCGATACACTCCTCGGCTCCTCCTGCTGATGATCACCCCGACGAACTTGCACCTCATGCAATCGACATCATCATGCTGATCTCCCCCACTTATCCGGATGACGATGTCCGAACTGTCTGCAGGATATTTGCAGAAATATCCTGATGATGCCGTTTTGGCGAACTTCTTCAGTTAGCGAAATCTCACTTCGCCGATCCACCAGGGATGACCCGATCCAATTCAGGGTGATCTTCCAACTCAGTCAGCTTATCAACTCGACCTAGCACATGAGGATGCTAGGGTCTTCAACATCTCTTGATCGCGATCCTGCACACCTGCATGCAAACGGAAAACAATCTAACATCTAACCTACTGTACATTGCCATTCCACCGATCAGATGAGTCAACCGGTGGAATGGTTCAGGAAATCCATACAACCACTCAAACCAGCAGATCAATCTAGTAATGGAATGCAACCAGAGAAAGAACACAAAACAGGATCACTTTATTGATTCAAAGATGCAATACAATATGATCAATCTCTCTCTCAGTCTCACTCAAGCTCGATCGATGATATCTGTCCGTCTCTAACATCAACCGATCTCATGCTTATAAAGACTTCCCTATGAGTACTACTGACCCCACTCCAAGCGGCTGGGAACTCTCCAGGCGGCTGGGAGATCCCACCGAACATACATCATGACAGCTGTTATAACTAACTAGCTAAAAAATAGCAAAAGCCTGGTCAGCATGATCTTATCCTGATCAGCATGACCTTATTACATGCATCTGGTCTTAACAGACCTTCTTGGAAACACAAACAAGACCTAAACTACTAACTGCCTTATGAAAGCCAGCTGTCAGGTAGGTGCTCCTGCACCAGATGGACAAATACTGGAGATGTATGCTCAACACCTTCTGAGTAAATCAAAAGATACCACAGTTGAGAGATTTGGTACATATAGTGAACTCAGTGTGAAACTGCATGTTGAGCTCCAGAAACCTGAATCTAAGAGAAAGATTCAAAGACAAGTTGAAAGGTATATAGAAAGAATTGGCATAACAAAAGAAGATGTGAGACAAAACAAGGAAAGGATAGAGAAAGCTGAGAAGGACAAAGGACTACTAGGAGTTCTCGTACAACCTCTGATGCATCACCTTCTCCTATTGTAGAGAAATTCAAAGAAAAACCTACGAGTAAGGAAGGAAAAAGAACAAAAGTAGTGGCCAAAAGGTCATATGTCAGTGTGGAGGAGGATGAAGAAAAGACTGATTCAGATGATGAGGTTAAAGAGTTGAAGGCCTCAGGCACTAAGGTTACTAAAGTATCTAAGGAGAGGCCCTCTGAAAGCACAAAGTCAAAGAAAGCAGAAGCATCAAGGGTTGCTCAAGACAAGCCCTCTGGAAGTGTAAGGGTAAGCAAAAGACTAAAAACTAAAAAATCTACCCTGTCAGTTGAGGATATTGTGAATGCAATAACTGTTCATGGGAATTTGAAGCCCATAACAAAATATTATGACAACTTTGATAAAGCCAACAAGAGAATTTTGGAGGATGCTACTATTAAGTATTTGAACACATTCAACATAGCACTTGTAGAAATTTTATCTGAAATCCCTAAGAGTCTAAGTGAAATTTTGGAGATGAGGAAAGAAGCTACTAAAGCAAAGGATTTGGAGCTGAGAGAACATGTGTTGTCCAGTCTATGTTTGGTAATCTCTGAAAAGGAAGCAAATAAAATTTTCAAAGAAGTTAAAGATGAATTCAGGAGCAAAATCAGGATGAGTAAGCTAATGCTTGGAGACATTGATGAAGTGGTCAAAGAAATAGAACAAATTCTAAGGAAAACCCTAGACAAGATTAAGTTCTATGTTGTCACTGAAGAACCTGTTGATGAAGAGTTGAAGGAAGATGAGCAACAAGTTGAGGTAAATGATTTCTCTACTCTGGAAGAGGAAATATTGAATAAAGAAGATGAAGAGATGGTAGATAATGTTGATGGTGTAGAGGATACTCTAATTCCTCTAGATCAATTTGGTGAAGAAAATATAGAAATGAATATAAATGCTCCTATTGAAGGTGATCTTGAGAAAGAGAAGAAATCAAAAGAGGTAAAGGACAAGGAAGATCAAGAACAAGAAACTGATGATGGAATTAATTCCTCCATTCTAGATGTTGAGGAATTTGATCATGTTGCTACTGAGGATACACAAAATCCTCCAGAAAAGAATGTAGAAGACATTGTTGATGATGTAGAGAGAGCAGAAGCAAAGAAAAAGAATGAAAATGATAAGCTAGACAATGTAGTTGACTCTGGAAATGGAAGCAATGCAGGCCCTAAAACTGAAACATCATATTGCGCAAGATACACTACAAAAATAGTGAAAGAAATATTAGAGAAAGATAAACAAGTTGTAGAATATCTGGATATTATACAAGGTCCAATCAATTTTGATACTCTTTCTCTGGTACAAAAGATGAAGTTGGCCTCTTTTGCACAAGCTAAGGCCAGAGAGGAAATTTTGAAGTTCCATATAGAAGATAGTGAGTTGCTTGGTCTTGCATCCAGAATTTTGGAGAAAATCATGTCTACATTTTAGAAGAATTCATCAGCATCCCCCTTTGGTCAGTTGAAGAGTCTGATAAACTCTGTAAGTACTCACTTTGAGTCTTTTGAAAAGTCAGCTGAAGTCAAAATCTGGAATGAATTCAATGATAAAAGATTTAATGAATTGAAAAGAATAATTGACAATGATAGAATTATATTGGATACTAGTGTAAAGAGTATTCAAAATGTTCTCACTGAAGGAGGAGATGTGTACAAATTTTGTCTATCTTGGTCAAAAGTTGTAGAGGTCATTGAGAAGAAAATAAAGGAGTCTGAGCAAAAACTATCAAATGTATCTCAATCTTTTAATCCTTTGATAGTATCTACAAAAACTCAAGAATGTCAAGTAGTTAACTTGATTGATGAAATAAAGAAATTTGTGAAAGAAAAGGAAAACATTGTGGCAAGGATGTGTGAACTCCGGGGACTGATTCTCCCTAAGTTAGAAACAATGTTCAATGTATTGACAGAAGCCCAAGCTGTTGCTCAGACAAGTGATCCCACTTATTTACAGAAGGCAGAGTCACATGCATTTTTATTCAGTGGTCATATTTCAGTTTTGGATGGCACGAAGAAAATTTGGGATAGTGAATTGGCACTGTTGAAAAATATTTTTGGTGATGTGTTTAAGTTCATGTAGATAAGACATAAGGATTGTTTGTATATATGCACCCATGTACATAGAGTTTTTGCATGAATTTTGATATGCAGATCCTAGCCTTTGCCATTGATGTCAAAGGGGGAGTGGAAAGCAATGAAAAATGAGGAATTCAGGTAAGGGGGAGCATTGGAAATCACAAGTGTACATAGTAAGGGGGAGTTATTCTAACACTTAGTCATTTTTCACTAAGTGTTGCCATCAATGCTAAAGGGGGAGATTGTTGGAAAGAGACATTGCTAGACATGTCAGGTGTTGTCATTGATGGCAACTAAATCTATCTTACACATCTACATTGCATCATTTGATCATACCGGAAGTTAGATTATAGATTTGTCTAAGTCCAGATAGACAAGAACAGAGCACATGACAAGGTTTAGCATTTTGGTCCGTATTTATCCACAAGAAATCATACTATGCTACGGATATGAGGGAATGATAAGGGATGTTAGGGCTATCTAAATCCAAATTTTCAGCCTCCGGTGATGAAGGGATTGAAAGTTACAAGCTTCTGAGTATCGAGTTTTGGTTAGACAGTTCAGTCCGGTGAAGAACAGGCCGACTTGGTGTTTGATCCTTGTGCAGATCAAGAGAAGTGGTTGGTTGAGTAATTTATAAGATCCAGTGATATTGGCTGACATGTGAGGTGACTTGAATTCATAATTTGTGGTTCACATTGATGTTTGTGCATGGATTCAGCCGATAGAACAGTGTTCTTGAAATAGTTTCTAAGTTTTCTTGAGGCCATCTGTCATTGATGAAATCCCATGTTGCGGATATATAATCGACGAGTTCAAGCATTTTGAAGTGTGAATGTGCAAATATGAGATGATAGGTGTGAAGTGTGGCAGTATCAAGTGTGAATTAGAGATCTGAGGCTTAGATTATGGAAGAACAGTAAAATAGGGTAGTAAGAGATGAAGTGTGTGAAGTCAGTATATTGATTCTAACCGAAATTGTAATCTTGCATTGTTAGATGCTATTCTTTAGTTCAAGTATTCCAGTGAACTCTTATAATCATTCTTGTAGGCAATGAGCTCTGGGCAGTGTGCCCGAAGGTATGTGCCTTCCCATTTGTAATACTTTTAACAGATTATAAAATCTTGTGGGTTAACCCCCACAATGGTTTTTCCCTTAACTAGGTTTCCATGTAAAAATCTTGGTGTTCATGTGTAATGATCTTGTTGCTACTATTCTTGAGTTCATGTTTCTTTCTTTTGAATGTATGTGGTAAATTAATAAAGGACCAAAATAATAAGTTTTGCAGAACACTGATTCACCCCCCCTCTCAGTGTTCCTTAATTTCAACACCTAACGCCTAAACCATAAACTCGAGCAACCGTAAACCCCTAAACCCTAAACTTCAGCAACCCTAAACTCATAAACCTGACCAACCCTCTTTGTCTCTCCAAAACAAGAAAACTAGGACTCTCTCTCTCTCTCTCTCTCTCTCTCTCTCTCTCTCTCTCTCTCTCTCTCTCTCTCTCCTTATCACCCTATCTCTCCCCTCCATGTCCATCCTCTCTCCCTCTTCCTCCCTCTACTCTCCCTTGTCAACAAATAACATGTAAACAAGAAAACTAGGACATGCAAAGAGGGATGATGATATAAATTGGGATGATGAAATGGAAACAAGATAATTTATGAAATTTTATTGGTGGGAAGAATGATGCGAAGATGTAGAGAGGGGAGGGAAGTAGAGAGTGAGAGAGAGAGAGAGGGTAGGAGGTAGAGATGGGAGGGAAGTAAAGAGTGTGAGAGGGTAGGAGGTAGATAGGGGAAGGAAGAAGAGAGTGGGAGACAGGGTAGGAGGTAGAGAGGGGAGGGAAGTAGAGGCTGAGAGAGAGGGTAGGAGGTAGAGAGGGGAGGGAAGTAGAGAGTGAGAGAGAGGGGGGGAGAAGAGAGTGAGAGAGAAGGTAGGAGGTAGAGAGGCAAGGGAAGTAGAGACTCAAAAAGAGGGTAAGAGGTAGACGGGGGAGGGAAGTAGAGAGTGAGAGAGAGGGTAGACGGTGGAGAGGGGAGGGAGGAAGAGAGTGAGAGAGAAGGTAGGAGGTAGAGAGGGGAGCGAAGAAGAGACTCAAAGAGAGGGTAGGAGGTAGAGAGGGGAGGGAAGCAAAGACTCAAAGAGAGAGTAAGAGGTAGAGAGGGGAGGGAAGTAGAGAGTGAGAGAGAGAGGGTAGGAGGTAGAGACGAGATGGAAGTAGAGAGTGAGAGAGGGTAGAGGTAGATAGAGGAAGGAAGAAGAGATTGAGAGAGAGGGTAGGAGGTAGAGAGGAGAGGGAAGTAGAGACTGAGAGAGAGGGTAGGAGGTAGAGATGGGAGGGAAGTAGAGAGTGTGAGAGAGGGTAGGAGGTAGAGAGGGGCCGAAAAGAGAGTGAGAGAAGGTAGGAGGTAGAGACGTGAGGGAAGCACAGACTCTGAAAGAGGGTAGGAGGTAGACATTGGAGGGAAGTAGAGAGTGAGAGAGATGGTAGAAGGTAGAGAGGGGAGGGAAGAAGAGAGAGAAGGTAGGAGGTAGAGAGGGTAGGGAAGCCGAGACTCAGAGAGAGGGTAGGGGTAGAAAGGTGAGGGAAGTAGAGACTTAGAGAGAGGGTAGGAGGTAGACAGGTGAGGGAAGCAGAGACTCAGAGAGAGGATAGGAGGTAGAGAGGGGAGGGAAGTAGAGAGTGAGAGAGATAGTAGGAAGTGCAATTGCCCTTGTAGACATGTATGTAAAGTGTGGAAGAATAGACAAGGAATGTCAATTGACTGACGTAACACCTCAAAGAGATGTTTCTAGTAAGGGAATGTAATGATTACAAGATATGCAAAAATTGGATTTGTTGAAAAGGCTTTAGAAACTTTCAAGAAAATGCAATTGGCATGTGTAAAGCCAATTTTGCTCAGCATAACGCGAGCGCGTTATAATGCACTCACGTTATGTGAACTCACATAATGCGAGCGCATTATAATGTTCTCACATTATGGATTTCACATAATGCAGGCACATTATAACGTGCTCGCATTATGAATTGCATGCTTAGATGTGTTTTTATTAGTTTTTAGCAAAATCTGGAGATAATCTGCAGCATGTTCCCCATCAGGATGACACTTTTTTCAATGAAAAATAAAAAAAATACCACCATAATCAAAAGTTCTCTGTTAACTATCTAACCATTTTTTTTTTCACATTTTGAGTATGTTAAGGGTTTCATCTTGAATTTCTTTTGTTAGTGTGTCCTTTTTTGTCAAAAACTAGTGTCTAGTATTTTTAATTTTTCTTTTTAACCGTTCATCAAAATTTGAAATAAGTTACATTTTTAGAAACTAGACTCCATTCTACATGTATTCAAAAAAATATTTGATTTTCAATTAGTTTTCAAATATTTTAGGGGGGAGCATGCTCAAATTTCTATTTTTCAGGATGTGTCCACTTTGAAAATTACTAAAAAATTAATTATTCATGAAAAAATTATCAGAAAAATTAGGGATAAACTACATGGTGTTAGCTAATTTCTCATTGGAGCAATTATTGAAATACTAAAAAAAAGTTAACTTTTTAGGGGGAGCACACCAGATGCTATGTTATGCTTTTTTGAGAAAAACAGGACCAATTTGTGTGCTCCCTCTTTTTGAACCCCTTAATCTCAATCATTTTTGGAGAAAATTAGTAGTTTAGAAACTAGATTCCATCTTCAAATTTAGAGTGTAGCTATCTTCAATTTCTCATCGAACATCAATGTTTCCTTATTTCACAAAAGAAGTGGCATCTTAAGACCCCATTTTGGTCCCTCATCTTTGTGCACTTACCCATACATAATGTTTAATTAGCCGCAATCTATGTTGCTATGTTATGGCTATCTAAGTATCTATTTATGTTCTTTCTTATAAGGGCAAGCAATAAGCTCTAATAGCAGTGTTACTAACATTTGATAACAAAAGAATTCCTTACAAAATGGCCTTAATACTACCATTGACCTGACTTGGTCTATAAACAATAATACCATGGCTATTCACAACCTGAATGGAACTTTAAAAGGAAGTCATTTACATCTTGGAATTAATACAAGAAAACACCATATTCCATTATATACAATTACTTACTTTTGGCCTATATGAATTCATACAAATTTAAGTGGGTCATATTCAGCCCATACTTTCTCCCCAAATCACTATTTAAAAGAATTTGTTTAATACAATCCTTGTCTACATCTACAAGGTTCTCAGCGTTGTCATAGGCCCAATACAAATACCTATCTATCTACCTTATACATGCAAAGACATTCAAATTAGCTGCTCATCTTTTCTACTGTTGTTAATTAAGTAAGTTCATTCACAACATATTGGTCAAGAAAAGGCACTATTATATCTTGGTTATGCGGCCTTAACATGCTCTAAACATATTAGCTTTAAAAAGATTTCTACAACCATACTTTATTATATATTCTTTGGTATTATCTCGGGAAAGATATACACATATTCTCTTGCCTCATTCAGGCATAACATAGTTTATTCTATCCATCATTATTATTCTTTCGCTATTGAAAAGGTAAGGTTATACAAGATACTGGTATTTAGCCTATAGAGGCACTGGACTCTGTGGATGTACTCTAGATGTCATCGGCCCTATATGGGCTTGAGCATGACATTAACAACTTATTTCAAATATTTAATGGTATAGCTACATTGGCCTCTTCATAGGCATGCAAAGAAAAGCATTTAAGTTGTTTTGTAAATATTTCTATGTTTGAATAGTACTTTGCCCACTGCGGCCTCACACATGCACCGCAAGTGAACTAAAACAAATCTTGCAATCATGGGTGACAAAGATGGTAGTATATATACTTATCATTCTGCTTCTCAGCAAGGGGTCGAGAACCTATCTTATAGTTTCGCCTAACACAATAAAAATATTTAAAACAAACTATTTTCTCTATAATGAATGCCCATATCTAGGTGAAGACAAGATAATTTCATAGCAATAAGGTTTATAGGAAAGATACAAGCTTATAGTCAGACCTTTGTAACAGTGAATGAAAACTCATGTATTTTCTCTTTAACCCTTTCTCGTGGACCTACTGGTTGCTACCTTTCTTAATTTTCAAAGCTTAAAAAAAGAGCTATCATCATGTCTCCAACACTCTCCTTCTTTGAATTCTTGTTTCCCTGGACCTCTAAAAATGCATGCTTTTGTAATATATAAACTTCTATATGGTGACAATTAACTGATTTTGAAGTCTATCCTTCCATAAGGATCTATGACTACATGCCTAAAATCAAGGAGTGTGGAGCTACTGGTCCTCCCCACTCCTCCTTGGATTTAGGAGGGGTCAATTGGAATATCCTCCCTCAAATGAATGTCTTCATCTATGCTCATTTTACTTTTGAGCAAGAAATTTAATTTTTTTACTAAAGACTTATGTCTAAATCCAATAAAAATTAAGCGACTGTGATGTGATGAATGGATTTGGGAACTATTTTGGCATTATGGATTTGCTTGAAATGAGATGATGGAAATGGCTTGTGGAGGGTCTTATTTATAGGCAAATTTGGAGGGATTTTGATCCAACGGTTGAGATTAAAGTTGATATCAAGGGTGGAGATTGGATGAGAGATGGAGGGTTGAGATTTGATCAATAAAATTGGATGGTGTAGAATAAAAATAAATTTTAAATTCATTTTTGGGGAAGGCTTTGCATTTAATATGATAATGACTTCTGAGGAAATAAAATATTAGTTCCTTGGGAGGATGTGGAATTTAAAATTCCATTTTATGGGAGGATGCATGTCACATGTGACACATGGGCAATTTTGGCACTTACATATGTGAGTTCAATTTTGGAGAAGAGTTTAGCAGAGAAATAGTAAGGTGAGGTGGAAGGGTCATGTGACGCATGGGATTATTTTGTAATTTTTAATTTTTGGGTTGTGGGAGAAGGTGTTAATGATGATTTGACCAATTTAAGTAGGGTGATTAAATTGATTAATGTGACTAGAGAAAATTAGTGAAAGGGGCTTCTCAAGGTTTATGATTAATTAAATAATGATTTATTTAATTTATTCAGCTCTAGGGGTTATGTAGGCTAGGGTAGCTAATTAAATAATGGCTATTTAATCAACTAGGCTAGGTGTAGGCTGATTAGTGGGGTAGATTAATTAAATAAGTATGATTTATCTAATTAAGCAAGTTTAGGAAAGTGGACAAATTATTCAAATAAATATTTAGCATATTTATTTAATTAATTGGGATGATGTTAGTAAGGTATAGTGCTGAATTAATTAAATTAATTTAGGACTAAGGGTAAATTGATGAAGAATGGCTAAGGATGGATGATCAGGGATGATGTTAGGTTAATTAATTAAATAATTATGAATTTATTTAATTAATTGGGTGAAAGAAGAAATTAGTGATATGGATGATGCAAAAATATGGTTGAATGGTTAAGACATTTTTAGGTGTCTACATTTACCCCTCTTTAGTGTGGCATCATGGCCTAGTAGGGAAATGGCGTCAGGTCAAAGAATTTTTCCCCAGCTGATGGAAAGGAGTGAAAATGGATGAGTGATGCCCCCTTAAGAGGTTAGGTGAAAAAAATCATTTTTCAGGTGAACTCTTGAAAAGGAGGGAATAGTGGTAAAAAATGGGTGGAGGATGGAAAATCAGGTTGACAAGAAGAAAAATAGAGAAAAAAGGTTAAGATTTGTGTCCTGGGGAGAGAAAAAGGTGAATGGGGGATGCCATGACAGTTATATATAGGAAGTGTAGGCCCAATATGCCACATTTGCATACTCTTAGCTTATTGGACAAGAGGAGAGTAGAGGAAGCTATGGCGCAACTAACATTCCCATGACATGCACATCGATCTAAGAGGATGTGAGACTACAGACATATGGCGGAGGCTAACCCACAAGTATGTCGTCCAAACCCGACTTTGTGATTTTGGGTTTCAAGTTAGGTTAGTGGGTCGAGAAATGGGTAGTTAGGTAGATTAGCGCTATCGCATGGTTGCATAGCGCTATAGGGTCTTGGTTTAATGCTATCCTCTAGTTTAGCACCAAAGAAAAATGGTCAAATCCAGATGGTTTAGCACCATCTTCCAAGGGTTTAGTGTTATCCTCTAGCTTAGCACCAAAAATCAGAGCTTTGCATGGTTTTACGCTATTTGTTAGCACTTTAGTGCTATCCTTTGGATTAGCACAATATGGTCATAGATTAGTGCTATTGTCTTGTTTAGTGCCAATAAAATTAGGGTTATTAAGGTCAAATGGCAGGTTAGCACCATTAGGTCATGAATTAGCACTATCCTCTGGATTAGCGCTATGTGGGGTGGGATTAGCGCTATCATCTAGTTTAGCATCATCAGGGTCTAGATTAGTGCAATCCTCTAGATTAGCGCTATATGAATTTGAATTAGTGCCTCCTTCTGGTTTAGCACTATAGGGTTCTAGATTAGTACCAAAGTGTTGTTTTGGGAAAATGAGTTGATTTAGGTAATTTTTTAGATGCAGATTGAGGGTAGGATTCTTTAGTCATGGGAGTGATGAGTTGCTTCAGTGATGCAGTTGAGGAGTCAGTTTGCAGATGTAGATTTAGCTTAACTTCATAGGATTGGGCTTCACACTATTTTAGAGATGCCATGATAATGGGCACATAGGGCCATGATGAGAACCTTGGTGGAGAGATGGAGGAGCAAGACATACTCCTTCTTGCTGCCTACAGGTGAGATTACCATCACCCTAAAGGATGTATGGAGGGTCCTTAGGATCCCCATAGTGGGAGAGAGGGTGATATATGATGTACCCTCTAGAGTAGCAGCTTTAAATAGAGCATTTGCACCATCGTGATTGAGATATATGTCAGATAAATAAGAGATGCGGTATGGAGATACTCATGTGGGGGTAGATCAATGATTTGTGTTATTTATGTGTGGGTTGATTGGAGTCATACTGATGTTGGATCAATGGTCGCATGACTTCTCAGTTGGCTAGGGGTGGGTGATCGAGGCCATGATCACTCAAGATACAGTGTTTGCATGGGGCCTCTGCTTGCTAGCACAACTTTACCATGAGATGTACTTGGTAGTGTACTAGGCGGATGTGAGCTTGGGGGTAGGAGTGACACTACTCCATATGTGGGCATGGGAGCACATATGGATCACGAGACCCAAGTGTGCTTGTAAGAGGGGGTAGTTTGAGCCCTATGTGTTCTTGTATAGGGCACCTATCCAACATACACAGCTGGGGAGGTTGAGATATTGGAGGTAGTAGGTAGATGATATGGATATGGTTATATGGAGACTATATATAGGAGTAGAGGCATGGCTATATGATCATATACATATGCCTTATACGTTTCAACCTAAATATATGATGGGGCGGATAGAGTACATGATTGAGTGATACATTTCATTACATGTGATGTGACAGTTCAGGTTCGTGCAGGACCTTCCTCAGGTCATGGCTATTCTTGCACGGAGTCCATCAGATACAATAGCTTGGCCTACTATGCTTTCTCTATAGGTGGCACTATTGGATTGGGAAGCACTGCAGCCAGTACAGTGGGATTGGCTGAGCCAAACAGTGGATGTGGGGATGACCCCGACTTATGATATGTGGTGGTAGCAGGTGAGACCTGTATGACTTACAACTCCTTATGTGGATTTGGAGGAGAAGGAGGAGGGGTATGAGGTAGAGGTAGAGTGTGTGATGGAGGAGGTGGAGGTTTAGGAGGAGGCAGATGGTATAGATGTGTTGGCAGAAACAACTGCAAGGTAGGTAGTGGTCCCCGAGGATAGGGACAGGTGAGGTAGGAACTTGTTAGACAGGTGGCTATTGGGAAGATTCCTCAAGTTTAGATTCTTGCTACATAATTACCTGGAGGACAAGGACAGATGGGTCAGGTGCTAGCTATGCATGATCCTATAGGATAGGCTCTAAGGTAGGTGGGCACTTTAGGTGCTGGGACATCAGGTGCAGGGAGATCAGGGATAGGTCCTGGTTCCATTCCATCTTCTAGTCATTGATGAGTATAGCTGAGGGGGGACGAGGAGGAGGATATGGTGACACTGTGGGCCTAGGTTACCAATTTGGAGGAGGTAGTAGCGAGGCGGCAACATGATTTGGCTATAGTGATAGCAGAGTGAGACAACACTCTAGCACAACTACAAACACTACAATGTGTACAGGCCCTTTTGGATGGAATGAGTGGTGGGGATGGAAATGCACATATTGAGATCCTACAGGACCAGATAGACCATCTCCAAGGTTAGATGGAGGCATAGCTAGCACAGATCACAGGGGAGAGGGATACTAAGATAGTGTTGAGATAGGGGGTCGACGTCCGTCTACAGAGAGCTAAGAGTAGGGCTCCATAGGTTGAGGTACGGGTAGTGCAACTACAACAATAGGTCACATAGATGCAGGGTGTCATAGCTGGCACCAATATGGCGTAGATGTGGGGTGACTATTTAGTAGTGCAATAGTAGCTATTGCAGATGTAACAACAGCTAGCAGACCAGAGAGCTAGGGCTGAGTATTACTATGGGGCCTACCACACAATGGTTCCTGAGGGACAGAGGTTGCTTGGCTACAACCAATGCAACCAATCTGGGATATCAAGTTCACATTGAGTAGGCCATTCTCAGAGATATGTACAGCAACCACCACCTTAGTAGAAGAAACCATCATAGCAGGCACCTATGGGGCCACATCCTCATCGTCGACCTAATTCTCCTATGGGCTCTGCTAGGGGTTCTTCAGCCCATGGTTCTTGATTATATTTGTATGTGTTTAGGCTTTGTATTTTGATATACTTCAGCCTTTGGGGCATATTTGTATCATGACATTTGATTTTGAGCGATATATATATGATTTTGGTCGTGATCTATGATGATGTATTATGTATTTATGATTGTGATTTTATGGATTATAATGGTGTATGCTTTATGGATGTTATGCATATGGATGTTTTATAGTTTATGAATGTGATGATTTATGATGATAATTATGTTTATGTTTTTATTTGATGGATGTATTGTTACCTATGTGATGATTATTGATGGATGCATTATGGATGATTGTTGTTGTGCATTTGGATTATGGATTATAATGTGGATTATATGCATGATTTTATGGGATGAAATGGAATATATGCTTAGATTAATAAACATATATTATGTATGGATAGATGCAATGGAAATGGAATATATGCTTAGATTAATAAATATATAAATTACACATGGATAAATGCAATGGAAATGGAATATATGCTTAGATTAATAAACATATATTATGTATGGATAAATGCAATGGAAATGGAGTAGATTCTTAGATTAATAAACATATATTATGAATGATGTGATGGATGATATGGAAATATATGTTGTAATGGTAATGCAATGATGTGGTTAATGGAATGGTAATGCAATGATATGGTTAATGGAATGGTAAAGAAATGATATGGTTAATTTTATGGATGTTTGTCATGATACATTGTGATTCTTAGAACCATGGGAGATGGGGTTAGGAGGTTTAGGGATGGTTAGGATTGATTTAGTGATGGTTAGGATTGGTTTAGGGATGGTTAGGATAGATTTAGGGATGGTGAGTACTAAGTCACTAGATGCCACATTGTTAGAGGGGCTTGGTTGAAATTTGGATTGGGGGGGTAGAAGTTTGTTAGATTAGTTAGGGTGTTTGTGGGGTGGGATTGGATAATTAGAGGATGGGGTTGATTAGGTTCTTTAAATGCAAAGCCTTGATGATGTTTTTGATGAATGAGGGTAGATTAGGGATACTAGGTTGGGATGGGATATTGTGTTGATAATTTTGAGAGCAATCCTAGATTTATTATAGCAAAATGTGATATTTTCACCAAGGTATGAAAGACCAAGGTGATGATACATATCTGTCTTTGCATGGACTAGACCCACAAACAATACGATGATCCCATGCATGCCCAAGGTAGTATAGTCTTGTCTAAATGAGGGAAGGGGACTCATAGAATAAGTCCTTAATACATAATAGGTATGATGAACCTTAGACACAAAAGGGGAACAATATGGTAGAACCAACCCTACATTTACAAGATATGAATACTAGACTTGGAGTAATGAGACCAACTCACAAGCACAACATATAAAGACAATGACCATGCCCCATTCCAAGTGTTTTCTACCACATACCATAATATAGTGAGATCAAGGTAGTTTTGGAGTGATCCTTAGAATGAGACAAAATATAAAAATCAATAACAAAAAGACCAATGAACCATACAAACAACCATTGTATCTCTTGCCAAGATAAGTGTTGATTTGATAGGATGATGGATTTTGCCTATTGTAGGAATGATATATCCATTAAGGAAAGAATTGATAGGATGATTTGAGATAAAGGTCAAAAGATGGGCAAAGAAGATAGTAGGCCATGTATCATGATTGTAGTTGGTTTGTTGATTGATGATTTTTGCATGAGATATGATGCTTTTAGGAGTATGCTTAGCAAGTGTATTTCTCTTGGATTTAGTAAGCTCAACAAAGAGGGACCATCCAGATGGGTTGGATGGGTGCATCTTTTGTACCTGTGTACTATATACTTCCTTCATATTCCAGACTGCCTACACACCTTGTATCCACGAGATCAAAGCACATTAAGATGTAGGTGATGATGAATATGTAGTTCTAGTTTGTAGTGATGATGTAGGGATGGTTTAGAATGGGTTTGATGATTGTTTTTGGGATTATAATTTTTTGATTTTTGGGGGGTTTTTGGATTTTCTAATGTTTTTGGATTTCTAATATTTTATTTAGATTTTTGGTGATTTTATGATGTTTTTAGATTTTTTACATTTTATGTTGTACAAGGAGGGCATACAAGAAAGAATATGCCTCAGGTGGGGTGATGAAGGGATGCGAGATATTGAATGTTTTAGGATTCCAAGCCATAGGATGGGGGTGATGTGAAAAGACATGGAATGATACTATGGATGCGAGGACCTATTAGATGGTAAGATTAGCCACTAGACATGGTGCTTGTGATGGGTTTTCACCATGGTACTTATCCAAGGCATCACCAAAGTGATTTTCACCATTGGACAGCTTTTATTGCATTCAGGTTTTTTCTTGATGTTTTTTTATTTTTTTCAATTTTTTTCTTTTTTGATTTTTTTGTATTTTTTGACTTGGAATACTCGATGGGTTAGGCATAGAACCTTTTTAGGTGCATGATGTTCTTAGGCTCATCCAGAGGCTACCCCTCAGGTGTTGCAAGATGATAAGCTCCTGATCCATAGCTAGCTATGATGACATTGTTGTCAAGAGACACTGCTCCGGTATGGACCTATATGTTGTCATTAATGGAAACAAGGCTCAGAGGTCCTCTCACCATGACAAGAAGAGATATCTCTGGAAGAACATATTGGCTCTCATGTCCGGTTGACAGAACATGGCTAAGTATGAAAAGTATTCTGAGTAGAGCATAGTAAGTCAGATAGTATGTCTTCGTAGATGATGATTAGTTAATGTGGTTTAGGTACGATGTTGTCAATTGTTTTATAGTGTTATGCTTCAAAGGTTGAGTCCTGATCTCCTCCAGAAGCCACCTTGAAGAATTGTCTAAGTTTGGATAAGCAAAGGTATAGCAGGAATAGTGAATAGGGTCTAGTGCAGTGGTCCACATTCCTCCGCAGATAAGTATTTTGTTATGAAATCTTAAGGTGTTTTAAACACTTGTATGAAGTGCCTTATTCCAGAGTTAGGAGATCTGAAGTCCACTGGAAGGTTTGCTACAAGCTGCTAAGTATCGACATAGTTTTTGACAGAGTTTGACAGAGATAGAGTTTGAGTTCTGATGGTCCTCATTTCTCTGCAAGATGATATCATGCCTTATGGTTCTAAGGGTAAGATTGGGAATGTGTAAAGAGTCCTTGATATGATTTTGAAGGTGTTTTGAGATCCTCAGTAAAAGTTGTAAGTCAGCAGATGAAGTTGTTAAGCACGCTCTTAAGGAAGAGGCCGACAAGTATATTAATCATTGTGCGGAGAAGAGTTAATGTGTGAAAGATCTATTCAAATAATTGAGTGATTAGAGCCGACCTATATGAATACACTTGGGTGAAGATTTGGGTCTATGCGACACATAGTGCATTGGATTGAGCGACAAGGTACATCTTTCTATGTACACATTTCACTTCTTGGATGCTGACCTGATTATGGATTAAATCATGATGCAGATATATAAGAGTGATGAATTTTGGTTGAGTGTGTGTGTGGTACATAAGTGTGTGTGGGTGGTGCAAAGATGTGAATAGCAAAGCAGAGTTAGAAGAGAAGCAGTGATGAAGACTTGGGATTCAGAATTTAGTTGCTAAATGATTGTACCCTGGCATAGTGGAAGATGCTTAAGCAGTATTCAGTCTTCATTTGTAATATGATTGGAAGAAAGCCTTCATCATCAAGGCAGTGAGCTAGCAATGACCCTTCAACAGGCTTTAGCAGCCCTCAGGATTTAATAGCCCTTATTGTAATCTTGCTAGGTTTAGGGTTGAGCTAGTGAGCCATCATGTTCTAGTCCCCTGGAGTGACCAAGCCTGAACATTATTTTTGTAAAGATTGCAATATATATTTGAGAGCTAATCCTCTCCATGGTTTTTCCCTTTTCTGGTTTTCCACGTAAAATCTTGGTGTTATGGGTCATGCTTTTGTGGATGTTGTTTAGTTGTATATTTTTCTTCTATTTGATTATTCTTTTGAAATGGTTAAAAGTAAAAGTGCAAGAAAAGATTTATAAAACACTAATTCACCCCCCCTCTCAGTGTTCTTGACAACCAACAATTGGTATCAGAGCAAGGTTCCTTGGAAAAAGTTTAATAGCTTAAGGAAGATCTAGGATAGTATGATCATGGCAGCAAGAAGGTATGGAAATTATGGGAGATACAACCAACTAGAATAAGCTCTAATGGATCTTGAAAATTCTGAAGCAGATGTTAGGGATCTGAAAGAAAACTTGCAACAAGCCGATGAATGCATCTTAAAGCTGAAAGAGCAAGTCAAGAAATTCAAAGACAAATACAAAGAAGTCAATGACCAATTGTTATCAGCAAATGAAGCCCTAAATAATTTGGAAGTAGAAGTTACAGAAAGAACAAGAGCAGAAGATGATCTAAAGTTGATTGTGAAGAATAGATCAAAAGATTGTGTAAAACTTGAAAAATAAATTAAAAGTTTAAAAATAGATTTGGAAAAGGCCAGAAGTTTTGAAGAAGAATTCAAGATAAGTACTACAAAACTTGACGAAATGATTGTCAACTAGAAGAGTGCAGATGACAAGCAAGGATTGGGATATGAAAAAGAGGAAAGTTTAGAAACTGGTCAAATAAACACTAAAGTACAACAAAACAAAGGAAATCAATTCAGAAATCATAAAAGAAGACCTAGAAGACCTCCAGTCAGACAACCAAATGCACAAAGGTACCCATCTTTTAATGGTTATTGTACTTCATGCAATAGGTATGGTCATAAGGCTGCTCAGTGTAGGAGAAAAATCAATCAAAAGATTCCATCATTTTATGGTCAGTGTTTCAATTGCAATAAAATTGGTCATAGAACAAATGTATGTAGAAATCAGATCAGGAAAAGTTTCAACAATGGAAGGAATGAACAATCATTCAAAGGTAAATGCTTCACTTGCAATAGGGTTGGTTGTACAGATGTTGTATGTAGAAGTAAAGTAAGTTAGAATTCTATTAGGTGCAATGCATGCTATAAAATGGGACATAGATCAAATGAATGTAGAAGTTCGGTAAGAACTAATTTTCAAAATATCAGGAACAATTAATCATTCAATGGAAAGTGTTTTGCATACAATAGATTTGGATACATGGCCAATCAATGTAGATCAAATTCAATAAATGGAATGAATCAAGCTCAAAAGAATTTGGTATGTTTCAATTGCAACAAATCTAGACATATTGCAAGGTTTTGCAAAAGTAGGAATGTGAAGAGAGATCACTATTCTAAAGAAAGGAAAATAGAGCAGAAAAATGAGAAGGGAAAAGAAAAGGTTGATCCAATTGAAACTAAGGAAGAAATGGACAAGCTCTGGATTGATAAGGAAGTAATCTTAATTGAGGATAGATCTGCACCAACATCTGATGCAGATACCTTCTTTGAAGAGTAAATAGAGAGCTCTGGCTCAGGGGGAGCAATACTAAAAATTCAATCTCCCCAGCCAGATAATTGGAGTTTGAATCCAGTAATGAGTCATGTGGTGAAATCTAACAAGTAAAGTTTGTTGAAAGAAAAACTTGAAGAAAAAGGGTCAATGCGGCATATTACAGAGAAGTTCTAATCAACTATGGTGTACAGTGAAGAGTTTTGATAGCTTTTTGGGAATGAGTATTTAATGACGACTAGGTCAAGTCATGCGAAGGATAAAAAGGAACTTGTTTAATCTCAAAATCACTTTAGACTTGAAGCTATCAAGTCTTCTAAGAGATCATAATAGACTTTGAGTAAAAACAACCAACAATTGAAGGGCCTGGACAATTTTGGAAAAAGGAAAGCCTAATTCAGCGGTACAAGGTAATCTCGTTCAAAACATTCTTATGAATCTGTTAAAATTCTGAAATGGCGTCATCACAAGTTGTTGATATTACTGAGCGAGCATGACCAAAATTCAAAAAACACCCATTCAAATCAACCGTAGTCGATCAGTTGGGTGCATTCTCAAGTGTTCCTCATGAAGTCATGCATGTAGAAGATGTTAGGGCATATATTCATGTTGCCCTAGAGGAATTTGGTGATAGCAGGTTTACTGATCTCTACACAAAACACTTGAGCAATGAGAATCTCGAACTGAAGAATGAATATCTAGCATTGAAAGAAAAGAAATTTACTCAATACTTGAATTTCCCAACATTTATGGAAGAT
The DNA here is from genome assembly GCA_027924645.1 of Cunninghamia lanceolata. Taxonomy (NCBI): domain Eukaryota; kingdom Viridiplantae; phylum Streptophyta; class Pinopsida; order Cupressales; family Cupressaceae; genus Cunninghamia; species Cunninghamia lanceolata. Next base: position 523,317 of record BSBN01000184.1, on the reverse strand, counting down.
GAATGGGTCCGGTATGTGTTAAGCAAGGTTCATGATGAATTCATATGGCTTGAAAGACCTTTCAAGATTACAAAAGATGTTATTAGGGTAGTCACTAGATTATGCTCTATCGAATCAGTACCTCTATTGAAAGATGTGAAGAATGATACAGTAATTACGACTACCAGAGTGAAATTTGATGAGAGAGCCTTGACAATAAATGATATTGAGGATCATGCCATGACACTTGCCTCAATGGTATTGGGATACAAAGTTTATTTCACCAACTGGGAGAACTCTATTTCAGGCATGGCCATTTACACAGCCTATCAAATGATTAAGGAAAATATTGATTATGACATCTGTGAATTGCTCCAACATCAAGCAATGGATAACCTGAAGAAGACAAAAGAAGATAAATACCCCTTTAAATTTGGCACACTGATCATGTGTTTATTTTTCTATTTTATGCAAGAGTTGCCTAGTATGAAGACCCTATTCTGGACCAACGATAAACCTATCACAGTTCAACTTAGAAATTTGTTGAGTAGCATAGGCACCATTGATGTACATAATGTAGCCCTATGGGGCTATTTCAAGAGCTTCCAAAGATCAATGCAAGCCAGAGAAAGAATCCCCAAAATAGTTGTTGAAAAATACAAGGATACAATCTCCTTCATTGTGACAAAAGATCAGTGTTTGATGGAGGCTGTTGAGCCTAGAACGGTCTGGGTTATGCCTATGGGATATGAGGTAGATGGAGCTGTACTAGAAAACTATGATGAATATATGTTGAGCAAACCCAGAGATCCCAAGGAAGAAAGATTTGGGACTTATGATGAATTGCATGCCAAAATTCATGTTGAGGTAAGAAAACCTGAAATCTCTAGGAAAATGAGGAAAGTGGCAGAAGAAATTGCCATAAAACATGGATTCACAAACAGAGAAGTGGTAAAGGCAAGGGAAAAGGCACAGGTTGTTAGGGAAGTAGGAGAAAAGAGAAAAAGTGAATCGTCTGGGGCTCTGAAAGAACCCAAAGATGAGATAGAAAAGCCAGAGAAGGCAAAAAGAAAAACTAGAGCCTCCACTTCTGTTGAAGCCTCATCCACTCCCTCCGGTTCCACACCATCTGCAAATGTGGAAATTCCTGCCACCAACTCCAAAAGAAAGAAGTCTAAGGCCAAACAAATGCATGCAAGTATAACTGTTGATGAAGAAGAAACAAAATTAGATGAGGAAGTAAAGAAGATGAAGACTGAGGCCTCAAAAGCCTCAAGAACTAGCAAAAAGGGGCCCTCCGATAAGAGTAGATCAGGGAAAGGGTTAAAGCAAGATGAGCCTTAGGTAGAGGAAGCTACTATAAGCCTTGAAGATGTTCTCAAAGCCATAATAGTTGATTGAAATCTAAAACCCATAGCTCATTTGTATGATGAATACAATAATCCAGACAAGAGGATCATTGAGACTGCTATTGTAGAATATCTAAACATCTACAATAAGGCCCTGATTGAAATTATTATTGGTCTACCACACAGCCTAGGTAACATAATGAGTACAAAAAAAGAAGCAGCTATGGCAAAACATTTTGAGCTGAGAGAGCACTCATTGATATGATTATATCCAGAGATCACTCCTAAGGAGAAGATCAAAATCTCAAAAGAAATCAAAGATACTTTCAGGACCAAGAAAAGAATGAACTTGTTGATGTTGGGAGAAATTGACAAAGTGGTTAAGGAAACAGAGGAAATCACCCTAGTGACATTAAAGAAAAACAATATTCCTACTATCTATGACAATAAAGAAGGAAATGATGAAGACATATGTCCACTAGAGATAAGCCAAAATCAAGGACCATAACAGAGTGATCAAGTTCCCAACACTAATATAGTGGATATGATAGATCAAGGAGAAATTGAAACTGATTTGCCTCTTGAGAATCAGGCTGAGGATGAAGAAAATAAGGAATAGATAAGGAGCCCTACACTGGAACAAAACACAGATCAACTAGAGAATATGGACATGGATCCTTTGGAATGAAATCAAGATGAAGTATCTGAGAGAGAAAGAGACACTGCAAATGTCTCAGTTTGTTCTGAGAGTCAACAAGTTGTAGATGAGTCTGAACTCCTTCAAGGACCAATCAACTTGGCCTCATTGTCACCTTTTCAAAAGTTCAAGCTCGTATCTATGGTTTAGGCCAAGGCACAGGAAGAGTTATTACAACCACATGGTCAAGATAACAAACTGATCAATGAAGCATCTACTATCTTGGAAAAGATGATGTCATCATTTCAAAGGGATATCTCATTATCCCCTGCTGACCATCTCAAAAGGCTATTAAACTCTATAAGTGTACATTTTGAATCTTTTGAAAAATCTACAGAAGCAAAGGTTAGAAAAGAATTTAATGAAAATAGATTGACTGAGTTGAAGACTATGTAACCAAAGACAAAAATCTGTTAGATAATGGGATTAAGAACATACAAAGTGCCATTGAAGAAGCCAGAAAAATATACAATTTTTGTTTATCTTGGCCAAATATTACAAAGGAGATAGAAGATAAAATCAAAGACTTGGAGTTCAAACTACTATATATCTCTGAGACATATAATCCAGTAGCTGAGTCAATAAATGCAAAGAAACTAAAGCTGCAAATATCCATAATGATTTGAACACTTTGATGAAGAAAAGGGGAGAAATCAAAGACAGGTTGTGCTAGATGAAAGGACTGATAAGTCTGAAAATTGATTCCATGACCAATTTGGCAGATGACGCCTTGAAATCTCAAGCACTAATTGATACACCATCAGATGTACAGAAGACAGAAAAACTAGTATTTTTGATGAATGGCCACATCCACATTCTAGAAAGTGCAAGAAATAGATGGAATGGAGAGATAGCTCTAATAAAAACCATCTATAGTGACATTTTACCTTCAATCACAAATTAAGATGAAGATTGTACTTGTAAATATGCGGCAGAGTACATAAAATTTTGAAATTTTGACAAGTTTTTTGTTCCAGATCAAACCCTTTGCCATTGATGTCAAGGGGGGAGAAGTAGATCAGTGAAAAATGGATAAAACATCTCAAGGGGAGTAGGAGAATGAAGTGCATATAGTGAGGGGGAGTAGTCAAGCATTTTTCACTAAGTGTTGCCATCAATGCCAAAGTGGGAGATTGTTGGAAAGAGACACTAGTCCGGTATGGACCTATATGTTGTCATTGATGGAAACAAGGCTCATAGATCCTATCACCATGATAAGAAGAGATATCTCCAGAAGAACATATTGGATCCCAGGTCTGGTTGATACAAAATGGCTAAGTATGAAAAGTATTCTGAGTGGAGGACAGTAAGTCAGATAGTATGTCTCCGTAGATGATGATCAATTAATGCGGTTCAAGTATGATGTTCTCAATTGCTTGATAGTGTTATGCTTTAAAGGTTAAGTCCTGATCTCCTCCAGAAGTCACCTTGAAGACTTGTCTAAGTTTGGATAAGCAAAGGTATAGCAAGAACAGTGAATAGGGTCTAGTGCAGTGGTTCGCATTCCTCCGCAAATAAGTATTTTGTTATACAATCAAGTAAGGTGTTATAAACACTTATATGAAGTGTATTATTCTAGAGTTAGGAGATCTAAAGTCCACCAGAAGGTTTGCTACAAGCTGCTAAGTATCAACATAGTGTTTGGTAGAGTTTGACAGAGACAGAGTCTGAGTTCTGATGGTTCATATTTCTCCGCAAGATGATATCATGCCTTATGGTTCTAAGTGTAAGATTGGGAATGTGTAAAGAGTCCTTGATATGATTTTGAAGGTGTTTTGAGAGCCTCAGTAAAAGTTGTGAGTCATTAGATGAAGTTGTTAAGCATGCTCTTAAGGAAGAGGCTGAAAAGTATATTAATCATTGTACGAAGAAGAGTTAATGTGTGAAAGATCTATTCAAGTAATTGAGTGATTAGAGCTGACCTATATGAATACACTTGGGTGAAGATTTGGGTCTGCACAACACATAGTGCATTGGATTGAGCAACAAGGTACATCTTTTTATGTACATGTTTCACTTCTTGGATGCTGACCTGATTATGGATTAAATCATGATGTAGATATATAAGAGCGATGAATTTTAGTTGAGCATGTGTGTGGTGCATAAGTGTGTGTGGGTGGTGCAAAGATGCGAATAGCAGAGCAGAGTTAGAAGAGAAACAACAACAAAGACTTGGGATTCAGAATTTAGTTGCTAAATGACTGCACCCTAGCATAGTGGAAGATGCTTAAGCAGTATTCATTTTTCATGTGCAATATGATTGGAAGCAAGCCTTCATCATCAAGGAAGTGAGCCTTCAATAGAGTTTAGCAGCCCTTAGGGTTTAGCAACCCTTATTGTAATCTTGCTAGGTTTAGGGTTAAGGCAGTGAGCCTGCTAAACCTAGTTGTACTTCATGGCAGTGAGCCAACATGTTCTAGGCCCATAGAGTGACCAAGCCTGAACATTATTTTTTTAAAGATTGCAATATATATTTGAGAGCTAATCCTCTCCGTGGTTTTTCTCTTTTTGGGTTTTCCACGTAAAATTTTGGTGTTATGTGTCATGCTTTTGTGGATGCTGTTCATTTGTATATTTTGCTTCTATTTGATTATTCTTTTGAAATGGTTAAAAGTAAAAGTGCAAGATAAGATTTATAGAACACTGATTCACACCCCTCCTCTCAGTGTTCTTGACAATCAATGGACATAAGGTCCCAACTAATTAGGCTTGAACTTTCCCTTCTTGTGGCGCTCTTGTAAGTTCCTCTGATTTTCCATAAGGACAAGGTCACCTATCTCAAACTTGCATTCTTAATCTTCTTGTTGTAGCTTCTACATAGGTGATTTTGATAGGCCTAGAGATGATTTAGAGAATTTAGACACCTTTCATCTAGAAGTTCTAGCTCATTCAGGCATACAACTCGATACTCCTCAGTAATAATATTTTGCAATGAAATTATTAGAGGGGAGCTTGACCTTGATTGGCAGGATGGCTTCAAAAACAAATACTAAAGAGTATGGAGTGGCTCTTGTGGGGGTTCAAATGCTTGTACAATAGGCCCATAGGGCGGGATTAATCTAGAGTTGTAGTCACGACCAGCTTCATTAACCATCTTCTTTAGGATGCCTATGATGGTTTTGTTGGAAGCTTCAGCTTGATCGTTACCTTAAGGGTAATATAGTGTAGAGAAGTGATGTTGGATATGGAATTTTTCACAAAGAGTGTGAACTTCTTGGTTCTTAACTAGTTTCTCATTGTCAGTGATGATGCAAAGGGGAATGCCATAGCAGCATATTATGTAGTGAAGGATGAATTTGGCTATTTGTATTCTAGTGGTGTAAGTGACTGGAATGGCTTCTACCCACTTGGTGAAATATTCAGTGGCAGTAATAATGAACTTATGTCCATTAGATGATGGTGGGTGGATTTTGCCTATGAGGTTGAGCACCCATTGTAAAAAGGGCCAAGGGGCCATAATCGGCTACAATTCTTGTGATGGTACATGGATGAGATGACAATGTTGCTGACATGGAAGCCATTTCTTTACAAACTGATGAGTGTCCTATTCCATGGTGGGCCAGTAGTATCCTGTCCTTAGAATCTTCTTCGCTAGAGTCGGTCCACTAGAATGTTCCCTACAAATACCTTTGTGTACCTCTTGTAAGGCTACTTCAGCTTCCCTAGAATCAAGGCATCACAAAAGAGTACCATCAAGACTTTTTTAGTAAAGGGTGTCACCTATGATGGTGAAGTGGGAAGCTCGGTGGATAAAAGTGCAACATTGTGCAGATGTTAGGTTCAGTGGAATGATGTTGTCATGAAGGTACATGTAGGTCTATTGGTACCATGGAGATGGGGGACCAACAATGTCGCATACTAGCTCAGATTATGGGACATCATAAGCCGACATTGGAAGTTCTTCAATTAGGAACTCACATTTCTTACTGTCCTTTTTCATGTCAACCAGGGATCCTATGGTAGCCATGGCATTTGCTTCTTTTTTATTTAATCTTGGTATTTGCTCAAAATGGATGTCATGAAAGTAGTCCTTGAAATCATTAACCATTCTTTTATATGGTAGGTGCTTGTCATCCTTTGTTTTTTAATCATTGTTGACTTTTCTGATAACTAGCTAGGACTCACCATAAAATGCAAACTTTTCAATCTTCCATTGGATGGCCATGCGAAGTCCTGTGATGAGGGCCTCGTATTCTACTACATTGTTTGTGCATGGAAATGATATTTTGTAGGATTTTGGAATAGTGACTTCTTGAGGGGTAACAAACAAGATGCCTACCCCCAAGCCATGATGTGTGTAGAATCCGTCAAAATACATTTTCCATGTATCTGTTGTTGGTGCTACTATGAGTATGGACTCATCCAGGAATTCTGAAAGCAATGGCTGCTCTGTCAGAATGGGTGCATCGACTAACTGGTCAGCAATTACTTGTCCTTTGATGGCCTTTCTCTCTATGTACTCAATTTCAAACTCACTTAGGATCATAACCCACTTAGCCATTCATCCAGTGAGAGGTGCTCTAGTCAATAGATATTTTAGGGGATCAATTTTGGCAATGAGCTTTGTCTTTTGACTAATCATATATTGTCTTAGCTTTTGTGAGGTGAAGACAACTACGAGGCATGCTCATTCAATATGAGTATAATTCAGCTCATAGGTCACCAAAGTGTGGCTGATGTAGCATATGGCTCTCTCTTTTCCTTGTTCATCATGTTGTGCTAGTAAGGCCCCTATTGTTGTTTCTGTTGTTGAGATGTATAGGAGGAGGGGTTGCCCTTGCTTTGGTAGAACAAAGACAGGTGGCATAGCAAGATATTCCTTTAATTGTTCAAAGGCTTTCTGACACTTGTCATCCCATACAAAGGTTGTATCTTTTTGAAGAAGATGCTGAAAAGGTTGACACTTATCTGCAAGTTGTGCTATGAAGCGGCGGATGGACTAAAGTTTCCCTTGAAGGATATGGAGTTGTTTGAGTGTTTTAGGTGGAGGCATGTCCACTATAGCCTTAACCTTAGTAGGGTCGACTTCAATTCCTCTTCTTGATACAAGGTACCCTAGGAGTTTTCTAGAGGTGACCCCAAAGACACATTTCTTAGGATTTAGCCACACCTTGTATTGTTGTAATCTATCAGAGATCTTTGCCAACACATTCAAATGATCTTCTCTAGTCTTGGATTTTCCCAACAAATCATCTGCATAATCTTCCATTATGCTATGGAAAAGGTCATGGAAGATGACTGTCATGGCTCTTTGATATGTGGATCCTATGTTTTTCAACACAAAGGGCATCACAACCCAATAGTAGGTTCCCTATGGACATATGAAGATTGTTTTATGTTAATCTTCTTCTGCTATCCTAATTTGGCTATAGTTGGAAAATCCATCCATGAGGGATAGAATTTCATGTTTGGTAGTGAGATCAATAATGATATCTATGTTGGGTAGGGGAAAGTCATCTTTAGGGCATGATTTGTTGAGGTCTTTGAAATTAGTGCACACACAGATGCCCCTAGTGACTTTGGCTACCAGTACTATATTTGACACCCATTTAGGATAGTTGATAGGCCTAATGAATCCAACATCTAGGAGCTTTTTGAGCTCAACTTTGATGAGGAGTGCAACTTGGGGATTCATTTTTCCTAGCTTTTACTTTACCATCTTTGCATCAGGATGTACAGTGAGATGGTGCACTACCAATGTGGCATCTAACATGGCATATCAACATATGTCCATGCAAAGTTATGACTCCTTTGTTTAAAGAAAGCTAAGAAGGCCTCTTGTTCTAATGTTGTAAGAGATTCTACTCAGAATGTGATCTTGGGTGATTCTTCAGTTCCAAGGTTTATTTCATGTGATGCTTCTAGCAGGATTAGTGATCTCTCTTAATACAATTTCAATATTTTAGGCAGGTCCATTCTCTCATCCCCTAGCACCTCGAGGAGCTTTTCACCATGGGATACGTCCTTTATTTTTCTTTTTTTGTCATCTAAAAGTGCCACGAAGTGGTTTTCACTAGGGGATGTAATTTTTATGTTTACACTTTTGTGACTAAGAGTTTGGATTGTCTCCCCAAAGTATGTGGAGGTGTTGATTTCCATTATATATCTAGCTCTATGATCTCCAAGAGTCATCTAATCCCTAACCCCTAGGAATTCTATAATAGCTTCGTTGTTTTGTGTGACATAAAGGACGGGAGGCCCTTCTTGGTCCCAATTTATGAGTTGGGGGTAAATGAGAGGTAGGTCATTGGATGTTGATGTCATGGTTGATAAGGTGTAAATGGTGCATATGGATGATTCGAAAACCTCGGTGAAATTGGCAAAGGAGTCTTGATGGTCCTCTTTGTTGACATTATCAATCATAGGGAAAGACCTAGCATCCTCACTCAAGATACACTCAAGTTTGATGGGGCTAGACTCATGTTTTCCATACCCTAGCCTATGGAGATAAGGATTCCTTGTTGCTTGAATAGGCTCAATAATTCCTTGCTCATGAAGGCCTATGCTACCTTGTCCTTTGTAACCCATGTATTTGACAATCTCAAGAGCCCTTCCATAGATTTTAGTTGGGAGGATAGGAGCTTCTTGTTGTTCATCTTCATCTTTGTATAGCCATGAGGACATGTATTCAAGGACATCTTGATCCATGAAGTGTTTACGCTCAAAAATGAGAGAAGGCTTGTATTTGATGATAACTATGGAGACTTCATTGACCTTAGGAGCACCAATTGCATTAGGTGATGGTGGAAGTAAGCCTACACAAAATGTGCCATGTAGATCATATTCCCTACATCCCATATTTCTTATCTTGATATTAACCTTGGGAGGAGTGGATGTTTGTGATGTGGATGCACTGTTTGAGGGATAAATGTATGAGATGGTATATTTTGGATTGGTGTTAGAGGTGGATGCTTTGGTGGCATTGTTGTATGGGTAGAAAGTTTGATCATGGCCTTCCAAAAAGTTGTAGTATTGGAAGGGATGGGGATCAACATAGATAGTAACTTCTGTGTTGTGATATGGAAATTTTAGGCTTTAATGAAAAGTGGATGGAATGGCTTGCATGACATGGATCGATGGTTGGCCGAGGAGGATGTTGTATGGGAGGTCAAGATCAAGAACTTGACATTTGGTTTCTAAAATCTTTTGTCCCACTCGTATGAGAAGCCTAATGGTGCCCTTGGATAATCTTTTGGTATTGTCATATCCTTTGATGGTTATACACTCACTAGAGTCCACAACCACATAGGAGTATCCCAAGTGTTTTAAAAATTTTTGAATCCAAAGATTTAGGCTAGAGCCACCAGCTATTAAGACTCTTTTGATGGTATGTTTGTTGATTAAGACTTCAATATGAAGGGCTTCGTTATGTGAGGCATTGGACACAGGAAGGTCTTTCTTGGAGAAGGTGAGATGGTGAAGTGAGGCAATGTGTCCTACCATGGCTTGGAATTGATCAACATTCAAGTTGGTAGGGATGTCCAAGTCTCCATCAAGGCTTTGTTGAGGACATCCTTGTGGAGGGGGGATTTATGAAGCAACTCAAAAATGGAAACTTGAGTGGGGGTCTTTGCAAGGTGATCAAGGAGGTTATACTTGTGACCGAATTGAGGATTGGTAGGTACAGATGTAGAGGGTTGATCATTGGTAGGGGCTCCTCGAATGGAGATGTGGTTGCAACGAGTAGTAACAACACAATTACGTGTCTTATCTCTAATGGTGATGATGTTGATATGATTGGAAGAATCTTCCGTTCAACCTACAACAAAGTCAAAAGAAGAGGGTGGTGGTACTATGTTGTAGGATTAATTTGAGGAAGAGGCTTTTCCCTTGTTATGATACAGAAGTGGATCCTTGTATGCTCCTAAGTTGGCATTAGGTGATTATTTTGGAGGTTTGTCAATGGTTATATCACCTCTATCTACAAGATCTTGGATGCAATGTTTCAACCTCATACAGTTAGATGTTTTATGCCATTTCAAATGATAATATTCACAATAGGAATTTTCATCAAACCAAGAGGGTTTAAATTGGTTATCATAATAGGGGTGAATGGGTGGCAATGTGATTAGATCTTCCTTGACGAGATTTCTCAAAACATCCTTGATAGGTTCACCCAATGGTGTGAATCTCCTCTTAGGTGTGTTGTTTTTTTGGGTGGTCCCTTAGGAATATTTACATTGTTGCTTGTGGATGGATTTGATGGTGCAGTGGTTTGTATGTTTTGGACAATCTTAACATCGGTGACACCATCATTAAGAGTGTTTTTTTTTTCCCAAAAGAGGGTTTTTTTGTGGGATGGATTGTTGTTGTTGGTGTTGGGGTTTTTTGTGTTGTTTCCATTGACTTTGTTGTTGTTGTTGTCATTGTTGTAAATTTTTATAGCCCCCTTAGCAATGAGGGATCTTTCGATGGTGGTTCCCTTGTCTATGACTTCTTCAAAGGTCGATGCACATTGGATTTGTAGGTGGCAACCTGTTTCTTGATTTAAATTAGTCACAAACATGGTGACTAATTGTTTTTGGGAATAGGTCAAGGGAGTTTGCTTGCTAGGCTTCTCCACATTTGTAAAAAGGCAACAAAGAATTCCCCATTCTTTTGTTTCATGTTGCAAAGGTTCGTCATGGATATTTCATGTTCAAAGTTATAGGAGAAATAATGTACAAATTTCTCTGCAAGCTCATGGAATGTTTTGATGCTGGGGGAAGATGGGAAAACCATTTGGTGGCTTGACCACCTAGGATTATAGGAAAGAGTCTCATCAAATAGGTGTCATCGTATGAGACTTCTAAGAAAGCAATGTAAAACTCCATAAGGTGTTTCCTAGGGTCCTCTTTCCCTTTATATTTGTCAAATTTTGGTTTTTCAAAATTCTTAGGGAAAGGTGGTATGGGGATGGTTCTATCAAATGGCTATGGGAAAATGTCCTCAAATGAATATTATTTCCTTTTGTGCCCATGTTGCATATTGTCAACCTTTTGAATCAAAGTTTGCACAATGCTAGATAAATCTTATGTAGGTGGAGGTTATGGTACATGTGATTGTTGTTGATGGATTAACTGTTGGAGGAAATGGGGGATTTATTAATGTTGAGGTGGGTTTTGGTTTTGATTTTTTTGGGCTTGGTGTTTTTGATAGGCAAGGAGTTGTTGTATGATGTATGGTGGAATTTGTTGTTGGTTGGGATTTTGGACAGAAGATGACATAACGGGTGGTTGTGAGTAGGTGGTTGAGAGACGGGGGGTTGTACATATGTGAAGTTAGATGAGGGGTTGTTGCATGGATTGGTGTTGGACGTCTTATAAGGTAGTTGGGAGAATAAATGTGTTATGAAGGCTATAATTTTGGCATTAAGTTGGGGTACAGTCATGGACGCACTTGTGTATGTGGCATTGTTGGGGATGTTGAGAGTGATTTGGGGTGTGGATGTGGTTATAGTTGGTGTTGATGTGGAGATAGGATTTGATATGGTTGATGTGGAGGTGGGATTTGTGGTGGTTTTTGAAGTTTGGGATGTGTTAGGGATGGTGTTAGATGAGGATGGTTGTGAAGAGGTGGGTATGGCGGCACCATTTTGGATGAGAAATTCAAGATATCTATTTGGGTCCAACTTTAGGACTCTATCTAGTATGTCCATGGAGTCAGCATCTTGCATGAAGCCTAAGACATCTTGATCCACATTATTGATGTTGGTTGGGGGGCCTTGTAATTGGATTCCAAAAGGATTGTAGGGAAATTATTTTGGTTGGTGTTAGGCATCTCAAAAGTGATTCTAAAAGGTTCCATCTCCTTGTTTTTCTTAGCTTGGGACCTTGTCAAGGGCATGCAATTGGGTATGAATTGATTTGGTGTTGGAAAGGTGGATAAGGATTATGACCTTAGAGGATTGATTTCAAAATATTGGACCCAAGGATGAATGGATGAGTGATGATGGATAAAGTATGGATAGGTTTGTAGATGTGATTATGAATGAAGGTTTTAACCTTAGAGAAGGAGTCTCAAAGTATTGGACCCAAGGATGGTTGATGATGGATAGATGATTGTATGATAGGATATGAGAATGATTTTTGGATGAGTGCCCTTAAAGGTTGGATTTCAAAGGATTTTTTGGACCAAAGATAAATGGATGAATGGATGATTAAAGGTAAATGGGTTTGGGTTGTTCTTATGATAGGATTTGAGGATGATTTTTAGATAGATGAAAAAGGGTACTTAGGACAAATTTTGGGATAATAATTTTGGGATGGATGATTAAATTATACTTGGGACAACTTTGGATAAAAATTGACCAAGGGTACCTTAGATGACTTGGAAACAGATTTTGGATAGGTTTGGGTGATTAAGGATGTTGGACAAATTTGATGATGTTTTGAAAGGATGATCAAATCAAAGGAGAGCTCAAATAAGTCTAGATCTTTTGATTTCAAAAAGATGTTGTCTTCTTACCTAAGGTAGACTAATGACCTTAAGAAAAAAGGGAAAAGGATTATTTTACTTGAGGGTAGACTAATGACCTCCAAGAAAAATGGGATACCTTTGAGTTTATCAACTTCGGAGTTGTCTAGGCTCCTAAATCAATTTATCTAAGGGTTGATAAAAGGCTAATTTATAAGAGAACTTAAGGTAGACAAAGTCTTAAGCACCCTATAAATTAGAGGATGACGAGATCTAGACTTAATTTTTGCATAAACTTGATTTAAAGGATACTTTGGATGTTGGTTTGATTTTGGATTTTGGATGTTGATGATTGATCTTATTGGTAAGGTTTGGATAGATTTGATTATGGATGTTGATGTTGGATTTTGGATAAGGTTGATAAGGTTTGGATAATGTTGGTTGATGAGGTGAGGATGATTGTACTAAGACTAGGGTTGGAGTGAATTTGGAATTTTGATGTAGATGGAGGTTGGTGAGATATTTGGGGAAATGGAAAATTTAGATGAAATGTAAAGGTCCAAAAAGTCAAAATATTTCTCAAAGGTTGGATGGAGGATAATGAACTTTGATTAGGGTTTGTGAAAAACCTTATTGAAATGGAGTGAAGGTTTGGGATATGACAATTGAATAATGGATGGACTATGGTTAAGGGTCCAGTATCAAAGTGATGTTTCTCTAAGGTCTAATGGAATGATGTGGATGGATTCAAACAAAGGTTGAAAATGGAAATGTGGAAAAAGGTTGGACTCAGAGAGGAATGGTTTGATTTTTTGGTGATTTTGACAAGGTATCTTGATGCTAAGGTCAAATGAAGCTAAGAGATTGAGAAACAAATCAAAGGATGTGTCTTGGATACGGTCTGCAAATAGCTCTAATACAAAGTAGTATGGCACTAAAATAGAAAGGAATGGTGCAGACACAGATGAAAATAGCATTGATTGGTTGGAAGATGGCGCTAATAGATGAATTTAGAGCGCTAAACAGAGAGTATATGGTGCTAAATGATAGACAATGTTTAGACTTTGATTGGATTTTTTTTATCAAAGTTGCATTTTTGGATTCTTGGCTCAAATTTTGGATTTTAAAGGTTCAAATGTTGGACTTGGATAATTTTAAAGGTTTCCTTGCAAACAAGAAAATGAAACAAGAGAACACAATAGATTTTTGACTCAAGGTAGACTTTGGATAAATTGGCTTGTACAAGTTTCAACAAGAAGACACACCAAGCACATGAACAATCCTAATATTAGTCAAATAGGAGTATCATACCTTTTAGATCTTAGGAAGTGGTCATGGGTCAATCTCAACTCAAAGTGAACCAAGATTCCCACTCCCACTAATACCTTTGGTGTTATAGCTTGGATAGATATGGAAATCAAGGTCATGGACCACCTTACCCCCTCACCAAGGAGAATTTCATCTTGCCCAAGATAATGCATATCTCAAGTATAATGGTACAATGAGCATCTTCCCCTCCTCTGTAGCAGTGAACTACAAGGTATGACTATTGAAAGGTCTTAACCTAGGATATTATGCGCTTCTAGGGAGTCCTCTTCATACACAAGGTACATGTAGCACAAGACTGTGAACACTCATCCATTAAAGGGATGTGGCAAGCCAGTTCAACTTGTGTCTGAAATCACCTGGGGCCTCAAGGTTGTCCCAATGACAATGCAACTAGATTGGGGTATAAGTTTCCTTCTCCCCCCTTTGATATACCCCACTAGTACACGTGGTTGAGGTTATCCCTTGGGGTGATGAAATCCCCAAATAGGCCTCCTAAGAAGAAATCACCCTTGCTTTGATCACCCAAGATCACACAAGGCATAAGGGGAGAGCATACACAATGAAGTGACCCCTTTGGGATAACACTTAAAAGTAATAAAATGTTTGAGTATAGACTTTTCATCCCCAAGATCACCCTAACGTACGAGGGGAGAGCATACGTCCACACACAAACCAAACACGACACACAAAGTTAATTTCTCACTAATCTAATTTAGTGAAACTACTCTAGTATAGCAAATAAAGACTTGGACTAGTGAAAACCTACACCAAAATATCAATAGTTTGCTAAAATGATCTTGGACAAATGTTTGTAGTACATACACAAACTTGTTAGATCCCTGCATAGACTTCAAGTTAATGTTAGAAAAATAGCAATGAAATAGAATAAAATAGTGCTAAAAGAGTGCAACATGACACTGAAACAGAGTCAAATGGTGCTACATAATAGGAAAATGGTGCTAAATAAACAACATATCTAGCACTAAAACAGTGTTAAAACAGAGACAAACAGTAGCACAACAAATCAAAATAGTGCTAAAAAACAAGAAAATAGCATTGAAATAGAGCATAGTGTTGATTCATAGACAGATAGTGGTAAAGAATGGTCAATTGGCGCTTAAAGGAAATTATACCTATTTTACATATCTACCAGTGAACTGTATGGCACCATTCTGGGCAAGGAAAGTGCTAAATTATGGAAACTAAAGACTTGCGCACACATAGAGGACAAACTTGCACCAACATGATGAGATAGCTTGCTAAAAACCTACAAGGTTAGTTTAAGGAGCAAACACCTTAGTTGTTAGTAGGAAAATAGAGTTGTCCTGTGTTAGGAAATGAAAAACATCAAAACCTAGTTCTTCTCAAGATATTTCTAGAAAATTTTTAGCATAATGACCCCTTAGAACTAGGTGACCCTATCAAAAAATAGAGAGAAAAAAGATGCAGATAGTAGTTAGAAGCATAAAAAATTTTGAAGCCTAAAAATCTTGACAATGTCACTTAGAAATGATGCTACTACAGAAGGAAATGGCTTTGTTTCAAAGAGATATGGTGCTAATCTATGAGTAGATAGTACAAATGCAAGCGAGTATAATGCTTTTCTAGACCTATCCGTCAAGAAACTTTCAAAAACACTTCAAAAAAATTAGTTTGCGACTAGGGTGTCCCACCGGGCATGCCAAATGAAGATGAAAGGAACTACAAGGCATAAAAACACAAGAAAATGAAAGTAAAATGCAAAGTTATTCCTTCAAAAGCCTTGAAGAGTCATCCACTCCTTGAAAAGGTGGAGAGTGTTGCACCCAAACACTCTAGCTTTACCCAAACTTAATGAAACTATGTGGATATGCTCTTAAAACAACAAAATTAAACTAGAATGGTAAGGATGTGATGAATGGATTTGGGAACTATTTTGGCATTATGGATTTTCTTGAAATGAGATGATACAAATGGCTTGTGGAGGGTATTATTTATAGGCAAATTTAGAGGGATTTTGATCCAACATTTGAGATTAAAACTTGAGATCAAGGGTGGAGATTGGATGAGAGATGGAGGGTTGAGATTTGATCAACAAAATTGGATGGTGGAGAATAAAAATGAATTTTAAATTCATTTTTGGGGAAGGCTTTGCATTTAATATGATAATGACTTGTGAGGAAATAAAATATTATTTCCTTGGGAGGATGTGGAATTTTAAATTCTATTTTATGGGAGGATGCTTGTCACATGTGACACATGGGCAAGTTTGGTACTCACATGTGTGAGTTCAATTTTGGAGAATATTTTAACATAAAAATATCAAGGTGAGGTGGAAGGGTCATGTGACCCATGGGATTATTTTGTAATTTTTAGTTTGTGGGTTGTGGGAGAACGTGTTAATGATGCTTTGACCAAGTTAATCAGGGTGATTTACTTAATTAATGTGGCTAGAGAAAATTAGTGAAAGGGGCTAATTAGGGTTTAGGATTAATTAAATAATGATTTATTTAATTAATCTAGGTGTAGGGGTTATGTAGGCTAGGGTATCTAATTAAATAATGGTTATTTAATCAACTAGGCTAGGTGTAGGTTGATTAGTAGGGTAGATTAATTAAATAAGTGTGATTTATCTAACTAATCAAGTTTAGGAAAGTAGACAAATTAATCAAATAAATATTTATCATATTTATTTAATTAATTGGAATGATGTTAGTAAGGTATAGTGCTGAATTAATTAAATTAATTTAGGACTAAGGGTAAATTGATGAAGAATGGTGAAGGATGGATGATCAGGGATGATGTTAGGTTAATTAATTAATTGGGTGAAAAGAGAAATTAGTGATATGGATGATGTAGAAATATGGTTGAATGGTTAAGATATTTTTAGGTCTCTACATTTTTATTATGTATTCGACGGGCACAATATCGGCTTGATATGCCAACCTCTAGGTTTGACAAGGTTGATGAAGACAAACACAACCTCATCATTTATCAATGTGGAGAACAAATTTGTTGACATGGTCTAGTGACATCCACATGTAAGAAGAAAACAATCTTCATCGTGAAAATATTACTAATGCAACCGACAACAAAAAGATTAGGACTTACGTTAAAATTGTTATAACTTCTAATGTGAGTGTCTGTGTTCCCTGATGGCACATTAATCACTCATTTTCTAATGATCTAATTCCCTCTCGTAAGTGATGCTCTCCCTTCTCTTTGGAGGGGGAAACTCTATTCCTGCATACATCTCACGTATACAATGCGTATTTAGTCCATTAATGCAATAATAATAACTTTTAAATAATCAATTTCATCACATTTTTAATAACATGAAATAAAATTATTTTCTCAAGCTATTAAAATTTCATACTCATCATATTTATTTCACTTCTAACTAATTTTTCTTGAAATAATAGATGAATTAAGTTTATGTATAAAAATGGGGTGTAACATATCTCTCCCCTTGAAGATCATTGTCCTCAATGATCGATTAAGTACTTATCAAAAGAAAATTTAATACAAATAAGTTCTTTCAAGTTTTTCAAGCTTGCATGAATAAATGAGGAAATTTCTAAGAAAATTTATTATAATCCTCCCAAGTAGCACTATCTTCAAAGTATTGGTCCCACTGTACCTTGCATTGAGTAACTTCTTTGTTACACAAGTGGAGCTTGCGTGTTTCGAGCACTTTGAGAGGCTCAATCATGACCACTCTTGGATCTTATACCTGAAGAGCATTCCAATCAAGGATGTGATTAAATCCAGATACATATTTGTTGGTATGTGGCAATTAATCATACAAGTATTGTACACTCGTAATGTATCCCTGCCGAGGTTCGGGGTCAGTTGTTATTTTTTGTTAACCGACAAAGGAAACATGACTTTGTAAAACCTTAATTCTAGAAGCTTCCAAAAATCTTGATATAAGAGGCTGGGATGTATGTTGCAGGTGTGGAATTCATGAGATTGTAATTTGTTTTACAGTGGATAATAAAATCATTGGATGGCTGAGTTTCTATGGATGTAGCTTATATTGGGTGAACCACATTAAATTTTTGTCTTAATCTCTTTTGTTTTATTCTTCATTATTATATTTGGGTTATTTCATCTGCATATAATTGTTAGTGTTTATTGCTCTGATCTTCCCTAACCCCAACAACTAGTATCAGAGTGAGGTTGTGTTTGATTATCGTCTATAGGAATGTCTCATGGTTGAGTGGAAGTCTCACAGTTAAGTGGGAGCAATGGCAGATGAGGGTAAATTGAAGGTAGATAAATTCAATGGGCAGAACTATCAATTATGGAAGATACAGATGGAGGATTATGTCTATCAGAAGGATTTATGGAGGTCGTTAGAAGGAAAGGCCAAGAAACTAGCAGCAATGACTGATGAGGATTGGGAACTTCTGGATAGAAAGGCATTGGGAACCGTTCGGTTGTACTTGGCACCATCTATGGTGTTCAATATAACATAAGTGAAGACAATAGATGAACTGATGAAAGCTTTGGCTAAATTATAGTATGAAAAACCCTTAGCCTCTAATAAGGTATTTCTCATGAAGCGTTTATTTAATCTGAAAATGATTGAAGGCAGATCAGTGTCAGATCATTTAAATGTGTTTAATACGATTACCAGTCAATTAACTTCTATAAAAGTGAAATTTGATGAAGAGGTGAGGGCTCTATTAGTTTTATGTTCTTTTCTAGAAAGTTGGAATAGCTTGGTAATGGCTATAAGTAACTCTATCTCTGGTTCAAATACTTTGAAATTTGATGTCATTGTTGGTGTTATCCTTAGCAAGGAAATGCAATAGAAAAGCACAGGTGAGAGTTCAAGATCAGGTAATGCTTTGACTGTAGAGAATAGGGGAAGAACAAAAGAGAGAGGAAAAAGTCCAACAAATCGTGGGAAGTCACAAGGGAAGTCAAAGAAAGACAAATCTAAAACTAGAGGAAGAATAGATTGCTGGCACTGTGGAAAGCCAGGACACTTGAAGAAGGATTGTTGGTCTCAAAAGGGCAAACAAGGAGACAAACAACATGATGACAATAAGGAAGCTAATGTTGTAAGTAATAAATTACAGGATGCTTTAATTTTGTGTTTAGATAATGATAATGATTCCTGGGTAATAGATTCAGGGGCATCATTTCATGCCACACCCCATAGGAAATATTTTTTAGATTATGTTCAAGGTGATTTTGGACAGGTATATTTGGGTGATGATGAACCTTGTCATATTGTTGGAAAAGGAAAGATAAAAATCAATTTGCAGAATGGAAATTAATGGTTGCTACAAGAGGTAAGACATGTTCCAAATTTGAGAAGGAATTAAATTTCTGTAGGACAACTGGGTAGTGAAGGTTGCATAGTTACCCATTTTTAGACAAAATCTGGAAGGTCACTAAAGGTGCATTAGTAGTAGCTAAATGTGAAAAGGTAGCACATTGTATTTGTGTACTGGTAATACTTATTCTACCTTAGCTGCTATAGAAATAGTTGCTATTGAGATAGTTATAGCACTTGCTACAGGGGCAGAAATAGAATTGTGGCACCATAGACTTGGGCACATGAGTGAGAAAGGGATGAAGATCCTTCACTCAAGAAAGTTTCTACTAGGTCTAAAGTAGATTGAGTTGGATTTCTGTGAAGACTATGTTTATAGAAAACAGAAAAGAGTCTGATTTCTCAAAGTTGGGAAAGAGAAGAAGAGTGAGAAATTAGAGCTTGTGCATTTAGATCTATGGGGACCAGTTCAATTATCTTCTCTTGGTGGCTCTTGCTATTGTGTTACTTTTATTAATGATGCAACTAGGAAAACATGGGTGTATTTCCTAAAACAAAAATCAAAAGTATCTGAAACTTTTAAAAAGAGGAAAGCTTTGGTTGAGAATGAGAGAGGAAAAAATTTGAAGTGGCTCAGATTTGATAGTGGAGGCGAGTATTGCAGTAGAGAATTTGAGAATTAATGTTCATATAATGGAATCTGTAGGAAGAAAACGGTTTCTAGAACCCCACAAGAAAATGGTGTGTCTGAGAGGATGAATAGGACCATTATGTAGCATGCAAGGAGCATGAGATTGCATGCTGGACTACCCTTACACTTTTGGGTAGATGTTGTACATACTATTGTTTATTTAATAAATAGGGGACCTTCAAATCCTTTGGATGGTGGCATTCCAAAGGAGGCATGGATGGGTAAAAAGGTAAACTATTCATTTCTAAAAACCTTTGGTTGTGAAGCTTTTGTCCATGTTGATATTGAAAATAGAACCAAGCTTGAGGCTAAGTCTAAAAAATGTACCTTCATTGGATATGGAGTAGATGAATTTGGTTATCGATTATGGGATTATGAAAATCATAAAATCATTAGGAGAAAAGATGTTATATTCAATGAGAAGATCATGTATAAGGATCAAATGCAAGAAAAGAAGCATGAACAGGCCAAAAAGGGATATGTGGTACTAGATGAGATTCCAAAAAATAAAATGCTAGTGGTACATGATGCTCAGAAACAAGTTATCCCATAGACTCCTGCAAGTGTTAGACATTCTACAAGGATAACTAGACCTCTAGAGAGATTTTCTCCATCATTATATTCTATATTATTAATTGATTCTGGTGAACCTAAAGGTTATGAAAAAGCAATGCAAGTAGATACCAAAAAGTAGTGGGAGCTAGGCATGAAAGAGGAAATGGATTCCTTGCTACAGAATCAGACTTGGGACTTAGTCAAATTGCTTGCAAGTAAAAGAGCATTGCCAAATAAATGGGTTTACAAGTTGAAGGAAGAAGATGGATGCAAGAAAAGATATAAGGCCAGACTCATGGTAAAAGGTTTTGCATAGAAAAAAGGTATAGATTTTGATGAAATATTTTCTCTGGTTGTAAAGATGACTTCTATTAGAACTATTCTAAGTCTTGTGGCTGTGGAAAACTTGCATCTTGAACAGTTAGATGTGAAAATAACATTTCTCCATGGGGATTTGGAAGAGGAAATATACATGCAGCAACCACAGGGTAAGGAGGAATTTGTGTGCAGGTTAAAGAAGAGTTTGTATGGCCTGAAGCAAGCACCTCGGTGATGATATTTGAAATTTGATAGTTTTATGGCTAAACAAGGTTACAAAAGATGTCATTCTGATTAATGTTTTTATTCTAAGAAATTGGGTAATGGTAGCTATATTATCCTGTTACTTTATGTTGATGACATGCTTGTTGCTGGGTCTAACATGTAGCATATTAATGAACTTAAGAAAAAATTAGCAAATTAATTTGCTATGAAGGATTTGGGTGCAGTAAAACAAATCCTTGGTATGAGGATCACACGAGATAGGACAAACAGAAAATTATTTTTGTCTCAAAGTGAGTATGTAGAGAAAGTGTTGAAAAGGTTTAACATGAAGAATGCAAAAGCAGTTAGTACACCTTTACCTAGTCATTTTAATTTGACTAAGGAGATGTGTCCAAAGACACAAGAGGAGGAAGAAAAAATGTCCAAAATACCATATGCATTAGCAGTTAGTAGCTTGATGTATGTAATGGTATGTTCTGGTCCAAGGCAAACCCTATCTTCTAGCTTTTCCCAGCTTATAGGAGTTTGACACTTTATACCATATAATGCTTCGAAAGGAGCATTTTTTATTACTGAATGATATGAATTGTTATAGGCAAATTCAACAAGTGGAAGGTACTCTTCCCATTTATATTGATGATCCATGCAGTACATCCTCAACAAGTCTTCCAGTACTTGGTTAACTCTCTCTATTTGTCCATCCATTTCTGAATGATAGGCTGAGCTTATGTTCAATTGAGTCCCAAGTGCTAAGAACAATGTCTGCTGAAACCTTGAGGTCATCTGTGCATCTCTATCTGAGATAATATTTTCTAGAACTCCATGCAATCTAAAAACCTCTTGAATGAATTGCTTAGAAATTATATGTACCCCATTAGTAACATTTATGGCTATAAAATTTGCTACCTTGGTTAACTTATCTACCACTACTAGGATCACATAATGCTTATATTATGACATAGGTAATCCTTGAACAAAGTCCATACTGATTACCTGCCATTTCCATTCAGGAATTTCATGAGGATACAAAAGTCCTGCTGGATGTCGATGTTCATCTTTAACTCGTTGACACTCCAAACATCCTACTATGAATCTTGTAGTATCATTTTTCATTCCCTTCCAAAAATACAAGGGTTTTACATCTGCTAACAATTTTGTCACACTTGGGTGACAAGAATAAGGTGCAGAGTGCACTTCTTTCCACACTATGTTCCTCAAATATTACTAATTTGGGGCATTCATCTTGTTCTTATAGCTCATAAGTCCATCAGATTCAAAACTAAATCCTTCTTATCTTGCATCCTAAGAATTTTCCTTTAGAGCCTTTAGGACTTGCTCGTAATACTCATCTCCTGCTGAGTTTTTTTAATACTTGCTCTCTAAAATCATAATGTACTGACAACATTGCCGCAATATGCCTTCTATGACTTAGGGCATCTGCTACTCAATTTTCTTTCCCCTTGATATAAGTGATTTCAAAATCATAATCAGATATAAGCTCCAACCACCTTCTTTGTCAAACAGTAAGGTTTGGTTGGGTGAAGATATACTTCAAACCCTGATTATTAGATTTAAGCTCAAATTGCTTTCCAAGCAAATAGTGTCCCCATACTTGGAGAGGATGCACAATTGCTGCTAGCTCCAAATCATGTGGAGCATAATTATGCTCGTATGGTCTCAACTTTCTAGATTCATAGGCCACTACTTGACCTTCTTGCATTAATACACCACCTAATCCTTCTTCGGAGGCATCGGTTATGACAACGAAAAGACTTTCCTAATTTGGAACTTGAAGGATTGGTGTTGGGAAGTCAACTTCTCCTTAAGTATTTTGAAGACCTCTTCACACTTTTCTAACCATTCAAATCACTTCCCTTTCCTTTGCAGATAAGTAATGGGGTGGGTAATTTTGGAGAAATTTAAACAAACTTCCTCTAGTATCTTGCCAAGCCCATAAATCTATGGACTTCATCCACATTTCTAGGTGTAGGACATTCTTAAATAGATCTTATCTTATAAGGGTCCACTACAATTCCCTTTTTAGATATTATGTGGCCCAAGTACTAAACTCCCTTCTGAAAGAAGGTACATTTGGATAGCTCACCTTACAACTTGTGCTCTCTAAGACGTAAGACTATCTGTAAATGTTGATAATGCTCTTCCTCATTGCAAAACTAGATCAGGATATCATCAAGAAAAACTAACACAAACTTATCCAAAAGTTCTTGAAATACACTATTCATCAGATTCATAAAAGCTGCTGGGGTATTGGTTAACCCAAAAGGTTAAACCATGAATTCATAATGCCCATACCTTGTTTGAAAGTATGTCTTATGAATGTCATCATCCTTCAACCTTAGTTGGTGATAACCTTAGCTCAGGTCAATCTTTTAAAATACTTTTGCGCAACGCATTTGATCAAAGATATCATCTATGCATAGTAGAGGATACTTGTTTTTTATTATTGCTTTGTTAAACATACGATAATCTATGAACAAACATAGAGTATCGTCCTTCTTCTTGACAAAGATCACTAGTGCTCTCCACGATGACATGTTGGGTCTAATCAACCCTTTAGTTAATAGTTCCCGAAGCTTGTCTTTCAATTCTATTAGCTTAGTGGTTGTCATCCGATATAGTGCCTTAGACACAAGTTTGGCACTAGGAATAATATCAATTAAAAAATTGAAAACCCTTTCTAGGGGTAGACGTGGAAGATCTTTAGGAACACATCCTTATATTGTTAAAGAAAAGGGTAGTCTTCCACTGAAGGTCCTTTTGGTTTCTCAAATTCCTCACCTTTTCCATTGAATTCTTCCATTTTACCCACAAATATTTGGCAACCCTTTCAACTAGCTCTCTTCAGTTGCATTACGAAAATTTGTCTAAGTTTCATTTCCCGTGGCACTTCTTGAATTACGATGGCATTGCCAATATCATCTAGACATTTGAATATCTTGGACAAGTAGTCTACCTTTCATCTATTTTGCCATAATTAGTTCATACCTAGGATGACATCATATGATCCTAAAGGGGCTACATACAAATTGACTTCGGTAGAAAAAGTGGGAAGATTCAATCTAGCTTCGAATAGGAATTGCTCTACCTAAGCTCTTTTCTTGTTTGCATACTCTACTAACCAAGGCTTCGCCTTGAATCCAACTTATTTAGGAATTTTACAAAGTAAGTCTAGTGTAATAAAATTCTTAGTTTCTCCTATATCTTTGAGAATTGAAACTAGAACGTCAAATAAGTTACATGTAGTTTTAATGGGAGTAATTTGATATTCTACTTGGCAGTCGTCCAAAGTGGCATGTATCATTTGTTGAAAGGTTGTTTGTTGTGATGGCAAAGGATTACTACGATATGGGTTTCCTTGGCTCTTAGTGGGGCACTAATTAGCATAGTGGTCTCCTCCACATGTAAAACATCATCCAGGGGGACCTTTATTTCTCGAAGGACGGTTAGGATTATCATCATTCTTTTTGGAATTATTGTCCTTGTTCCCATCCTTGGGTTCATTTATGTTTTACCTCAAACCTTTACCATGGGTTCTCCCTCTAGACTCTTGATTTTTGTTTCTCCTTTTGAAAGGTGTCAAAGAACAATTCCAATTGAATTTCTTGCAGGATTTCTCACGATATGCTGAAATAGATTTGAGCTTTCATTCTTGTTTGATGGCTTTCTCAAAAACTTGATCCATGGTCATGGGTCCATGGACATCTACTTCTCCACCAATTTGAGCATTCAAGCCCATAATAAACTTCCTTATCCTAAATCTTTTATCCTTCTGATATTGAGGTACATATTTCAACAACCTTGTAAAATTTTCCCAGTATTCAATGACAATCATATCTCCTTGACACATATTTTGAAAATCTATTAATTTCTAATCAAAATACAATTTGGGGCAACCATCTTTTCTAGAAAATGGCCACAAACTGACCCCAAGTTAGACATAAGGAACACAACCCTAATTATGTTTTCTTATTCATCCACCATGTGGATGCTTCTCCTACTAACTTGTAGGATCCCCATATAGCCTTAGTGATCTCAGAGTAATTCCTTATCTCAAAATATTTTTCCATCTTTGTCAGCCAAGCCTTAGCTATGTCTCCACTCACAGTTCCATCAAACTTCGTGGGAGTAACCTTCTTCATGACTCTAGCTAACTCATTGGTGAGAGGAGTTTCTACCTCACTGTGAACCAAACAATCTTGTTTACTTACTCTTGGTTCACTCTAAAAACTATGGTCTTCCCCTCTTTCAAAGTGATGTTCATGATTGTTTTCTCCTCCTCTCACTTCATGTTCTAGGGTTTCCAATCTCTCTTTTGTTTCATTTAAAATAGACAAGATTTGGTCTCATTTTGCCATTGGGTTATCTTCACAATTTTGGTCATCCTAGCTCCCTCCTAGGTGGTTCCCAGAGTAATCCATGAGAATATTTTATCCACACCTATCATTTACAAATATTCATTAAGAATAAACTTTTCTATGCTTGAAATAAAACTTCATATGTTAAATATAAAATACTCAAATATTTCACATGTACTCCTTTTGTACAAAAAACCAAAATTTTACTTTATTCACATAGTGTATTGACATCCTTATTTCAATACAAAACTTCTTTGTTTATGTACATATATTTATACTTAGGTTACTACAGGTAACTGTCTGATAGAGGAATTTCTTCAAGTCCCTCTTCCCCATCAGAATCAACTAACACAAATTTGGAGGGTGGGTGTACATGTAGGTACTCCATCATCACCTCCCTTCCTATGGTTGGGGCATCTCAACCACACCCAAAGGGCATGTCATGGTGTGCAGAAAGTTAACTAATCTTTAGAATAACAAGGGATAATAGATTCTCCGCTACCTCTAACCGTTTCCTCCTCTCAAGCAGGATACACTTGAGGGAGGGGAGCATTTATATGTTTGAAGAAGGGAAGAGAGGTGGAGAGGATGAAGAGTTAACTCAATTTGATTGAAGAGTTAACTTGGAAGATACAAGAGTGATTTGCGCTAAAATTAGAGTGATCTAACCAATTATAACTTATCACTCAAGAAGAAATGGAGAAAGAGAATGCATGGGTTGATAACTAAAGATAAAAATAAGCTAAATATGCATGGGTGGATGCATGAAATAGTTAACTCTATCTTTGGGACAAAATTCCATGCAAACAGGAAGAAAAATAGGTCAAAATAGAGCTATTTTTGGTCAAAAACTTGAGTTAATTTGCGGTTGGGAAAGATGGTAGGGTCATCACCTTGTCACCCCTTTCACTAGTAAAGGTCGCTTGGGGGTGACCCTGGGTCACCTAGGGGAGATCCAGACATAATAGGGGGAGATCAAGAAAGGAAGGGGATCTGCCTCTCGAAACAGGTCAAACAGGGGTCAAAAACCAAATCTCCACTTGCATTTAAGCAGGATCTCCCAAGGGAGATCTGGAAATAATAGAGAAGATTTGGATTGGTTGATTGAAACTAAAAACCAAAAGTGGAAGATGGCTTGGGAGGTCCTCTAGAGGGCTCCTAGGGGTGGGAATGGATGAAAAACATTGGGGAAAGGTGAAAACACATTGAATGGATGAATACAAGGCTTAGGGACAAAGTCGCAAGCACAAGAAACACAAATCGACAAGTGTCAAAAAATGTTGAAAGTGAAGAAAGGGGAAACAACCATAAGGAAGAAGAAACCACATACTACCAAGAGAATTTCTACTAAGAGGATGTTACTTCATGCTTACATGTACGTGACAAGGATTGTGAATCATCATCGGGGTCCTTGTGGAGGCTATGCGTGATTTTGGTGCTTACACCCACCTGCACACATGAAAAGAGGAAAAGGTTGTACTTTGTTTTAAGGGTTTGCCTCAGTCAAACCCTGTGTTGGTGTTCCCACCTCCACTACAACAAATGATAAGATCCAAGAGTGCATGCCCTATAAGGGCAGTGACTAGATCTACAATAATATGATAGATAATGATGAATGATGATAACAATAACCACAAGACATCCAACCTTCATTGATGAAGATCTAACACCTAAAAAGGAGAGTGATGGAGAGGGCTTCAAACTTCTTTCAAAGCCTATTGTATACACCTAAAAATGACATGACTCTATCTAAATAAATATTTCTAATATTTATTTCAGTTTAATTCCTCTATCAATAAATAAATAAATTTATTTATTTGATTCACATTCCTCCACAAAATTAAATAAAATCATTTATTTAATTAAAACCTTCATATTCCCCTAAATTAAATAAATTCATTTATTTAATTAAAATCCTCCAAGTTCTTTTAAATTAAGTAATACCAAATTATTTAATTAATTCTTCTAAAATTCCTCTAAATTCAATAGTATCAAATTATTTAATTACCTCTTCTAAATTCTAAAGTCATTCTAAATTAAATAATGTCCAATTATTTAATTGAATTCTTCTAAACTTAACATCCTCTATATTTAAATAAATCAAAATATTTATTTAAATTATTTCCTCTTAAAAATGGATTAACACCAAAATTAATCCATGCAAATCCATGTGTACACTTAATTAAATAATTTAATATTTAATTATTTGTTTCCTCACACATGTCCTATTTCTCCTCCACTTCAAATCAATTAACTCTTCAATCAATTCACTTAACTGATTAGTCTATTCTATTAACTAGTCAGTCCACTCAGTTAACTCCTCAATCTATTTTTGTTAACTCCCCTAATGCATGATAAACCAGGACACTTGTCCTCTTCCTATTTGTGCACATCCTCTCAAGTCTCCCCAACCGTTGATCTTCTCTCTCTCAAACCTATAAGTACAACTCCAATTCCTCCATTTCAACCATCCAAGCTTTTAGTAAACTTACTGTGCATAATTCACAGTGCGCCTTTGGTACCCAACACCATTCTATAGCTTGCGATCACCCTTTTTATTGTATTGAATCTCATCTTCATTACAAGAAGTTGTTGGTAGATAGCGACTGATCATGCAAGTACTATACACTAGTTATGTATCCTCGTCAGAAAAATTTTCATGAGTCGACATAAAAAAACCCTATTTTTGTAACCGACATAAGGCTTGATAAAGGCAACTAAGGGTTAGGGTTTTGGTGGATATTGTATTGTAGCATTTGCAACGGGATTGAGTTGTAGGGATTGCTAGTTGTAATCCGTTTGATTTACTGGATAATAATATTAGACTCTCTGTTGGTGGATGTAGCCCGAGTTTGGGTAAACCACGTTAAAACTTGTCTCTCGCTGTTATTACTTCTATGTATTTTTCATTCCTCTATTTAATCTTTATTTGCATTTAATTGATATCGTCTGTCGGCTAACCCTAACAAGTGGTATCAAAGTGGGTTGCATTTGATTATCATCTACATGAAGGTCTCATAGTTGAGTGGAAGCAATGGCGGATGAGGGTAAATTGAAGGTAGACAAATTCAATGGGCAAAACTATCAGTTAGGGAAGATGCAGATGGAGGATTATCTCTATCAGAAGGATTTATGGATGTCGTTGGAAGGAGTAGCCAAAAAAATGGAAACAATGATTGATGAGGATTGGAATCTTCTTGACAAAAAGGCACTGGGAACCATTCGGTTGTGCCTAGCACCATCGATGGCATTCAATATAATAGAAGTGAAGACAACAGATGGTCTGATGAAAGCTTTGGCTAAATTGTATGAAAAACCATCAGCCTCAAAATATTTCTCATGAAGCATTTCTTTAATCTGAAAATGATTGAAGGTGGATCTATGATAGATCATTTAAATGAATTTAATATGATTACTAGTCAATTGACTTCTATAAATGTAAGATTTGATGAAGTTAGAGCCCTCTTGATATTATGTTATTTGCCTGAAAGCTAGAATAGTTTGGTAATGGCAGTTAGTAACTCTATTTCTGGTTCAAATACCTTGAAATTTGATGATGTTGTTGGTGTTATTCTAAGTGAGGAAATTCATAGGAAAAGCTCAAGAGGATCCACATCAGGCAGTGTTTTGAATGCAAAAAGCAGGAGCAGATCAAAGGAGAGAGGAAAAGGTTCTGGAGGTCATGGGAAGTCACGAGGAAAATCAAAGGATAAGAGATCCCAAACTAGAGGACAAAAGGATTGCTGGTACTGTGGGAAACTAGGTCATCTAAAGAAAGATTGTTGGTCTCGGAAGAATAAAGAAGGAGACAAACAAGAAGGCAATAAGGAGGCAAATGTGGTAAGTAATAAATCTGAAGATGATACTTTGATTCTTTCCCTAGATAATGCTAATGATTCATGGGTTTTAGATTCAGGGGCCTCATTTCATTCTACACCCCATAGAAGTTATTTTCTTGATTATGTCCAAGGGGATTTTGGGCTGCTTTATTTGGGAGATAACGAACCATGTCAGATTGTTGGAAAGGGAAGAATTAAGATTAAGTTGTAGAATGGGAATCATTGGCTACTACAACAGGTAAGGCACATTCCAAGGCTTAGTGGAAATTTAATTTCAGTAGGGCAGTTAGCTGAAGAAGGTTGCATTGTTACATTTACTGATAAAAATTGGAAGGTTTCAAAAGATGCCTTAATAGTAGAAAAATGTGTGAAAGTAGGCACCTTATATCTTTGTACAGGTCATACTATCCCTTCTACTTTAAATGTTGTAGAGAAAAAACAAACAGGTTCAGGAACAGTTGTTACAGGTTCACAGGAAGAGACTGAAATAATTGCTGCAGGTTCTGAGACAACGCTATGGCATAACAGACTTGGACATATGAGTGAAAAAGGTATGAAGGTACTTCATTTTAAGAAAGTTTTACCAGATCTGAAATGTATTAATATAGATTTCTGTGAAAGTTGTGTGTATGGAAAACAAAAGAGAGTTAGTTTTCTAAAGGATGGGAAGCAAAAGAAAGATGAAAAGTTAGAGCTTGTGCATACAGATGTATGGGGACTGGCTCAGGTATCTTCTCTTGGTGGCTCTTGGTATTATGTTACATGTATAGATGATGGAACTAGGAAGGTTTGGATTTATTTCCTCAGGCAAAAATATGATGTATTTAAAACATTTAAGAAATGGAGAAGCTTGGTTGAGAATGAGATAGGTAAAAGATTAAAATGTCTCTGATTTGATAATGGTGGTGAGTATTGCAGCAAAGAATTTGAGGATTATTGTTCCTTTAATGGAATTTGTAGGCAGAAAATGGTTCCAGGGACTCCACAGGAGAATGGAGTGCCTGAACGCATGAATATGACAATAATGGAGCATGCAAGGACCATGAGATTGCATGCTGGGGAACCAGAAGGGTATCATGAAGCTATGCAGGTGGATACACAGGTTCAATGGGAGCTTGCAATGAAAGAAGAAATGGACTCCTTGCTAAAAAATTAGTCTTGGGAATTATGTAAGTTACCTGCAGGTAAAAAGGCTTTACCAAACAAATGGGTTTATCGGCTGAAAGAGGAAGATGGAGGTAAGAAAAGATTTAAAGCCAGGTTAGTTGTAAAAGGATTTGCATAGAAAAAAGGAATTGATTTTGATGAGATATATTCTCTGGTTGTCAAGATGACTTCTATTCATACTGTTTTAAGTATTGTGGCTGCTGAAGATTTGCATTTGGAACAGCTAGATGTGAAAACTGCCTTTCTCCATGGTGATTTAGAGGAGGAGATATACATGGAACAACCCCAAGGATTTTAGGTCACAAGTAAGGAGAAACTGGTGTGCAGATTGAAAAAGATTTTGTATGTCTTAAAACTAGCACCTCGGCAATGGTACTTGAAATTTGATAGTTTTATGGTTGAGAAAGGCTACAGCTGTTGTAATTCTAACCATTGTGTTTATTTTAAGAGGTTGGATAATGACAACTACATTATTTTATGTTTATATGTTGATGACATGCTTGTAACGGGGTCTAACATGGATCACATAAGAGAATTAAAATAGTAGTTAGCACAGTCTTTTGCTATGAAAGATTTGGGGGCATCAAAACAAATCCTTGGTATGAAAATTTGCAGAGATAGGAAGAACAAAAAATTGACTCTGTCTTAAGCTGATTATGTTGAAAAGGTGTTGCAGAGATTCCATATGGAGAATGCAAAAGATGTCAGCACACCTTTGCCTAGTCATTTGAAATTGACTAAGGAGATGTGTCCTAAGACACTAGAGGAGGAAGAAAAAATGTCCAAGGTACCATATGCTTCAGCTGTAGGAAGTTTAATGTACACCACGATATGCACAAGACTGGATATTACACATACTGTAGGAGTTGTAAGCAGGTATACGAGTCATCCCAGATTGGAGCATTGGAATGCGGTAAAATGGATTCTTAGATATTTGAGAGGTACATCCAATACACATTTATATTTTACAGGCTCTAATACTGATTTAGCAGGCTATGTAGACTCAGATTTGGCAGGGGATATTGATACTAGGCAGAGTACTACAGGTTATGTCTTTATTATAGGTGGGACAGTAGTGAGTTGGATCTCACAATTGTAAAAGGTGGTTGCTTTATCCACCATAGAGGCAGAGTATGTAGCTACAACAGAGACAAGCAAGGAGATGATATGGTTGCAATATTTCATGGAAGAATTAGGCAAACAACAGGCTAATAGTTCTTTGTATATAGATAATCAGAGTGCCATACATCTTGCAAAGAATTCTACCTTGCATTCAAAGACCAAACACATACAGTTGAAGTATCACTTTATTCCGTCGGTGTTGGATGATAGATAGTTAAGGCTAGAAAAGATACATATAGATGAAAATCCAGTAGATATGTTTACAAAGGAAGTGACAAGGGAGAAGTTGAGCTCCTCTTCAGCTTTAGTTGGTCTTCAAGACTGAAACAATAAAATCAGAACAATAGAGTCCAGGGTGCTTATTTCTAGTGGGAGTTGTATGCGTAGCGGTGTCGTCTAGGATTAGTCTCCAAGTGGGAGATTGTTTGGTGTGGATCTTGATCAGTCTCCAAGTGGGAGATTGTTTGGTGTGGATCTTGATCAGTCTCCAAGTGGGAGATTGTTGGTAGCTAGAGACTGATCATGCAAGTACTATACACTAGTTATGTATCCTCACTGGGGTTCAGGGGTGGCAGCCCCCGAGAAGGAGGGGTTCGGGGGCACAGCCCTTGAGAAATTTTTTCATGAGCCGACATAAAAAACCCTATTTTTGTAACTAACATAAGGCTTGATAAAAGCAGCTAAGGGTTAGGGTTTTGGTGGATATTGTATTGTAGCATTTGCAATGGGATTGAGTTGCAAGGATTGCTAGTTGTAATCAGTTTGATTTACTGGATAATAATATTGGACTCTCTGTTGGTGGATGTAGCCTGAGTTTAGGTGAACCACGTTAAAACTTGTCTCTCATTGTTATTATTTCTATGTATTTTTCATTCCTCTGTTTAATCTTTATTTGCATTTAATTGATATCTTCTACCAGCAAACCCTAACAAAAGTATCATAGCCATTTCTCCATTGTCATCTTGAAGAACAAAGCAATAAAGTGCACTTTCTGAGGGCTTCATTCACATACAATGAGATCAATTGAGATTAGGCAACCAATGGAAGCCGCGAAGTAATAAGGTTTGCAAGGTATCTTTCTTTGTTTTAAATATTTTTTATTGCATATTTCATTGAGTTATTGAGTTATTTATTAATCATTGATATATTATCCACATTTTCCCGTAACATTTCTGGCGCTGAAATATTATCAGGAAATTGGTGTAATATCAATGATTAATAATAACCTAATAACTCAATAGAAGTTGCAAATAATAAAGATTCAGACACAAAGGAAGATACCTTGCAAACCTTATTACTTCGCGGCTTCCATTAGTCACCTAATCTCAATTGATCTTTCATGTGAATGAAGCCCTCAAAAAGCGCACTTCCTTGCTTTGTTCTTGAAGATGACAATGGAGAAATGACTATGATAGTTCTTGTAATGAAGAGGATCTTCAATACAATAAAAATGGTGATCACAAGCTATGGAATGGATTTGGGTGCCAAAGGCGCACTGTGAATTCTGCAGAGTAAGTTTACTAAAATCTTGGATCATAGGAATAGGATAGGGAAGATATGTAGGATAATAGTGGAAGGAAGGGGAGATGGAAGTATATGCAAGTGTCATGGGATGGAAGGGAACCATGACCAACGGTTGCACATACCATGATAAAAATTGAATCTTATGATGGAAAGATGGTGTAGGAAGCAATGGAGAGTTCTGCTTGATGGATGAGTGATTTAGGTATTTAGGGACCCACATAGACTGAGTATTTTTCTAATTTTTGCTTATCATGTGGGATGGATGGATTTTTTGGATGGAAGAGGAGAAAGTGGATGGTTGGGATGCTTGAGAGGTGGATGCCTCATTTGACTTGATGGGTTTTTTCTTAGGTACCCAAACCATTTTGCTTTTAGACTTTACTTGTGAAAGTATGGGCTTGGGTATATGCAGCTTTTGTACAATTTATGAGGTAATTACTTGTTGCTTGGGGACCCACACCTTTTTCAGTGTTGCTTTGAGATGTGTGGGTGTATGCAGCTTTTGAGATGGGTTTTTCTTTAATTCTTGGCTTTTGTATCCAAAGGCATGAGGACCTTTAGGATTTTTAACTTTATAGGTAGAGGCATCCAAGTGTTTGTTGTTGAATTCCCTTGGGATGGTGGAAGTGGGGTTGGTGGAAGCTCTTTGTTTAGACAACATGTAAATTTGTTGGCCATGATTGGGGTTTTTAGAGGATTTATGGATGGATGGATAAGGTGTTGGAAGTAGTGATGGTAAAATGCATGGAGGGATATTAGGAGTTGGAAGTAGCAGAGGTAGATTGGATGGTGGAAGGTGTATGGTCACATGCTTTTGGGATGTATATGATAAGGGAGGTGGAATGGCAACATAGGTTTTGAGGATATGATAGGGTTTGTGATGGAAAGTGGTGGATTTAGGATTGTGGGAGGAAGTACCAACATCTTTGGATTGTTCACCTTGGGGTGCATATCCAAGGCTATAAGAGGGTGGAGGGAATTTGACATGGATAGGCTCCAAAATACCTTGTTCATGAAGGCCTAAGCTTGTACCTTGATAGTTCATATTTTGGAGTATGGTGGACAATGGGATTATGTGTGCTTTGGACACTAGTAGTGAGCTCATTATTTGATGAGGAAGGTGAAGAGGTAGATAACAATTGTTGTTCTCCTAAGGAAGAACATTCATGCATGAAGGTAGTCAAACCAAGGGGATAGGATAATGGATTTGCAATATGGTCGATAATGGATGGCGGAGGATTGTTAGGAGCTTGATTATTGTAATGCTTACTAAGATTCAAGTTATTAGTTTGATCATCTATGTGCACTTGGGAGGCAAGTGTCTCATCAAGGAAAGTGGGCATTATTGGATCATGGATAGACCTATGTGGAAGATGGATAGGAGTAATGGAGGTTTCTTTCTCATGGATGGTTATGGGGTTATGGATAGATGGGGTAATAAGCTCCTGACCATGGATTGCATAAAGTTGTCTAAGAGGATCATCATGGTTCGCTTGATTGTAGATAGGCTCTTTATCGTAGATGGGATCTTGATCATAGATAGGATTAAGCATGATGGGATCAATGTGCTCATGTATAGGTTCTTCATCAACAATAATATCTTGATCATAGAACAGATATAGGTTATGGATGGGTTGGATTTAGATTTCTTCTTCATGTATGGGTATAGGATTAAATTGCTCATGGATAGTTTCTTCATATGTAATATCTTGATCATGGAAAAGATAAATGTTATGGATGGGTTGGATGGGGGTGCTTTGATCTTGATTCAGATAAAGGGTTGGTGTTTCCACATGCTCTAAAGTGTACTCTTGACATAACTCTTGATTTGCTTGAATTGAAGTGGAGGTAGAAGACTCTTGGATAGGCTCTTGGTCAACAACATGAAGGTACGATGGACCTTGACTTTGGTTCATGGTAGGAGGTTCTTCAATAAGCTCAAGGGGTTATAGATGACATGACGAGGTTGGAGCAATGGGCATGTTTGAAGGCTCTTTGATAGGCTCTTGGATAGGAGTGTTATGATATGGACATGGTTGATTCCTTACTAATAGCCATTGGATCACATCCTTCATGAGTGTATGGGTAGATGGACAATACAACAAATGGAGAATAATGGTAGATGGTTTAGGCCCATGGTGAGGATTGCTCGTGCTAGATGGGAATGAAATTGGATGAGCGGATTTGGATTTCTCCATAACTTTTGTTTTGCTGTATAAATTTGGAAAAAGTCTTTGGAAAAGATTATTCAAGGATTCTTTGGTCGTAAGATTAGAGCTTGGGAAACTTGATGTCGGTGTTGGTGTAGGACTGGTATGCTTTGGGCTATGCCTTTTGGGGGATGGTGAAGGAGGATTAGTAGATGGAGTGGTATCTGATTTAAAACTTAAGGTGGTGCTTCCCTCATCAAAAGTATCATTAAGATAGGAAAAGAATGTACAATCTTGGTGCAAGGCGTAGCTAGTACTGACATGCTCATGTTGGGAGGGGTTTGGTTCACCTGGATCATTTCTTTCCCTATATTTGTCAAACTCAGGCACATCAAAATTAGAAGGTGAACGTATCTTAGCCAAGATTTTATCAAATGGATAATGAGATATGCCCTCTAGCAAATATTCTTTTGTGGAAGATCTAGCTTGTAAGATCACCATTTTTTGTTGCATGGCTTGGATTTGTTGGGTAAGTACTAATCGATTTGTCATCTCCATAGAAACTGATACCAGGTTGAAATAGGTGTTCAAAAAGATAATTGTTTTTCTCAGCAAATGTACAGAATAGCTCACTGTGACGGATGTGTAGAAACAAATGTACAAGAACAGAGGGTAAATGCGCAACAGCAAAGAGTAAATGTGTAGATCTGGTAAAAAGCAAAAGCGCAGGAACATAGTTTAAATGTGTCATTCTGATAAAATGTGTATGCACAACATAATTGATCAAAAGCGCAGCAGAACTAAATGGATACGCAACAAAGGATAGATGTGCATCAGGAATGAATACATGCACAACAAGAATAAATAAATGTGTAGCTCTGTGTTTTTGGTAGTTTTGACTTATTTTTTAATGTTTTTTCTTAGTTTCTTTGGCTGAAAGTTGGTATTTTTGATTTAATTTTTTTCAGTTTATGGCAAGATTGACATAGCAAACACAAAATATTTTCATGATTTTTTAATCTTTTTAAAAGATTTTTAACTTTTTTTTTACTATAAAACTTGACTTTTTTTTTTTACTATAAAACAAGTACAAATCTTAGGATGGTAAGGGCAATATTCAATGAATTCCAACTTGGTTTTTAAACCAGCCAATTGCATAAAGGTGGACAACTAATAGCTTGGTAGCACTGGCTCCCCTCCACGGCACTCACTTCTCATGCATACCAAGCTATAGTTCCTCCAAAGAGTTGAACTTTTCTGTCTCTACACTAAATGAGTGTATGACATTGGACGGCTCCAGAGAATGTTTTCCTCCTGTGTCATCGAATAGGGGATTTTGGCCTTTAAAAATAGTGGATAAGTAGTAAGGGTAACCATTCGAGTGGTTATAGTATGGTAGCGCTACCCTCCGTTATGGAGTCTCCCAGCCTTCAAGGGTTGTACCTTGGAGGGTTTTGGGGGAGGTTGGCTATCGGTATAACTAATAAGCACTTGTTGCATGAAGCTTTCACCTCAAGCACAATTTATTTATAGTGGCTAGGCAGAGCTTGGATTTAGCTTGTTACCACTTAATATTGTTCCCACTTGGACAGAAGGATATCCAAGGGCAGGCCTCTCTAAAGGTTAAACAAGAAAAATGATAGGTTTGGCATTCTGGTCACCCAAGAAAGAGGAGAGCATAGGCCTACTATCATTCTGAAAATATGGAGAATAGGTTCTTTAAGCCTATTTAAAATGAAAAAGAATAAATGAGTTAAGCTACTTGGGCACACAGATGATTTGTTAACTTTGAAAGAAGCAAGATAGCAATGGTTCAATTTTATATCTTTCTAGTAGGGACTATGTTTGAGTTGTTGATGCAACAAGATCAAATTACAATCCTCCTAGTTAGAGCTAAATGAGATTTGCATGAACAATCCAATTACTTTCCTTGGCTAATTAAATCTAAAGATGAGTTAACAAATGCAGCTATATGACTAAATCAACCCCTAACCTACAAGAAGATCTGAGAATATTCCTACAAGAAATGTTAGCATTAGCGAAATCACAAGAAATAACTCCCAAATCACTATCAGAACAAATGTGCAGCTACAGAGTATAGATGCGCAGAAATAGAACATAGATGCGTAGATCTGGTATATGTGTGGTTACAAACAATAAATGCACTGACAGAAAGAACAGATGCATAGTTATGATATATGTGCAGTTACAGAGTACAAAAGTGCAGAATCATAGAACATATGTGTCATTTGGATAAATGCACTGATTCAGAGGATAGGTGTGTTGATTAGATCATTTGCATACATATAGCTACATCAGTCAACATATCATTGCATTTAACTAGAAAACATAAAAAACATAGCCATAATCATATTGTCTATCATAGCATGTGACCTCATAGTTGCATACATAAAAGTGCAGTAGATCACCCACATACATTTACATCAGCATAACATAGTGCCAACAGAAAAGTCAAAAACATAGATAAGTACATGTAGATCATAATCATAAACTACATCATCATATAGACATCAACAACAAAGTTTGCATCCATATAGACAATCAAAAGCAAGATGCATCCATTAGACATCACATAATGCATGTAGACCATCAATAAGCTGTATCATCATATATAAATATAACATAAATGTGTCCAAGTGTACAATATCAAAGTCCATCATCTGTGAGTCAAATCATAGTAGGTGTATGCATACATCATAAAAATAATGATACACGTCTTGGTAACTATGCAAAATGAGATAAATATACATATCAGGCTATCCATGAGCCATCAAAAATGTGTCTACATAGGCAAAAATCAGTACATACATCAGCTAGCCCTGCTGGCATGGGACACTACTCCTAGCACTACCCTCTCCACCCCCTCCTCTGCTTGACCTAGACTATTGTGGGCCCATAATTGACGCTCCTAAATGTGAGCCACCTTCTCTCTAAGAAGCCACTGACTGACTCCTATAGCTAGGTGCCCTTTGGTCTACTGGCACCTCCCCATGATACAATCCTTTGTAATACTATGTCTAAGCCTGCGCTCTAGCAAGCTTACCCTAAACCTATGCAATTTGTGTCTGCAACTGGTGTACCTGGGCCTACCCCTGAGTCACTTACGTCACCAAGAATCCTATAGCCCCATCAGTGGACAAAGTAGCTATGGCTACGTCCCTCTCAGCCGTCAAGGCCCATACCCTCACCAATGTTGTGTCTCGCTCCGCAGTAAGACCAAATATCACCCCTGCATCTACCTCCCTACGAGAGTCTGCAGCTCACAATTGTGCCCTAATCTGCCTCAACTGGCCCTGTAACATAGTAACAACTCCCTCCTATGCCTGCTACTGTGGGTCAATCTGACCTAGAGCCTGGGGCACCTGTTGTGCAACCGCAACTTGTGGAACCTACTGCTAGGTAACCTACTGCTGAACTTGCACCTACTACGGTGCCACCTACTACTATGCTACTTGCTCCTAAGATGGGCCCTCCCCCGCTCTCCGCCTCTATCTCTTCCTACCTCCCCCTCCACCATCCCCTCCATCATCTCCTCTACCACCATTATCTCCTCTACCACCATCATATCCTCTGCCACCCCCATCTCCTCGTCCTCCTCTCCCCCTCCTCCATCTCCTCCTCCTCCTCTTGCCTCCACCATCCTCCTCCTCCTACCTCCACCATCCTCCTCCTTTGACTCAACCTGCTCCAGATGAGGATCTAACTCACCCTGTCCTGAGTATCTAGGGAATGGGTGTGTTGTAAATTAGTCCTCGTAATCATGATTCATGCCAGCATCCACAATATCACACCTCATAGACCAGGCCTGGTAAGGTATCTGCAAGAAGTCCACTCTAGCCTCCTCATATGATGCAACATGGCCCCATCGTAAGCGCTCTGCATAAGTCCTAGCAAAGAAGGCTTGCCCCTGTGGCTGACCCTGTGTCATCCCAAACTACCTCAGAACCTGGCTAACAAACTGTCTCTCCAGGATGTATCGAGTCCGTCCAATCAACCAACGAGTCTATATAAGGTCACCAGGTAACCCTGTCCACATTATCTAGCTGATGCCTCTAGTACTCAAGCTTTCCTAGCTTATGCTGGGAAACTATACCTACATAACCATATGAGTAAGGCTCCCCTCGCTGCCTAGAAAACATGCAAATCAGCTGAGTCATGGCTATGTGCTCCCATAACTGGAACTGTAACAAAGAGATGCCTACAGATAAGTTGCCAGCTCCGCGGTAAACCACCTAGTGCATATCATGATATAAATGAGCCAACACGTAGACATAACATGCAAAGCGGGTGCCCTCTGTAACCATCCTTTCTAGTGTCCTACCCCAGCCAGTGGGGAACCCATGAGATCATCTATCAGGACATACCACACCCCCGATCAATCCTATCACAATCCTTGGGAAGTAGTCATAGTAGTCATAAATATCCTGCCAAGAGATCACCTGACCCCGAAGATCAGGATCATCAAATACCCTCTAGAACTTAGCAAGCCCAACATCTCACTGCGAGTCATACTCCACAATCTCACCCTAGATAGGTAAGTGCAAGATCTTGTAAATGTCCTCTAGCATAATAGTCATCTCACTGGTCAAAAGATGGAACGTCCCATCCTCACTATGAAAGTGCTCCACCGTAGCAGTCAGTAAACTGAGGTTTGCACAAACCTCGGGCATGAAGCAAACATAATCCAAACCCATAGCACCAAGTGCCACCTGATCGACCTCTGTAAGCATGTAACACTGTAACAACGACAAGGGAAACTGCTTTTGTGACATCAGGACATCTGAAATATCCTCCTACAATCAACACCATAATGTGTCAACCATAACTATATCAAAGCAAAACTGCTCAACTATAAAACTATCCTATAACTTACTTAACATATCAAATTGATCAAAACAAGCATATCATCTCTTGTCTAGATTCTATCAATCTTGGAGATCGTTTATCAATTGACGTATCAATCAATATACCAATTGAGTCGATTTCGCTAAGTAACTGAGTATCAAAATGCAAATATGCTAAACCAGGCTACAAATGCGCAGTATCAAGGCAAATGCACCAATCCAGCTAAATGTGTTGACCTTTTGAGCAGATGCACAACTCTAGAATGAATGCGCAACTTTAACTAATAGATGAGCCAGACAAATAAAAGCGTAGCTACTTATCACGCATGTGCAACTTCCTAATATATGCGCCAATTCGCATAACAGATGTACGGAAGTAGCATATGCACCGATTCATAACACAAATGTGTCGAACTGCAATAGATGCATGGTTTCAGCTAGCAAATGAACCAAAACGTGATTCGACGCATTCATTCAAGCATGTTTCCCCTAACATTTATTAGCCTAATAAATGAGCCTAGGTGAGTTTTGTCGATCTACATACTGGTGATCTTGCCTCAGCTAGTTGCCCAAACTATCGAACGCGCTAAAAGTGGTGTTCCTCGCATGGAATATCCATATCTATACCGACTGCTCTAGCTGTTGTGCTCTCCTAATCTCTAAGGGAGCAATCAATAAAAGCCAAGTGTGCAAATGACTAGGATTGTGGACCCAGCTTCTATATATAGCAAGTGCACCCTAACTGGTTGTGTGGCAATGGTGACTACTTCCCAAGACCTTTTCCTCCCATTTCTCTGAACTGTGACCCTATTTTTTTCAACCTAACCTATTTTTCACCTTCTTCATCATGAGATTGTCCGTCTCACGACCTCGAACCTTCCTTCTCATCCAATCTCCCAAGGGGGCATCATGTCGTCGTAACCTATACCAGGGGCAAACTAGGGCATTTATCATTATCAAAAAATTCTTATTCTTTGAAACAATGTGATAAAACACATTGCATCAAAGAGAGGCAAAATGTATACACCTAAAAATGACACGACTCTATCTAAATAAATATTTCTAATATTTATTTCAGTTTAATTCCTCTATCAATAAATAAATAAATCAATTTATTTATTTGATTCACATTCCTCCACAAAATTAAATAAAATCATTTATTTAATTAAAACCTTCATATTCCTCTAAATTAAATAAATTCATTTATTTAATTAAAATCCTCCAAGTTTTTCTAAATTAAATAATACCAAATTATTTAATTAATTCTTCCAAAATTCCTCTAAATTAAATAATATCAAATTATTTAATTACCTCTTCTAAATTCTAAAGTCATTCTAAATTAAAAAATGTCT
The DNA here is from genome assembly GCA_027924645.1 of Cunninghamia lanceolata. Taxonomy (NCBI): domain Eukaryota; kingdom Viridiplantae; phylum Streptophyta; class Pinopsida; order Cupressales; family Cupressaceae; genus Cunninghamia; species Cunninghamia lanceolata. The sequence goes on along the minus strand of BSBN01000184.1, from coordinate 482,115 downwards.
AATTATTTAATTGAATTCTTCTAAACTTAACATCCTCTATATTTAAATAAATCAAAACATTTATTTAAATTATTTCCTCTTAAAAATGGATTAACACCAAAATTAGTCCATGCAAATCCATGTGCGCACTTAATTAAATATTTTAATATTTAATTATTTGTTTCCTCACACATGTCCTATTTCTCCTCCACTTCAAATCAGTTAACTCTTCAATCAATTCACTTAACTGATTAGTCTATTCTGTTAACTGGTCAGTCCACTTAGTTAACTCCTCAATCTATTTCTGTTAACTCCCCTGATGCATGATAAACTAGGACACTTGTCCTCTTCCTATTCATGCACATCCTCTAAAGTATCCCCAACCTTTGATCTTCTTATTCATTCTAGACCATTGATCTTCTCTCTCTCAAACCTATAAGTACAACCCCAATTCCTCCATTTCAATCATCCAAGCTTTTAGTAAACTTACTATGCAAAATTCACAATGCGGCTTTGGCACCCAACACCATTCCATACCTTGCGATCACCCTTTTTATTGTATTGAAGCTCATCTTCATTACAAGAAGTATCATCGCCGTTTCTCCATTGTCATCTTGAAGAACAAAGCAAGGAAGTGCGATTTCTAAGGGCTTCATTCACATACAACGAAATCAATTGAGATTAGGTGACCAATGGAAGCCGCGAAGTAATAAGGTTTGCAAGGTATCTTTCTATGTTTTAAATCTTTGTTATTGCATATTTCATTGAGTTATTGGGTTATTTATTAATCATTGATATATTATCCACATTTTCCCGTAACACCTGCAAATAACTTCAATAGCATTCACAACTAGATAACAATCCAAACATGAAGAATCCTTTAGCATGGAACACCATATGAGGGCAACTTGGCATTCATCTTGTTAGGTGTAAAATGAACTACAACACACTTAAATATGCATTCTCGCTCACTTACAAAAAATAAAACAACTTTAGGCTGACAAATACTAATTAAAGAAGTGTCCTAAGCTAACACTACAAAGTGGGGCCAAAGTTGCCAAGTGGGACCAAGGTGCTCGGGTGCCCTAGACTTTTGGCCCACAAACTCTAGAAAGTGTCTTTTAATGCGGGCTTAGTCCAGTCCTATGTTGATTATTCTGGGTTTATTTGTCAGGATTGAGATATTCATCATTATAAGCTCAAAGAGGTGTTAAAATAGGTCTTGATTAACAAAGGAAACAAAATAGGTCCAACCTAGGAGCTTTAAACTAGGTGTAAAATGCTAGTGTACACATTTTACGACATTACACTCTTTTTAATTACATCACGAAAATTTGCTTGATTTTCATTTCTCACTGAAAACCTTGGATAAGGACAACATTTCCATCATCATCAAGGCATTCTACTATTTTGGATAGACAATCAACTTTTGCCTTATGCTGAGATAACCATTTCATCCCTAAAATGACATCATAGGATCCTAGAGGTGCTACACAAAGATTGACCTCCATGGAAAAGGTAGGTAGGGTTAATCTCCCTCCAAACAAGCATTGCTCTACTCAAGCTCTTGCCTAGTTTGCAAACTCTATTGTCCATGAATTAGTCATGAAATCAACTTTCCTAGACATTTTATCAGGTATTCTAGGGTTCAAAACATTTTTAGTTGCTCCTGTATCTATAAGAATAGAAACTAGGGTTCCAAAAAGAGTATCTGTGGTTTCAATAGGAGTAACCTGATACTTAGCTTGATGACTATCGAGGGCAGCATGAATCCTTTGCTAAAAAGTCATTTTCTATGAAGGTAAATGTTTTCCTCCATAAGAATTCTCTTGAATCTTTATGGGGCACTGCTTAGCATAATGATCTCCTCCACACATGAAACACCCTCCAGGAGGAACCACTAGTACAAAAACAACAATACATGACTAAAAAAACTACTAAAAATTGGTCACATGACCATTAGTAGTTTATTACTAGTCATTTATAACGCGACCAAATTTATGACTAAACCATTTTTAGTCATTTATTGGTTGTTTTGATTGATCAATTTGGTAGTATATTTAATCATTAATTTAGTCATTAATTGTTGTCAACTAGTCATTTATTTAGTCATGGTAGTCATTTATTTAGTCATGGTAGTCCTTTATTTAGTCATGGTAGATGTTTATTTATTCATGGTAGTCATTTATTTAGTCATTGTAGTCATTTATTTAGTCATGGTGGTCATTTATTTAGTCATTGTAGTCATTTATTTAGTCATTGTAGTCATTTATTTGGGTGAATCAGTGATTCAAGTTACAAAGTCAATGATTGAGTTGTTCAAATTCATACATAAATTGCACAACCTTGCATCATTAACTGATACACAAAATTTACTAGAGTTGTTTCAAAATTTAACTGTTACCACATCTCAAATCAACATGAACTGTACAGGAAATTTCATTTGGAAGTTTAAAATGCTTTTGATAGAACTTTTACAATGAGCTGCCATCTAATTATGCCACTGCCAAATTAGTTATTACAACTAAGTTCTTCACCCTTATGACTTTAGGCTATTGTTGGGAGAAAGAAAAGAAAACTTGGACAATTAACATACAGAAACACAAGCAATTTCACAAGGATTCCAAGCTAACACCCATGAGAGACAAAAGGTTATCTGATATCAACAAACTAAATATGGGCTTGAATATATCTACTCAAAAGGAAAAAAACATATTATTATAAATTTAATAAACAGGCATAGAACAATTGTTATATATGGGATTGCATAATATCATAATCAACTAAAAAATTGAAAATGATTATTAATATATTTGAAAACATGTAGACAAATGTCTGTTTTGATTTTCAAGCTGTGATCAAAGTGCTATCTATATATTCTATCTCACATATGAAAGACAATCGAACTTCATCATAGGAAACATAATAGAGGGTCCATCCCTAGCAACATACTGCTTTGAAAAGATACATAAGCAACCAGGCTAATCTATATAATATAGAAAACATAGTCTGCAATGCAGACAGCTCCCCTTTTGCTTTAAAAGAAAAGATAACAACAAATTTACCAGTTGATCATTTACAACAACAGACAACAGTTCAGCTTAACAATGAAAGATGCAATCCATTGCCTGCTCTAAGGAGAAAAAATAAATGCTGCTAATACAAATGAGAAACCACCAAACCTTCTCAAATAAAAAGCGTGATTAGAACCATTAGATTGCTTGAAACTTTTAAGGCCTTTCTTCCCAGGATACTATTTCATCAAGACACATACTGCCTTACAGATTCATCTCCATCCATGTAAGAGTTTCTCTAGCATTCCAAGGCCAAGCTTACCTTACATTTTTACAATGCTTATGTTAACAAGTTGTTATTGCATTCCTTTTCAAAGCTTAATTCTTTTTTCTCATTTGGGTCACCATGGCTTATCAACAAATTGAGATCTTAAGCTCACCCACCTGCTGCACTATGATGAAATTTTAAGCGCCCCATTCTGCTCTAATCATTCATAGAGAAAATGAGAAGCCGGGACTGATAAGAGTAAGAAAATAAAAAGGAGATGAAACAAAATAGGTTAGGGTTTTGAGCCTTTCTAAGTTAGGGTTTACCTTTAGGGTTTCAATGAGAAGCAACACATGCATACAATCACCCACCTGCTGCACTATGATGAAATTTTAAATGCCCCACCTACTACACTACGATGAAATTTTAAGCGCCTTGCTCTATTCCAATCATTCACAGCAAAAAAGAGAAGCCAGGACTGATAAGAGTAAGAAAATAAAAAGGAGATGAAACAAAATAGGTTAGGGTTTTGAGCCTTTCTGAGTTAGGGTTTACCTTAAGGGTTTCAAGGAGTTTCATCTAGTGGCACCAGGCACATGGAGCTCTGTTCACGTAGTCCTGGGGATGAGAAGGCCATCACATCATTCTTTCTCTAGATCGATAGTTAGGCATAGAAGATCTCATGCCTATCACTATCCGTTCGTAATAGACAGGTCTCTCCTTCATTGGGTGGGATAAGGGAACACAGGAATCTAACTCATCATACTAGCCACCTCTCTTGCATGGCTCAGATCCATTCCATCTAGTTCCAGCAAGGATCATAAAGCCTCCCCTTCCCACCTGATTCGATTCCAGGTCTCAGGGGAACAACTGATCAAGTTAGGGTTTACCTTTAGGGTTTCAATAAGAAGCAACACATGGGCGCCAAAAGTGAAATGAAAATTTTGGAGCCCATATAGTTAAAATAGGTTAGGATGAAATGAATTTGGTGCCCGTATTATTAAATATATTATAATATTATATTATTATATAATATTAAATATATAATAATATTATATTATATTATATTATATTATAAATATATATAATATAAATATTATATTATATTATAATATACTATTATATAATATATAATATAATATAAATATAATATTGTAATATTAATAATATAATATTATATAATAATATTATATTATTATATATATTATATTATATAACATGATATTATATTGTATTGTATTGTAATATAATATATTATTATTATATTATATTATAATACAACCCACTGTCATTTTTTTAATTATCCACTTTAATATCATATTGTCTAATTTTTATTTGTGTGACTAATTATTTAGTTGTGTTTTATACCCAAAGATCAAATTAGTCATCTTTAGTTGTTGTGACTAAAAGTTTTAGTCACATAGTCATTTATTTGCCAAAATTCTACTAGTGACCTCTCTTTCCAATAGATCGTTGGTATTATCAACATTCTTTTTAGGTTTGAAATCCATGTTTCCATCCCTAGATTCTTTTTTGTTAAACTTGGAACTTTACCACAGTTCCTCTCTCTAGATTCTTGATTCCTATTTCTCTTTTTGAAGGATGCTAAAGGATAACTTGAGTTAAATGTCCTTTGAGATATTTCTCAGTACATAGAGACAGATTTGAGCTTCTGTTCTTGCTTGATGGCTTTCTCAAAGACTTGATCCATGGTTGTGGGTCCATGGACATCCACTTCTCCACCAATCTAAGCATTTAATCCCATGATAAACTTTCTTATTCTAAATCTCTCATCCTTTTGATATTGTGGCACATACTTCAATAATCTAGTAAATTTTTCCTAGTATTCAGTGATAGTCATATCTCCTTTAGGAAGATTTTGAAAATCTATTAATTTCTAGTCAAAGTAAAGTTGGGGAAACCACCTTTTCCTGAATATGACCACAATTGATCATAAGTTAGGCTCAGAGAACTCAATCCTAATTCCATTTTCTTATTCATCCACCACGTGGATGCTTCTCCAGCTAACTGGTATGCTCCCCACACAGCCTTGGTGATCTCAGAATAATTTCTTGTCTCAAAATAGTTTTCCATCTATGTCAACCAAGCCTTGACTACATCACCACTCACTATTCCATCAAACTTAAGAGGTATAACTTTCTTCATATCTTAGGCTAGCTCATTGGTAAGATTCAAGTTTTTTCCTCATTATGAATTTGTGAGTCTTGATTATTTACTCTAGGTTCACCATGGAAACTAGATTCTTCTCTCCTTTTAGAGTAATGTTCTCGATTCGTTTCTCCCCCTCTAACTTCCTATTCTAGGGTTTCGAATCTTCCTTTTGTTTCATTTAAAATTGACAAAATTTGATCTAATTTCACCATTGGGTTATTCTCATGATCTAGGCCACCTGAGTTCCCTGCTGGTTGGTTTCTAGAGTGTTCCATAATATTACCACACCTAATCATTTGCACATAAATTTATCAAAACATGTAACTTTTTTATTCACTATCATAAAAGTACAAGTTCATAAATGCAGAAACTTAGAGATTCATCACATAAACATTTGCTTACTAAAAAAACCAAAACTTTACTTTATTCACTTTTTGAATCTTTACATCCTTATTCAAATACAAAATTTTTTTGTGGAAAGAAAAAGTCCACATATCATTTTTTGATAGAGGAAATTCTTCTAGTTCCTCCTCTCCATCAGAATCGAGTAACACAAACTTATAGGTGGATGTACTCGTGATTAGCCCTTCAACACCTCTAGATTCATAATAGGCACGTCCCGACCACACCCAAAAGACATGTCACAATGAGAGAATGGTTTACTAATCTTCACAATAGTAGGGGTTGAAAATATTTTTGCCTCCTCAAATCATTTCCTCCTTTCTAGGTGGATACATTTGAGTGCATCGGCTAGTGTTTCAAAATTAGTGAGCCAAGCTTCATTTGCACAACTCATTGTATCTTTCATTTTGGGTTCAAGAGATGGCTCTTTCTTAATAGTGATCTTAGGAATTTCACTAAATTTTTTTTCCTTGGACCACTTTATTTTCCTTTTGTTTCCTGTCATTCTAGCACAAGAACAAATGTTTTAACATTAGCATATATTTCCAATCTTTTGAAACCTCACAATCAACTCCAAGGTCCAAGTGTTGAACCTGGTACCTTTGATACCATGTGTAACATCCCAACTAGAATATTACACATCCTTAAACATAATTAAAGAAAACATCTCACTAATTTTTTTAAATTAAAAATATATGTAGTCAAATATATTAAATTTGCAATTTCAAGAACAATACATATATTTAGAAAATGGTCACTTCACATGTGACTAATGGAATTCCACATATAAAATATGGTCATATTTCTTATGACTTACAAGTTTATCATATCTTTTTTACAAAATAAGTAATGTATTCTTGTTCACAAGTCTTTGACAGTCAGTTGCAAGAGAGAGAGAGAGAGAGAGAGAGAGAGAGAGAGAGAGAGCATCACCTTGGTGCTTTTCCTCCAACCACAGACTGGCGGTCCCCGCACACCTTCCTTCTGGAAGTGGCCCTTCCCTTTGTGAGGTTAATAGATAATGAGAATCAACTGATTCTTTATGCCATCTTAGAACTAATGATGTGTCCTAGCGAATAACAATTGGGTTTATAACTCTAGTCTAGCTCTAGCTATGTATGACCCATTCTGATTGTTCAAGTATCTGGTACACCATGAATCGATAATGCAAGCAGTGACTTTTGCATTACTTTGGCCAAAGTTTTATATAAATAAAAGTCATATATGTTCACTCACTCTTTTCTCAACTTGGAGACAACATTCTTATTTCTCAATTTAAGTCATAAATAAATAATTCTTTTTGACTTGTTTATACCATACTGGTCTTAAAGACATATCATAATCCTTATCTCCTAGTCATTTTGACAAGTCTAAGGTGAGATCTTAGGTTACTATATAACATACATTGAGTCCCTCTTTGCATCCTTGAAATCATGGGTCTATGACATCCTGTCATCTACTTAATGCCATGTCTACCTATTCTCATGCCCATCTATGTTCTTCTACACATGCAAGATTATGATATTTAAGCCATAGGGTTTTTAAGATTAAAGACTCTCTTTGTCTTAGTCTAAGAATATAATCATTCGACTCATAATTTGTCAAAGATAAACTATAATTTCATATACCTTTGAATTGAATACACTTCCTCATGTATATCAAAGAGATATCATAATAATAAAGTAATCTATATCATGATTTTTCTTTGCCATAGTGAGTATATCCGTCGACAATCATTTGGCTATTCTTAGCCTAAGATTGGGTTAAATATTATTCCTCTATAAAACTAAAATATTTATAGTTTAGAATAACTCAAGAATGGCTTCTAAAACAACTCATTCTTCTTTATTTACTTTACAATAATGGTCTAATATCAAGTGCTCCTACAAAATGACTTTGACTCCATAACTAGATTTTTAAGCTTTTCCAACACACTCTATGTCTTCACGGTTAGCTACTGCTATGAGAAGAGTACTTTTGTTTTACAACAATGACTTTCACTTAGGTCTCTCTTAAGTTTGCATTTGGCCCATAATAAAATTTCTAGAACCCAACATGATTTTATCTAGTAGTTGAACACTTCTTGTCGACTTATTCCTTACACAATCAGGGCTAAGTTTCCTTGGCACACTCGACCACACTTAAGGCATAGTTGGCCTAATATATATAACATTGTGGACTTAATATATATAACACAATTGACCTATCATGTATGATACAATTAGCCTAATATAAATAACACAGTTGGCCTATCATGTATGATACAATCAGTGTAATATAAATAACATAGTCAGCCTAATAAAAATAACATAGTGAGCTCATTATTTGAGACACTGTCAACCTCACAATAACACAGTGAGCTCATTATTAACAAGGTAAGGTTACAATACAAAGAAACTATGTTAAATATCAAAATAATTAGGCACAATCTTGTCTGTTAACTTGTGAAGCTATTCATGCTTCACTATCAATGAAGAGATATAAAATATCTAAGCCATGGCCATAACACTCACTACTTACAGGTACCAAACTATTTAACACTTCAAAGCATAAACTATATGATAAGGATTTGATAAATAATAGAGTTATACACACTATTACTCTTTCCAGGTTATGGTAAGATAATATAGATAACCATATTCCTCTATAGAGGATATACAACCACACCACATTCACTAATGCATAGAGATAATCCATTTTTCCATATGATAGTATAACACAATTCTAATTACTCTTTCAATGCTTATTGATATATTTGAATGAAAGACTATTATACAGACTCTATCATAGTCTACAAATTGTAGTAGACTTACTTGTATGATATAGCAGGTCGAGTCTTAACCATAGTCAGCTTGTTGTATCTCCTTTGTTTTTCTCAGCTTCTAAGCTCTTCTTCCTTCACATACACAAATCCTTTCCTCTTCTTCTACTTAACCCACTCATCAATAGTTATGGGTAGATAGTAATTGCATCATCCCAAGAATCTCTCTACCACTCCCACAAAGCTTAACATATAGGGATAAGTGGGGAGTATGGAGCAACTTCTCCCTCTCCCACTCCCCTATCATCTAGGGAGTATGCTAAGGAGGATTAAAGAGAGACTTTTTTACCTCTCCAACATGATTTTAACTATAACAATAATATTAAAAAAAACTATGATAATAATAATAATACTATTAATAAGTTGTAGATAGACATAACACATTTATCTAATAGATGTTGATATTGTGTACTCTCAAACACTAATTGTGTTCATCTGAAGCACAATTATTGACGGAGAATTCTCACAAGTTGACTAAGATCTTGACAAAAAAATTAAACATGTTTAGTCAATTTACACATGTTGACTTATCATCCAAAGGTATATGCTTCTATCAGATGATGAAAAGGATTTTAACATTCCACTTAATGAAGACATAATTGATTAAGATAAACATGGTCTCACTACTAAGTATATGTGTGTGTGTTTCCATATGGCATAAGAATCATTGCATTCATGTGATCTAGCATCCTCTCCATGGTTATACTCTCTCTCATCATATTGGAGGGAAAACAACACTATTCCTGTATCCACCTCAGTTACATGATGGTAGTTAGTCCATTTAATCGTTTACCATATGATCAATAATAACGTCATAAACAATTATTCCTTTCATATAATTTAATATAAAGAAAAATTCATTTTCCATCATTACTATAATCATAATATTTTCTTTGACTAACTATTTGTCTTCACGAAAATAATGAAAATAAATACATTAGTTTAAAAATGATGCATGACATGAAGTGATTAGATGACCTATCATACTTGGATGCTATAGTTATGCATAAATGCCTATGCGATGTGCTAGTATCCATTGTCATTTTAGTCATACAATAGTATTTTTTATTGATTCTTTCCACCTTTCTATTGTTGAGCATGCATCATAACTACCTTAGACAAAGACCAACAACTAGTTCAAGTTGTGTGCCTCTTGGTCTTCCATTCTAACTCTCATTTTGAACTTTGAACTCAATTTTTCAAGGATTCTACTCTCTTCTTGCAAATTTGAATCTTTTGATGTGATTATCTAGTGTACTTCCAACATTTTTAGGTTTCTTGAGAAAGATGCATATTCTAGCATTGGTCATCTTGGCTCCACTCCATTGTTGAGGTAATTTTGTTTGTGATACCTATAGGGTCTCATCTCCATTCCAAAACACAAGGTAATTGTTCTCAAAACTCACTCCTTACTTCCTTACTTTTCATTGCATTTAAATTTTTTGCAACTTAGTCCCTATCCTTCATTAAGAGAATACCTTTTTTTTCTGGAAATAACTTATTAATGGCATTCCTTGTTTGATATATCTCTTTTAAATTCTTGATAACTTATATGTAGTAGCTTCACTAGAAACACTTAATAAACTTAAATTAGATAAACATAACTGTATAGTGCCATAGGCTTTTTTATCAACTTTTACCCATTTTTCATCTAACACATTTTCCATTTTATTCTCACTCTTCATGATAATCAGTTGATCTATTTCTTCCAATGTATCATCCATATTTATCTTCCAAAGCTCAAACCCTATGCCAATGAACTTTTCTAACTCCAATCAAGATGAGCTAGCCATGATCTCCATCACCAAAAACATGAAACTACAAGAAAATAACAACACACTCTCACTACAACAAAAAAATCAATCAAACACCCCAAGAAAGGTGACCCCTTCTCTAATAAATCCAACCATGGCTCTAATACCAAATGTTAACATAGTATAACTATATCATGAGATATGATGAAACTTTATGCATCCAAATTTGATAACAATGATAGATAATAAATGGATATGGATATCAACCATAAAGAAGATGCAAGCCATAATAGAGTAGATTTATGTGGAGAAACCCTTTTAGGAAAATCCCCATACCCAAAGAGATGCAAGCTTGTATTAATAAATAATAAAATTACAATACATCATCTTATCCCATTGAATTCCAATAGCATAACGGTACTCACATAACCTACAAATCAATCAATGCCCCCTCTAACTCCAAGAACCAATATATGGAGAAATATAAAATGGAAACCATGATACGGTTTTGGAAAACCATCAATAAGGCCAAGAGAAGTATGGCATCAGAATGATCAAGGCATAAATCCTAATGTCCCCTTGGTCTTTGTCTCCTAGTATATTTTTAGCATATTCCTTACATGTTGTGATATGCCATAAACAAGAATAATTGACCACCTAAACTTGGATGCCACAATTTGTCTTCATTTCCAATGCATAAAGATGCTCCATGACAAGTTTCAACACCTATCATAATGCTAGTCAAGATTCCAATATAACCTTCCTCTTACATGCTCTTACACATCATAGAATCTGTCATAACCCCTGTGAATACTAGTCAAGATGTTCTTACACACCTTCCAAGATGCTAACACATGAAAAAACATGCTAACTCAATGTGGGATGTCTACTTCCTCATGTGAGGACAAAATCCACTAAAGAGAACATTAATGTCACCTCAAAATGGGACACCAACTTTCCAAAGTGGGGACAAACAACACTAAAGATGAAATAGTAAATACAATTAAATTATTACTAACAGATATGTTAGGAATGCAAGGTTGAGACACATTTCCCAACACTAATTGTAAGAGTGTGGCATTATATTTACTTAGATTTTGTACATTTTAAGTAAATTGATTGGCATTGTGTGTAATATCTACCCTCATATTACGCATTGCACTTGTGTGGAATGTTGATATAATTTATCATATTGAATTTTTTTTTTGTTTAATTTATTGATCCTTGCATGGGACATTAAGTGTCTTCACTTTTGATTGTTATGATAATGTTCTATTGTTTTTCACTTCAAGTTCCTTCTATAATAATTTTAATTTAATTCATTCATCTTATTTCAAGTTGAATTCTTGGTGAAGGTGATTCTCTCCTAGTCTTTTCTTCCACATGAGAATGATTAGGTACATTAGGTTCATCATACTTGCCTAGATGCACTATTAGAATACATGCCATGTTTAGAATCCTCCATCTACAATCCTTCAATTAGTTTTCCTGGATCTTTCATTTGTTGAGCTTGTATAGAAATAAAATACATAAATTAGTCTCTCCTATAAAACACAAGATAGTTTCATATTTTGCATGTTACTTTTTTCTTGAGAATAGTAATGATCTTATTGATTGTAATGTGTGTCCTAAAATTAAATAATTATTTTAACTATAAGTGGCCCAATTCAAATAGTAAAAAGGATAACACTAAGGCTTGACAATCTTCCGTATCTAATTGAGAAGAAAAGAAAATATACCAACAAGTAAACTTAAATTTTGGTTGATATAACAAAATTGTAGTATAAAATAAATTAAAATTATAGTAAAAATATACAATTCCATCAAAAATAAAATACGCATGAAAATATATGATCATACACAAAAATATTTTCTAGAAGAGATCATAGCTATTGTAGTGAGAGTGCAATTTATATCAGTTATTTTTTATATGTTTGGTTTACATGTTTTAAAATTTTACAATTAAAATAATTCAAAAGAGATGTGTTAGATCCAAAATGTTGTAGTTTGGTAACAAAAATCTAATTCTAACTAAACATCATCTAGGTTGGACCAAACATAACAATATGCAACAAAACAATGAAGAAGTTATGCTCTGCACAATCAAATCAAAATATTCTTGATGGAATGAAATATGGATCTAGTCATACTTAGATATACATGAAAAAAAAAAAGGTCAAGGGAACACATTCATTCAAATCAAACAATTAGTCTACACATCAAGCATAATCATCTACTCTTGTATAAGGAACATTGATGGTTATGGATGTAAATAGTTTGATATTTATGAAAATTCTATATCTCACTTCAATCAACACACATCCCTAACTTGTTTTATGTTTTTTCTTAGACTTTGGCCATCATTACATATCTCAACGTATAATAAAAGTAAATATAGAAAATATTATATTAAATATAACCATTGTAAATATATCACTTGTGTAATTTAAAAACTATAAATTAATGTAGGTTCTATATTTTATAATGAATGGTTGAAAAAACTATCAATGTTACACTAATAAATATTTGTGTAGGTACTTTGAATAAACGGAAGATGTCTCCTAGACGTGAGCAACTATGGATAAATGTGCATTTGAAGGCCCAAGTAGAAGAGACATACATTTATTTATTGTGCTATAGGAACCATAAAGTGGTCATGTGGATATATAACTTGAACTCATTTTGACTTTTTTGCCTCTTAAAAAATGGTGGATTTTGTAAAATGTGCACATGCAATTTATTGGAAAATTCTCATAATTTGTGCAAGTAATTCTCTATTGCAAGCACACTATCTTTTATTTTGTACACCTTAAAAGATGTAATTATACATGTACATGTACACATGTATTAGTGCCTTATTAAATTTGTACTAATATATATTTTATTTAACTGCTAATTCTTTTAATATATTTAGTTAGGAAGCCTAAGTGCACTAGGATAACAACTATTAGTATGCACTCATCTATGAAATCCATTCCCTACCAATATCTAAATATATATAAATGAATATTCCAAACATAAAATTTTAAAACCTTAAATTAACTTCATTGTGCTAAGAACGGTCCCCCAAATTGCAAACTTAATGACGATGATTGTGGTGCATTCACTTATTTTTTGTTCCATTGTCAAAATTGGATGCTTCATGGTGGTCCCACAAACATAGAATTAAATGGAGCCTATCAATTTTGAATGTTTGTTACCCTCAAGAGATTCTCTGTAGAATTTGCTAATGTATTAGGAAGAAGATAAATCTTCTTGGTACTCTAACTACTCATTTAGTAAAGAATTTATGCATTAAATAAGACCTTGTAATGCCCACCCTAGTGTTCATTTGGTGTGCTTTCTAATTCATATGTTATATGTTGTTTTGTATGTATATTAGTGTATTATGTGATTATTATGCTTTGATCCATTGCACCAAACTTGCCGATGAGGTCTATTATACCATCAAGGGGTTCTGAGGGTGTATTCTAGATGACCATCGAGGTGTTTTTGAAGGGGTTTTACATTAACTTTTGGTTTCCAACTATGCATTATGGGATTCATAAGTTGTGATGTCATTCAATCTTGTATATTGGCAAGTGTGCCACATGTGACTTGAATGCATTGGATTGACAGTTGTGCCATGTGTGTTGTGTGCATTGATTGACATGTATGCCATATGTTGCCATGTATAACCTATACTATGTGAGATGGTTTTAGCGGTTTGCCTTGATCACCTTCTCTAGAGATCGGTGGTTGTCTAGAGTGGCATAGACAGCTATTGTGTTCAACAATGACAATATGATTGGTAGGTAGCAACATTTTCCCAAATTGGTCCTGTCATGATGATCTTGTAGGTATTGGATGGTTTCCTTGTCCTTTTAAAGGTTGAGTATGATGTGCTATGTTCCTCGATCTTCCTTCAAGAGTGTGTTGGACTTATGGTTCTTTTTTCTCTTGTATCATTTCATATATATATATATATATATATATATATATATTTGTAAAGTAGGTCCTTGTGACCTTTTGATGACAACAACCCACACAATAATGTACGGATATCCAAATGTGATGGCAGCCTAATAAACTAAAGACTTTAAAATGATGAACAAAAGTCAGAATAAATAGAAACAACAACATATAACAACTAGAAGTTGTACAAAATTTATGCGTAACAGAATAGCTACTAGGGTTATCACTATCTCATCTGTAAGAGTAGAGTTAAAATGCAAGAATATTTAGGAAAAACATATTTTTAATTGTATATGATTAGGGTCTATCAATTTGTAATCGTAAATTTAAAATGCAAACTTGCATGAAAGACCAAAAAATTGTTGGTATGGCTTCAAGTGCCTTTTTTAATGTGTTTACTATTGAGATTATAGGTGGTAAGCAACAGCAGGCCAGTTGTTCCTCCTATTTAAAAAAAAAATGTATTGTTTTTACTCATATTAAAACAATAAAGAATTAAAAAAAAGAAAAAGAAAAAACTGCATTGATTTTATTTAGATTAAAACAATAAAAAATAAAAAGTAAAAAATAAGGAAAATTTTAAATTTTTTAGATATATAATAAATCCATAAAATTACAAAAATAAATAAACATTAGTAAATATATTAAATTTTATATATTAAATATATTGATAATTAAAGATGTAATTAAATATTTTAAAATAATCTATGACTCAACATAATAATGTAGTTTTGATATTAAACTATTATTAATTATTAATGTAGTCAATAGGCATCTAGGAAGGATATGTGTGGACGTATTTTTGTAAAAATAGGTAAGCTAGTTAACCTTTATCTATTGACATCTATCTATGAAGATGATCCATTCTTTTTGTTTCTGTTGGCTACCATTATTTTAAGGTTAGGGTTTGAATTAAGTTTAGGGTTTTGTAAGGTGGTCTGGGTTTGAATTAGGGTTAGGGTTTTGTAAGGTGGTCTAGGCTTAAATTAGGGTCAGGGTTTTGTAAGGTGGTCTGGGCTTAAATTAGGGTCAGGGTTTTGTAAGGTGGTCTGGGCTTGAATTAGGGTTAGATTTTTGGAAGGTGGTATGGGTTTGAATTAGGGTTAGGGTTTAAAATTTGGGTTTTGATCTTGATGTTTAATTCATAGAGATCCATTGAAGTTGATAAGTAGGAGGTATTTTTTGCATGCTACAAAAAATACCTCCTACTTATCAATTGATGAGCTAAAGGGGCTCTATAATGAATGGTTTATAAGGCACAACACTTGCTGAAGGTTTTGCAATGGGGTAGCAAGCTAAGTGTGCTTGATCTTGGGGGAAACTCCATGGTTAAGCACGCTTGAGTCAGAGTAGTACTGGGATGGGTGACCTCCCGGGAAGTCCCAATGCTTCACCCCTGTGTACATCACCTAGATGCAATGAGTACTAAGTGGACCATTCATTAACATGAGACATGGGTTCATGTGAACAATGAGTACTAAGTGGACCATTCATTAACATGAGACATGGGTTCATGTGAACCACTACTCATGAAATATGGGTGATGTGTTTGACTCAAAAACTATGTAGTTAAACCCTGAAATAAAATATCCATTGAAGTTTACAAATCATGCTTTGTTTGAAAGATGAATTAATTATTTTTTATGATACTTTTCTTCAAATCTTAACTTTGTCTATATATACATATAAATATAATTAAATAATTTTATTTAATAAGAAACTTATTATTTATTTTTTAAATATAAAAACATCAAAATCTTAAAATATATATTAATATATATATATATATATATATATATCTACAATGCCCAAAGATATCTTCCAATTTGTTTTTTGTTTCTTGGTTTTTATAAGAGTTTCATTTCCCATTAGATATATTTTCTATTATTGGCATTTATAAATTACTGCAACTAGAATATTTGCATTTTGGTTTAAAATAGCAAAAGCAGTGGTGTATTTATTGTGGCATTTCATTATAATCCATTACCCCATGCATTGAATTTTATCTAATTTTATTTTATTTATTTGCTTTTTATTTATTTATTTGGATTTTTGTTTTGAATCTTTCATTGTGACTGTAGAATGACTGTAGAATGCCTCTCTGCGTAATTACAACTTAGGTATATTTAAAAAAAATAAAATTATAAAATAACTATTTAAAGAAATAAATAACTATAAAATAATTTTTAAATAAATAAAATAAAATAACCCCTTAGTAAATAAAATAACTTTTAATTAAATGGTAATTTCAAAAAGAAAAATTAAAATTACATACAAAAAATAATAAAAATAAAGTAAACAACATAATGAAATAAAATAAACAACATAATGTTTGTAGCTTGAGCTCCTAGGGTTGTGGTGTTTCTCAGTCTTTATACTTGCTTGCTTCTTGTTGTATTCCTTGAAGTGGTTTGGGCTTCATTGATCTATTTCTCTTGCTTTGTAAAAAAAAGTTAGGGCCCTTTCAAAAACCCTACCTTTACCTTTAATCAAAAAATATTTTTGTGCATTATATTTTTATTATTAGATATTACCCATGTTTTACCTTTTAGGCATTTATTTTCAACATACATCTGCAGAGATGTTGATTAGTTAATAAGAGTCCTGCTATATTTTGGTTTGGTACAGAAAACAGTAGTTCAATGCTCTCTCTATTTTTTTTAGACTTGCGGTAATGGTTTCCAATAAACTTTTAAATTAAAAGATGTAGAAGTTATGTTTGTAAATTTTGCCATTTTACCATCCATCAGCAGACTCAATGTGTTATTGTGGCTTTTTTTCACAATGCCAATTACCCAAAAAATCAGACAGGCATAAGCCGCTGTTAACTATAAAGATTATTGTAATGGTCCATGGTAATTGGAAGGAAACATTGAATATTATAATATATGTTTATTATATTCCTTAAGAAAATTTGGGAGTCCGTCTAAACTCTTGATTTTCATCTCGACAGTCTTAAGAAAACGAAGTGACTATTCATGGTAACAAAAAACTGTAAATATGGTCATACCACCATCTACTTAGATCCATGACAAAAAAGGCAGGTTCATTACATTCTGCTGTGCATCTCAAATCTTGATAAAAAAGAATAAAAGGCACGGGGATTAAAAATGTAGAGATTAACAAGGTCACTGATTTCACCTGATTTGTTTAAGGACAACCTATGCGCACCCACACATTATTTCTACTTCTTTGATCTCCTCGCTCCCTGTCTTACCATTCTCTTCTATCCTTTCAATCAAATGCTACCATTACAAGTGCTCTAAACACTCACTGACGGAGGAAGGCCAAAAAAAATAGCAGAAAAATGACGAAACAGATTTTCTGGCATCCGACATTTTCCGGGAGCCGGACGATTTCCCAGCGTCCGACATTTCCGGTGTCCGACGGTTTTCTGGGAGCAAAAGCTCCCACTAATAGCCTATCAGCTAATAAAATGAAATATTCATTGATCATTGATTCATGCGAATGGACTACAATGATAGTCGATTCATGATAGAATCGATTTCCTTATCTACCAGCCAAATTCCTCTCTACTTGGTTTGCTTCTGTAACTTTTACAAATCATGTCAAACGACCCTGATCTGGATTCCGTCTTCCATTCCCTGTTTTCCTCCATCCTCCCAATCGCAACCTTTCTCTCCTTCTCTCATTTTGGGAGGTCAATGTCCCTCTCTCTCAAATAGATCATTTTCTTCTAATTATCCATCTGCCTCTCACTGATTAGAGGTCGTTCTCTTCTGACCGTCCAGTGCCTTTTCTTGTTGTTGTGGCAGTTTTCAACAACTCCTCCGCTGCTGACAGGAACTCCTTCAAGGAACTACTTCCCTGATCCCTCCTATTCTACTATCCTGACAGTTTCCATGCTTTCGTGGCCATTGGTAGTTTCTCAAACTTCTTCTTGGAACTAATTTACTTCAGTTTTTTTTGTTAACTTATTCATGTGGCGACAGGAACAGGAACAAAGTAACTTCCCCAACGAACAAAAAATGTCACAATCTTTTTCTAATCTTTTCATAGTGACCATTATCAAAGGATTCGATGGAACAACCAATCGGTCCCCCAAACCAACATTAAACAAACAAAAACAAGATAGCTAATATAAAACAAATTTTGATCGGATGAATTGGTGATGCCCTTGCATTAGGCTCCTCGGGTGGGAGAAATTTGAGTTCCATCTCAATGATGGTTTTCTTTTTCCACTTCTTTCAACATCGCTTTGGAACAACTGCCATGTTTCTCCAACATTGTTGTGCACTATACTTCTCTTCACTTGTCGCTTTCTTTCGCCAAAGTTTCCTTGCCTGCACATTCACATACAAATCGATATGAACAATTATACAAAGATTAATAATCTCCTCATTTGTTTCTTCAAACTCTTTCAACCTTGACATTTGTCTTTCAACTTCATGAAAAGCATCGACATTCTTATATAAATATGCACTTACTATCCTATACTCTTCTGCACATTCTGGAACTTTTATCATCTCAAATGGAAATAAAACATCATCTTCACAAATTGCCAACATATTTACCTTGTGATCATATGTCATAATGTTCAACTTCTCACCTTCATCAGTCATCTTTTTCATCCTTTCTTCTTCGATAGCCAACGTCAACAACAAATCATTCTTAGTTTTACCATTCACTTTACAACCCACAACATCTACACCAAAATTGGCATATACTCCTCCATACTTACATTCCCAGGCTTCTCAACATTCAACATAACAAATGAAAATAAAACAATATCCTTATTTAAGACCAATAAATTTACCTCTAGATACCTTTTCCATTGCAATAGCTTCTTTATCATCAGCTGCCCACTTCATCTTTGTATCCTTTGCTGTCCCATTTGTCTTCATACCTTCACTAGAAAGCTTCTCCATCCACTCATGTTCTATCGCTGAAAATTGTGCCCACAAATCTTTTGCACTTGCTGCACCTTCTTGGAGTGCACATTGTTCACTTGGCAACTCTCTACTATCCAAACCTTTTTCAACTTCTCTTGTCAAGGCAAGCATATGCCACTCTCTCCCTTTCTTAACAATCATCAACACAAGCCACTTCAACCTCTTTTTATTAGCCAATACCAACCACATTCTTGGCTTCTTTCCTCAAGCCACTACTTACACTTCTTGAAATCTCTTCTCAACTCTGCTATTTCTTTATCCCGCTTTGAATTTTGCTTCTTCACATTCATTTTCATTTTGTCTTTCTTTTTGAGGCCTTTTATTATGGCATACTGGTGTATCTTTGTATCTTTCTTCTTGGTTTCTTGATACCTCACCTAGGGCTTCTCTCCTTTTCCTTTGTCCATTCTTTTGGTACCCAGGTTCTTCTTCTCAACCTGTCAAAACCTTAACACACATACTTGTCCAAAAATTCCATGAGCATAACTAACTTCCCCTTCCCAGACCTTTTAGGCTCTAATACCACTCTAATAGCAACACAAACTATTTCAAATAAACCAGTAACACATTAAGAAATAGAGACCATCAATTGATAGTAATCTTAGTTTACAGAACTTTAATCAATCGGTTAGATTGCTGTCCTTACACCTGGTGACATGAACTTTCAGCAAGTTTCATCCAATCTACACAAGTAACATAAATAAAATTCTCTTACAACTGTGACAGGAAATTGACTTAGAGGTTTTTTTATTCAACAAGACTCTTCTCATTGGATACTCAGCCATATCGGCCTGTTCCAGAGGTCATTCAACAGGCATACATAAATTGATAAATTGGAGCTTTCAGTTCCACATTCCACAAATCACTCTACACCCAATCCTATCGCGGGCACTCCCTCTCTCTATCTATCTGCTAAACTTCTCATCTTATTGACTCCTGATCTAGAAATCATTCCTACCTCTGCCTAACTGTTTCTTCCCTGCATGGTGTCTTCCCTCATTCTGGTAGTTCAATGTCTTCCTTCAACTAACTCCAAAACATCTTCTTTGCCCAATTAAACTACAGTTTGGTGGCCGGTTAACCAACATCCCCCAAACTCTACTTTCAACCAAAAAATTAATTGCCTCCTAGACGCCGATGCAACAAAAATTAGAGAACAAACAACTAACAACAACAAATAAAACATTCATAACAAAACTTCAAAATTAGATGGGGAATGCCCCTACATCACCTTTGTATTAAAATTTTAATGATGGTTTGATGTATTTAATGATGTAGGTTGTGATGCATTTTTGTCTAGGATGAAACCCTTTGATTGTAATAATTAGATGTTATCATCTTGTATGTTTACATGCCTTGGCTTGTGAGGATGTTGGCATGATTTGTATGTTTTCGTATGTTGCAATCTTGCTATGTTAGCATGTTAGATTCAGTTTATATAATGTTGTATTGACAATTATGGATATGTTAGTGTTGGATTGTATACTTCCCACATAGGTGGTGACGATGCTATCTTTGCTTTTGGCATGTGTCGACGTTGGTGTCGAACATGCATAGCCTTTGTAACACTTTTTGTCCTTTTTAACTTGTGGACATTATTGGTTCAACACCTCATTGTTTTTGGTTAAAATGAACCTAATTTGATAGTAGATCATGTTTTGAGTCATTAGAGGAACTTTGGGATAGTTATGGGTTTTTATTTATTTTTGGTTTTTGTCTTTTTTCTGGGCACTGCCAAGACTACAACGCCTAGCGCTAGAGTCCCAAAGATTACAACGCTAGGCACCAGTGTCTTGGATAGTGGGGCCTAGCTCAGGTGTCCAGTCTTGGCTGTGGTGCCCAGTTCTAGCCATTTAACCCACCGGTGAAACTTGTTGTCAAAAGATGCTCTTTTGTCTCCTTGAGTCTATCCCTTTGACCACTTTCCTAATTGTGATTCATATTTGGGAAAATTGTTACCCACTCTTGCATTGGGAAGCATGCCCTTACACAAGAGATCGACTAGTGACCATTCCTATTGGTTGAGGACTTGCACCTCCTAATGTGAGTGTTACCTTGTGTTGGGACGTCTTGTGTAGTCATGAAATGGATTGAGGGAGTTGTCATCCTCATCCTACTCCGTGTGTTCTTGAGGGAGCGAGGTCATGGATGTGTATTTGATCTTCACCATGGAGTGAGCTTCACCTCTTGCTTGGTCATCGTGGTGAATTGTCACATGATGAGTGAAGTCTTCTACTTTGAGCCACCTTGCTTAGTGCAATGGTGATGTCTTCTTGGGTGTTGTAATGAATATGACACCTTGTGCATGTCGCACTTGCTAACATGAAAAAATTATTCATTCGGTGTTTGTTCGACTAATATCCTAAGTGAAAACTTGGGACATTACAACCCTTAATATTCAATCTTTGATAAGAAACTAGATATCCAAAGAAACCTCAAGTTCATTTTTATTTACAAGTCTATTGTTGCGTATACAAAATGAGTAAGCTTGACATATGAGAGAGTATAATAATTAATCTTAAAAGAAGGCTAAGAAAATTGTAATAGATCTCATTTATGCACCTAAGGTTTTATGTTGCCCGGAATAAGGTTTAATATATTTCTTTTATGAAGTGGCTAAGTTTCTAGCCTTTTGCCTAGAATTAGGTTTAAATGTCTTTAATAATATTGTTACAGTCACAAGTTCTGGTGGATTGCAAAATTCTATTATTCAGATTTGGGTATTTGGGTTTGTGGCTTTGCTCAGAAGGCAACGGATAACATAAAATTTAGAAGAAACAGGGTGTAATTTGAATTGTTGAATCATATCTTAAATTGCCTGCTTGTTCTTTCTTAAAGGGTATGAATACTAGTCCAAACCTGTTTTCATTGTTTTCTTGACAGTGAAGTCCCTTGTATTATTTTTTTATCTGTTAAAGATGCAGCCTGTGTGATGATACATCAAAATCCTGAAAGTTTTTTGGAGGAAAAAAAATGTTCCAAAGCAATGAGTCGCATCAACTAGGATATATTGACTTAAAATATGCTTCCCAAGCTCTACCTTTCTAAGCATATGCATCAGTTTGGAAGGTCTCGTGATAAATTTACATGGTGATCACACAGACCAAAATACTTTTAGAGATCAAAACAGGGGAAGCCATTATTTCACCTGTCGACTGCCTACAAATACATAACGCTATGAATTTTACATTGGTAACATTCCTGGTTGCTAATTAACAGGTGCCATATAACAATACCGTCAATCATTTTATATAAGCCTGCAAGCCATTCTCATTTATCACTTTCAGATAAAAAATTAATACAGAAAAGACCACATCAGACTATTAGAAGCACTTCAGTAGAAGAAATCTTGAGCAAATTACATGCTTGAGGAGGATTCACTGGAGGCAATCGTTGGTAGCGAAATTTCGGCAGGGAAGGGAAGAGGAGGAACGCTGACCTCAATACTTCCTTCCAACATCTTAACCACTTTGCTCATGGCAGGTCGGTGAGAAGGGTTGTACTGAATACACCACAGCCCCACTAGACTTAACATTTTAGCTATGCTTTCGTCTTCTTCATCCCTTATATTTCCTTCTTTCAGCCTTCCAAATTCACCATTTTCAACTTGCTTGAACGCCCATTCTGGATAGTAGAGTTTGCTTTCTCTACTTGCTTGCATGTCAAAGTTCTTTCTTCCCCCAACCATCTCCATCACTAACATACCATAGCTATAAACATCTGATCTATCAGTGACTGGTCCCAAATTTCTGGACCAGACCTCTGGGGCAGTGTAACCAGGAGTTCCCATGGCTCCAGTCAGGGAAATATGGCTTCTTTCTCTATCTGCTAATTTGGCCAGACCAAAATCTGCAACCTTGGGACAAAAATTGGCATCCAAGAGGACATTATGGGGCTTTATGTCAAAGTGTAAAATTCGGCTTGTGCATTCTTCATGTAGATATGAAATTCCCCTCGCTGTACCCATTGCAATGACATGCAGTTGCTTCCAGTCCAGTGTGTTTTTGTCATCCCCATGGATATATTTCTCTAGTGAACCATTAACCATGTAGTCATAGACCAGAGCTCTTTTTGAACCCTGAAAACAATAACCCAAAAGTCGAACTAGATGAATGTGGTGGATCCTCCCAAGAGTAGCTACTTCATTTATGAATTGCTTTCGGCTGTGTTTCGACTTGTCTAGGATCTTAACGGCTACCAGGCGTTCATTAGGCAGCTTACCTTTGAAAACAGTACCAAACCCTCCTTGACCAAGTTTATCTGCAAAGTTGTTGGTGTAGCGTTTAATCTGAGCATAAGAATATCTCGAAGGCATTCCTTCATGTAAAAAGTTCTCTAGAGAAGCTGGTCTAGAGTCGAGGGGATCCATAAAGGCTCTAATGTCTTGCTCCTCTTCTAACTCCCTCCTCCTCTTCTTCTTAATCCACCCGTGAACAATGAATGCAATAGCAGGGATGCCAAAGCCAAGTCCACATATCACTGGAATGAAGTACACAAAATAGAAACTAAGTAAACAATAATTGTGCACACAACTTCAATAATTATCAGGGTTGATTGGTTTACCTGCTATAGTTTTTGTAGGTATCCACTTGTTAATCTTGATAGGGTTTCCTTCAGATACAAGGAGAAGACTAAGTAAAATGAAGCATGTTAAAATATAATCAAAATACATATTTAGGAAAAGCTTTAGAATTTTGAGTTGGAGATTTTCAGTTGTTACCATATAGGTACATATATGTGTAATATCATCTATCCTCTATCAGTTTTGAGTGTCAATATTCAGTTCATATTCATTACCCATTATTAATTTGTGATGGTTCATAAAAAAATTATCTCTAATGAGTTTTTTAATTATTCATTTGATACTCCAGATAATTTTAATAGTGCTGTGACTTCCAGAGAATATCCATTTAAGTACTTTGAAGGGTGCAAAATTAACCCCCAACAACTATTGGATCCTCTCTCAGTCCAGCCAAAACTTTTAATTTAAATAATAGAAAATTCTACAATTAAGCTCCCTTAAAGTGCTACTCCATTTGAAAAACCTTCAAAGTGCCGTGCATTATAAACCAGTCTCCCTTAACCTGGACCTAACTCAATGTAAAAGCATTAAAAATGACGTTTATGAGTAATTTCAAATCTAGATTTCTATGGATCTGAGCTACTTACCATCAGAGCAGTTGGATCTGTGAACGTCGCTGGGACAAATGCAAGCGTCCAACCCACTCAGGTCACTGTCGTATCCGCTATAACATCTCCCGCCCGAGGCCTGGCATGCAAGGCAAGCTTTGTTGATATTCCATTTGATTTCAAACCCCCTCTGTAGAAACTGCCGGAGATTCTTTTCAGCACTGATGTTGCAGCTTTTGTCGTAGAAAATGGTGTATGACTTACAACTTTCCTCATTTGATTCACCCGGGACAAAGAAGCAAGTAATGTTTGGTTGAGGGCAAGCCAAGCACTGGACTGGCTGGAAATTGTAATTGACTTGTCCGGTACAGGTAAGAATTGTTCCCACAGTGTAATTATCAGAAAGACTATAAGAAAAAGAATTGGTAATTACCGTAGGGTTGACGTCAGTTAAAAGTATAGAGCAATCATCAAAGAGCGCATCATCGGCTATTCGAATGGTTGTTGTGGCGTAGGATAAATTCGTGAGACCTCCCAATATCCTGTACCGGCCTTGAGTAATACACTCTGTAGGTTTACAGGATGTACTTCTCCACCAGCACTCGTATGGATAACCACAGAATATAGTGGTCTCATTGTCTGGGCAAAACACGTTGGGGGTGTTGCAGGGTGTTTCAGATTGCATCTGGAACGGATACTGAATGAGGGAGTTGTTGCAATTAACAGAAGGAGAACAGCTTTCGTATGATGGATATGCATAACAAAGTTTGACCAAGAAGCCCCAGAAGGAAGAAATGACAAGTAAAATAGATAAGAAACCAAAGGATCTCATGATTTGCAGAGGGCGAGGAGAAATAACAATGTATGAGAAACTAGAAGAAGATATAGTTGAAGAAAGACAAGTTCCATTTTAGATGCACATTGGACGGCATTTATTAATTAATTGAAATTAAGCGAGGTCAGATTAGATATATGGACCAGGTTTTCGTCCTTGTAGAAGCGAAGGGATAGGCCATTTTCGTCGTCCCTTCTCATGTTGGCGTTCATATCTTTAAAAAGTATTGCAGTGTTGGAGACGATGGCTGGCATCGTCGCGCAATTACGTCGGCTACGCGTAATTGACCCAATTTTGAAGGCTTAATGCCTATTAATCGATTTAAATATCAAGTCCTTATAATAATTATAATCTTTCTTCTTTCTTTTTTTTTTGGGGGGGGGGGTGGTAGAGAATGTTCGAAATTATTTATTTAGTATTTATTTTATTTAAGTGATGTTTATAAGCATGAAATATAAATGTTTATTTTAATATTATTTTAATTTAAACACAATTAATTATGGGGATTTACTCATAATTATATGTATGAAATATTTATTAAAGAGTTGACTAGGGGAGAGGGCCCAATAGTGATGTGGGAATAGTAGTTGTGATAAGACCAGGGCATTGAAAGCCCAATATTTTTGAATAGCATGGTACTGTACTCCTTGAAACGTGATACAAGTGCAAATGCGGATGAGTCAGTCTTGATAAAACACATGAACCCTCTCCTTGCTATGGGCGACCTCTAAATCACTCTCATTCTCGTGACAAAGTCAATCGAGTAGAGGCGTAACCTCGGGGTGGTTCTGTTCTCGTGGAAGAAGATGTCGTGAAGAGCAGTTGGTTGGTCTTGGGGCATGTTATGTGTCGATGTTTGTTCTGAACTAAGACTGTGATGTTGGAGATAGCCATATGACCCAAAGGGTCACTAGCTGTCGATCTCTTATTTGGATTCCTTTAGTTACAATGCCTAGATGGATGTCGATTTTTCTCATAGATGATTCTTAGGCATTCTATGTTGTTGTCAAGTTCTTGTGTGACTTGGTGTATGATTTCTATGTTTTGAATGATCCTGAGAGCATGTTCGTGCTCTTCCATCATTTAAAGTGTTTCTTGTCTAGGATGTATTGACTCTATTTATTCAAGAATTGCCCTAACCCACTCACCTCTAACTCCTAAGCACATTTGTATGCTTGGTTGAGAGAGAGTTGAGTAGAGTTGATTGTTGATGGCTTTTGTTGTTTGTGCCTAGGAGTTTCTCTTTGTTTCAGACAACCATCAAAGTAATGGGAGATCTTGTGACTATAGGACCCTTTTTCTATGAATCACAAGATAACCGCTGAGATTTTAGAAGCCGACTCCACTTAAAATTCTCATTAATTCTTTTGAAAGTTTAGGGGGTGGGGAAGAGAAGAGAGAATTTAAAATAGGGAAACTAATCTAATGCAATGTGCCAAAAAATAGTACTTCAGTTGATGCGAATACAACATAGTGTTTTCCTATTTTAACTCATAATATTAGTTCTCGTGGTTGCTAAGAGCACAAAGGCATGATTTCAAACTACTTACTATCATCATTTATTGAAACTAAAATAGAGGAACATCAACATCTAGAACTCAAAAGAAGACTCAATAGACATGGAATAAGCATGGGGTGTCACTTTTCTTCATTAATGAACCAAGAATAGATTAACAATCACAAAGTATTCGATTAGCTCTAAAAAGCATCTGTAAAGGCTTCAAAGCCTATCAACTCTACTTTCAAAATTCTAGAATTGGCTTAATGGATAAACATTACCCAACCTTTATTACAATGGCTCATAACCTTGTATATAGCAATCTAATTTCTTCAAAATGAAGTTGGTTGAAAATATCTACTGTAGCTACTTTTGACACCATAACGTTGAATCACCCTGACTCTATTATCCTCTTCTGTTGAATCTTGATGGTGCCAATCTGAAACATTGAAGACTTAACAAAACTATTGGAGATCCAACCAACACCTTTTATGTTTCAGCAAGCCATTAACTTCTTAGTTATGGCTAGATGATGCTTCTGTGTCCTCTTTGCCAACATAGGGGCCTAGTGGCTCATCTCTATTCATTGCCAATGCATTGTCTTCTTTATCTATCTTGACAGGTCCTTGATAATCTCTTGGATCCCCTATGATCACGATCGATGGATCTGCAACATCTCAGCCTTATTGAAACTTCTTGGGTCTCTTTGGCACGTGGTAGCATGGCACTTTATTTGAGGTGTGTTGAAATGTTCTATTGTGAGAAAGTGTGGACATAACAAGTGGCAATGGCAAAGACCCTTTTCTTTATTTCTTTTGCTTCTCCTCTCGGGCTCCCCTTTACTAGACCCAAGTTGATGCATGAGCATCCAGGCAGACTAGCAATCTACATCAACCAAAAATATTTTTCAAGTTTTTCTTTTCAGTTTTGGTGTGTGTCTACATACATTTTGGCATTTCATTACATCAAAGAACTTCTTGATTGTGGAAATTTGTAAAAAAAATGAGGATTTCAATTGGAGGTAGTTTTATGGTCTAGCTGGTAGTTTTTGTTAAAACAATTATTTTTGCCAATCCGTGAAGATTGTAGTGAAACCATTTTACCGGGATATTTTTGAAAGTATTCTAGAAAATATGACAAAGATTTCATGATTAAGTTCTTTAGGTTTTAAGATAATTTAATGCCGACGTTTTGTACCATGGGATTATAGAAACAATTTTGAATTTCAAGATTATTAAATGTTGGAGCCAAATTATTTTTCCATAAGCTTAAGGAGGTCATTAGACACATGTGGGTCAATTTTTAGGCAAAACAGAGAACTTTTAGTTTTTTCCACCTGTCGGTACTTGATTGATTTTTTCTCCAAAGCTGTTATTGTAGATTTGAGAGGTATTGCTCAAGGAGTTTAATTGCTTATTGTTGATCCTTTGTTACATTTTAATTTTAGCATCAAGATACATTTCAAAATCAGGAAAAATTAATTCCAACTTCATGAAGGTAAAACATCTCATTCAAAAGAGGCGGAGCTAAATATAGTGGGAATATTCAACGCCTTCTTGAAGGCCTTCTTTCTCTAATTACTAGTCTAGATTGAGGTGCCAGTGATGAAGGATATGTCAAATTTTTAAAAAAAAAAATACCAAACAAAGTAAAATGATGGAAATGCTCCATAAATGGTTAAGATTCTAGTGTCTATAATAGCATATGAAATTCCTCTTTAGAGATAGATTTCATTTAAAGAAATATAAAAAAAACAAGAGGGGGATGCCTAATATAGAGGCTTGTAAATATGTATAAAACAACTATGTTTAAAAAGGGAGGGGGGACACCTCATTTGGAGCTGACTGGTGCTGAAGTTTAAAAGAAAATCTAATACAGAGGAATACCACTTTTGGGAGGCATGGTGTTGAAATAATAGAGAGTAGATGTTGTGTTGCAGATTAGTGTGTGGTAGAGCTGCCATGAAGTTCCATACATGAGGAATTTTGAAGGTGTGTGAGGATTTAGTGTAGGTTTGTGAGATGTTGGAGGAATTTCTTGCATATGAGAGGGCTTGGAAGGCCATTATTGCTGTTTTGTTGTAGATATATGTAGAATTGTATATCTGATTGTAGTTTGTGATTTGAATTAATAAAATCAATTTTTTTGCAATCTTGTATTGTTTTAGGGCAAGGTGTTGCCTATTTGATTTTGTGTCTGGAAGTGTATGTGTTTGGGCAAGAGGGAGTACCTTTTACACCAAGTGGTATTAGAGTGGGTAATCCTGAGACTGTAGAGTCTACACCAAGACTTGCAGGAGAGTGTAGCGGTTGAGAAGAGCATGAAGGGATTGTTGTAGGTGGGAAGAGTCCTGATCAATTGAGAGATCAGAATTCATGAAGATGTAGAGTATGTGGTAAAAGTGTTGAAGATTGCAGAAACAAGTGAGATGGGGATATTTGTAAGGAAGCTTGTGATATGGGAAGGGTGGAGGCAGTATCAAAGGAAGAAGATTTTAGAGATGATGATAGATATAAATGTGAGGCTGGACAGGTTGGAATCATGGTAGCATGGAGAAGTTATTGGGCATTATGGAGAAGAAGAAAGGAATGAATTTGTAGCAAAAAGTCATACCATATGGAAGACATGGAGGAAGAGGATGAAAAAGAGATTGTAGTAGTTGAAGAGGTCACAATAGAGGATGAAAAGAATGAAGATGCAATTGTGGAAATTGAGGTTGCAACGATAGAGCTTGAAGATGTTGTAGTAGATGGTGATGAGGGAAAAATTGCAGCAGCCAAAGAAGAGGTAAAGTTTATTGTATTTTGTAATGAAATTCATTTTCCTTCATTTGCAATGGTGAGAGTTGGGCTGAAAAATTATGACATGACGAGTATGAAAGGAAAATAGAAGAGAGAATGTAGATGGAAATTTTTAATTTCCATGAAGTTGTAGGTGCAAGTTTGCAAGTATATGTTGCAAGTTGTGATGTGGATGATGTGAGATTTTGGTGGTGGAGGTTAGGTAATGGTGGGTTGAATCCCATGAAGGAGGAGATGAAAGGAGAGAATCTTTGGAGGAGGATGGTTCATGGTGGACATGAGTCCATGAGAGGGAAGAAGATGACTCACACTTGGTGGAGGAGGATGATACTTGTCCCAACAAGATGTTGGAAGAAGCGGAACAAGAAATTATCTTAGCCTAATTCAATGATGGGGTTTGCTATAGGTTGTATTCAATCTAAAAGGGTAGCTCTATTACCCGACTCCTTTTTGTGAACCCAAGCTCACAAAATTTTCCTATTTGGCATGTCTAATGCAGGAGCATCCAGGCGAACTGGGAATCCACATCACCCAAAAATATTTTCAGGTTTTTCTTTTCAGTTTTGGTGTGTGTCTACATATATTTTGGCATTTCATTATATCAAAGAACTTCTTGATTGTGGAAATTTACAAAAAAATGAGGATTTCAATTGGAGGTAGTTTCATAGTCCGGTTGGTAGTTTTTGTGAAAATTTATTTATTAATTTCACCAATCCATGAAGACTGAAGTGAAACTATTTTACAAGGATATTTTTGAAATTATTTCAGCAAATGTGGTGAATATTTCATGATTAAATTCTTTACGGTTTAAGAGAATTTAATGCCGACATTTTGTACCAACAAGATTATGGAAATAATTAATTCTCAAGATTCTTAGATGTTGGAGCCAAATCCTTTTTCCCATAAGCCTAAGGAGGTCATCACACACATGTGGGTTAGTTTTCAAGAAAAAAAGAGAACTTTTAGTTTTTCCTCCTCCCAGCACCCAATTGATTTTTTTCTCTAAAGTTGTTATTGCAGATTTGAGAGGTATTGCTCAAGGAGTTTAATTGATTATTGTTGAGATGATGAGGACAATGAAAGTTAGATTAGATGCTGTAGAAGAAGATAGAAGAAGAGGACTAAACCCTAGACATGATGTTGAAAGTGATGATGAAGAACTTCAATCTATTGAACAAAATGAAGAAGCCCTAGAAGAAGAGTCAGATCAAACAAAGATGTTGAAAGCTATTTCTAAGATTGGTAAGATACCTAGGGTGGATGTATCAAACTACATTGGGAATTTGAATCCAGATGAATTGATTGATTGGATAAATGACTTGGAAGAATATTTTGAATATGAGGAAATTGAAGATTCAGAGAGAGCAAGGTTTGGAAAAACTAAGTTGAAAGGACATGCTGCTATTTGGTGGAAAGAAGTTAAATTGGATAGAAATAGGAGAGGAAGATAAAATATCATATAATGGGATAGGATGGTGACAAAGTTGAAGAATCAGTTCATACTTACTGACTATATGAGTTGGAATTGTTGAAGAGATTGCAGAACTTGAGGCAAAAGGAGAAATTTGTGGAGTATACTAAAGAATTTCATAAGATGGTCATAAGGACTGGACATAGTGAAGCAAGCATAGAGAAAGTGACAAGATACATAAATGGATCAAGGATGAACATTCAAGAAGAACTGAGCCTGGTTAGGATGACAACAATAGAGGAAGCATATTAGTTTGCATCAAAAGTTGAAGACAAGCTGGATAAGAAGCATGAGTAAAGACAAAGAGGTAGAGGAGGTAAATTTCAAAGAGGTAGAACATATTCCAGAGGATAAAGACCTTATGTAGAGAAAAACAAAGAAATTCAATACAAGAAGGAAGACAAAGATAAAAATTCATACCAGAGAGATGAAAAAAATTTCTACCGTAGAGGGAATCATAATTCTTACTGCAATGAAGGATACCAAAGAGATAAAATAGGGTTTGACAAGAGATCATTTAGAGGAAACCATTTTAAGTGTGAAGGTGAAGGACACACAACATTTGAATGTCATCAGGGAAGTATAGGCAAGAAGACAAAGAACAGTACAAGAGCTGCTTATGTGAAGGAATAACCTATTGGATCACCTAGTTCAGTTGGAAAACCAAAGAAAGGAGAACTATTAGTTATGAGGAGAGCACTATTTCAATCCAAGATAACTGAGGAACCACTGCAAAGGAAAAGTTTGTTCCAAACTAGATGCAAATCAGGAGGTAAATGTTGCAAAGTGATCATTGATAGTGGTAGTATTGATAATTTGGTTTAAGAGGAAATGGTGACTAAGATGAACTTGGAGAGATTGAAACACCCTTAGCCCTACAAGATAGCATGGATTCAAGATGAACACAAGGTACTGGTGCGTGAACAATGTTTGGTAAATTTTCATATAAGATCTTATAATGATGAAGTATTGTGTGATATTATGCCAATGGATGTATGTCATATATTGTTGGGTAGATGATGGTAGTATCATAGAAAAGCTATACATGATGGGAGAAAGAATACTTATACTATAACATCAAATGGCAAGAAACATATCTTGATACCTTTGGAAGAGGATCCTAAAAGTGAAGTATGTGGGAATGCTATAATCTATTTCGTTGATGAAAGGAAATTTTTTAATGGATTAAGACATGAGAATATGTGTTTTGCTTTGATTCCTAAGAAGTGTGGAGACCTAAGTATAAAGACTGTTACCAGAAAAGAAGAAGAACCACCACCAAAAGAGATAACTAAATTGTTGATAGAGTATGAAGACATCATATCAGATAATGTACCTAAAGGATTGCCACCAATCCAGAGTATCAGTCATCATATGGACCTTATACATGGAGCTAGTTTTCCTAACAAAGCAGCACACTAGATGATACCAGTAGAGAATGTGGAGTTGAATAGACAAATACAAGAGCTATTAAGGAAAGGATTGATCAAAGAAAGTTTAAGCCCATGTACGGTACCTGTAGTACTAGCACTGAAGAAAGATGGAGAATGGATGATGTGTACAGACTCTAGAGAGCAATCAATAAGATCACAATTAAGTATAGATTTCCATTGCCAAGGATGGATGACATCATGGACTATTTGAGTGGAAAAAAGTATTTCACAAAGATAGATTTGAAGAGTGGATACCATCATATCAGGATCAGAGAAGAAGATGAGTGGAAGACTACATTCAAGACAAATGAAGGATTTTACGAATGGTTAGTGATGCCTTTCAGATTAACTAATGCACCGAGTACTTTCATGGGGTTGATGAATGAGGTTTTGAAAAAATTCATGGGTAAGTTTGTTATTGTATACTTGGATGATATTTTGATTTTCAGTAAGACAAAGGAAGAACATTTGTGGCATATTAGACAAGTATTGTAGAGGATGAGAGAAGAGAAGTTGCTGATAAACATCAAGAAATGTAGTTTCATAAAGGAAGAGTTGGTATATTTGGGATTTGTGATTTCTGCGGAAGGATTGAAGATGGATCTTGAGAAAGTTAGAGTAGTTGTTGAGTGGTCAACACCTGATAACATTGGAGAGGTTAGATCATTTTATGGATTAGCAAGTTTCTACCAAAAGTTCATGAGAAATTTCATTTTAGTATGCACACCAATGAGAAAGACAATCAAAGGTGACGAAAAGGACTTTAAGTGGACATCAGGAGGAAATAAGAGTTTCAAATTATTGAAGCAGAAAGTGACAAAGCAACTAGCGTTAGCATTACTAGATTTCAACAAATTATTTCAAGTAGATTGTGATGCCAACGGAAATGCAATAGGAATAGTCTTAAGTCAAGAAGGGAGACCAGTAGCATATTTTAGTGAGAAGTTGAATGATACAAGGAGAAGATATTTAGTTTATGATCAGAAGTTCTATTCCATAATTCAAGCTTTGAAAAAGTGGAGACATTACTTGTTGCCAAAGGAATTTGTATTGTACAGTGATCATCAAGCTTTACAATATTTGAACAATTAAGGAAAGTTGAATCAGAGACATATGAGATGGGTAGAGTTCATGTAGAGTTACACATTTGTATTGAAGCATGAGTGGGAAGTCAAACAAATTTGTAGATGCACTGAGTAGAAGAAGGAATTTGCTGATAGAGATGAGACTAGAAGTATTAGGATTTGAGGAATTGAAGCACATGTATGAGGAGGATCTTGATTTTGTAGAAGCATGGAAAGAATGTAAGTAACCTATTGTGGCAGATAGAAGTAAATGGTTGGATTATTTGATTTAGGAGAATATGTTGTTCAAAGGAAACTAGTTGTGTATACCTAGGAGTTCAATGAGAGATAATTTGATAAAGGAGAAGCATAGTGGTGGATTGGCAAGACATTTTGGGATTGATAAGATAGTAGCTTTGGTAAGTGAACATGAATTTTTGTCCAAGATATATAAGGATGTAAGGAAATTTGTTCAGACTTGTAGAGTTTGTCAAGTTGCAAAGGGGAGTAGTCAGAATATTGGATTGTACAAATCTTTGATAGTGCTAGAGAGACCTTAGGAAGATATAAGCATGGATTTCATATTACGATTACCAAGAACATAGAGGAGACATGATTTTATATTTGTAGTGGTGGATAGATTTTCAAAAATTTCACATTTCATACTTTTAAGAAGATAAATGATGCAGTGCATGTTGCTGACCTATTTTTCAAGGAGATTGTGAGATTGCTTGGATTACGTAAGAGTGTAGTTTTAGACAGAGATACAAGATTCATTGGATATTTTTGGAGGACATTGTGGATGAGGATAAAGACAAACCTAAAGTTTAGTTCAGCATTTCATCCATAGATAGATGGACAAACAGAAGTCATAAACAAGAGTTTGGGTAACTTGTTGAGATGTTTAGTAGGAGATAACGTAGGAAATCAGGATCTAATTCTACCACAAGCATAGTTTGCATACAATAATTTAGTGAATAGGAGTATCTAGGGAAGACACCATTTCAGATTGTGACCAGAGTGAAACCTAGAGGAGTTGCAGAACTGAGAGACATTAGTATGGAGAATAAGAGAAGTGCGAAGGTAGAAGAATTTGCAAGATACATGGAGACACTACATAATCAGGTCAAGAGGCATTTGGAGGAGATGAATAGTAAGTATAAGGAGCAAGTAGATGAGAAGAGAAGACACACATAATTTTTTAGTTGGAGATGAAGTAATGGTATATCTGAGAAAATAGAGATTTCCAATAGGGACATACAACAAGGTGAAGATGTAGAAGTTTGGACCATGTAAGATACTTAAGAAGTTTGATTCAAGGAATGCATATGAAGTGGAGTTACCATAGACATTTGGTATATCACCTATATTCAACTTTACAGACCTATATCAATATCATGAAGGTGAATAAAGTGACATCATCGAAGAAGGATTGAAGAATCAGTTACCATAGCAACAACCAAAGGAGATAGAGGACATCTTGGATAGCAAAGCTGGATGCAGTACCAGAGGCAAGTAGTATAAAGAATATTTGGTGAAGTGGAAAGGTAGACCGAAAGAGGATTCATCATGGATTTCTCAGGCTGAGTTAGATTGCCTTGGTTTTCCTCTAGCCCTAGAAAACTAAGGGACTCACTTTTTCAACAACCCTGAGTGTCTAATGCAGAAGCATCCTAGGTTGCAAAGCAATCTTGCATCAACTGAAAATATTTGTATTCTTTCTTTTTCTTTCATTTTTAGTTTAGTTCAACCATTTGTAGTTTCAGCATTTTGTACCGCATTTTACCACATCTTCATATCAAAGCTCATGGAGCAAGACTTAGTATCTACATATCATCATCTACATCATATTCAAATTTTAGGTCATGTGGATTTGTCTGCTAAGAGTTATCGCTATTAGAAGATCATTAGTTCTCTCAGAACAAAGCATCCAGATAATCATATAAAGGAGAAGGTTTGTGCAACACTTCTGCGACTTGCGGAGCCAAACAAAACATCATACATGATACATATGGATCAAATAGACCTTCCTTGAGGTCTAAACCAAGTTTCATGTAGCTTGAAGATGATATATATAGATCTCTAAGATGTATTAGGAAGGTGGTTCTTGGTTAGTAGTTCTTAATTAGCGATTATGATAGTTTAGATTAGATATTTTGTTTTGGAGAGGCACTTCAATGTCATATCTTGCATATCTGTTGTAGCCCAGAAATAGGCCAGTGAATCCTTTGATTGTACCCCACATGTTGCCAGCATATGAGCATTTTGATTATTTGATATATTAAGCAAATGAATCTTCCATTGCATTCTATGATTGTGTTATTTTAGTTGTGTTTACTCTAGCTGCATGGTTTTGACAATTCATTCTGTGAACTCTCCAACCATGACTACACCAACCCTTCTTCCTCAATGCCTCAAAAAATATTCTTAGCTCCATTATCTTCTTGTGGGAGATACTTTGCAGTTTCTCTATATCAATCTTGAAGCAATGCTCTAATTGAGTAAACAACTGAAGAATTGCTTCCACTTCCATGATGCTCAACATCTGTACCTAGTCCTAAAAAGATGTCTAGTCTGCAATCTTGCTCGTGTGATCACCTTGTACTCTACTTCATCCATCATTTCGTCATTTTCTTGGAAAGGAAAGGCGAGTCCCTGTTGGACCAATGAGTTGATATGCCCCCTCATTTCCATCATGGTCTACTTAAGAGTGACCAAATGGGTCTTGCAGTTCAGGGCAACCTTGTTTCTCCTTGTCACCTCATCCACCTTGGTTGCAACAATGTATCGGTCGTTGAGTCAAATAGATATGAGGGTCTCTTCTGGAAGGCTATAGAGATTTTATAATATGGATTAGGCTTGACACTTTAGGTGTGAGAGCTTGTAGAGTCCAGTCTACCTCCATCTTTACTCATGCAATGAGTCACTGAGCCATTGATATAGACTTAAGAGCTCCCTTAAGTTCCACCACATTGTTGGCGATCCTAGTCTAATGAGACGTATACAAATCTTTAACCATTTGGATCACCTGTTGCACATTATCTATAGCCTACATCTCTCCTTTCACCTGCTCCATCTATGACTCCTTTGTTGCAAGATGAGCCTTTACTAATTGATTCAAGGCTCCCAAATCAGAGGAGGTATTATGGAGTTGTGTTAAGTCATCTATCGTACTCTTATCCCACTCTTTAGCCTTGTCTAGCCTCTATTTGTAGCTGATTAATGCCAACTTGATCTTGGATATCTGTGTTTATAGTGTTGTCTCATGGGACATCAAAGTTGTAGGGCTTCCCTAGTGATCATCACCTATTTTCCATCAGTCAACATGTTAATCTCCTAATCCTAATCCTCCACTTCCTATCTAAGCTATTTTAAGGTATCCTTGATTATGATAAGCTCTGCTTGTTTCTTCTCTATTTGGTAGGTAGTTTTGAGGAAATATGTTGTAACATATTTTAAGTGTCTTTCATAAATTCTACTCAGTCTTGTCGGTGAGCCTGGGAGAGGTTCATAGAAACCACATGAATGGAATAGTCTTCGGTGTGCATTTGTTCCTAAGGATTATCATCCATAGGTGTCATGTGGACAATCATTAATTATTGTTGTGCGAGATCATAGAGAGACCTCATGTGTGGTTGAGTTGGAGCTTTTCTCTCTTTCTTCTTTCTTGTCTAGAGCTTGGCGTTGCACATATTTCATGCATTCTACATTTGTTGGTGGTAGGTGCTTAAGGATTGTATAATTCTTCCAACAAAGGGAACTCCTTGTGAAAGCCCATAGGGTATGTTAATTTCTTATTGCTGAGGAATCATGACTACCCACTGAGGTGGGAGAGTGGATACTATGAGCATGGATGGGGAGAATGAAGGGAGGCTAAGAATAGGAGGCATGGATGGGGACATGATAAATGAAGGAGGGAAAGGAATTTTTGGCATCCCAAAAGGCTGACTGAATGGTAATGTGATAGGGGGAGTTGAAGGGGTAGACATAGTAGTTGGGCCAATAGGTGCCAAATGTGTGGCCTTAGTTATAGTAGGAGTGAACTAAGAAGTAGAAGGAAGGGGGAAAGAAGTACTTACTTGTGTGGTGATAGAAATCAATGGCTCTATCTATGGCTTCTACATCTAAAACCTCCTCTTCCTTTCTAGATGTCACTTTGGGGATAGTCTAGCTTCCTCTGTTATTTCTTGAATATGCATGACACTCACCAAGGGTGCTTATGTGGTTGTGAGAGGGGCTATCCATGATGCAAACTCCAAAGAAAACTATCACATGGATTCCTTCCCCTTTTAGCTCAATTGCTAGGTATGTTTGTTGTGCAACTTGATGAGCCTACATGAGTTCTTCCCTAGGGTCCCCAATTGCCATAGCTGAATGGTGTAAAGTACTGAAATTCCACAAACATACATAACTAAAGAAAAGCTAAAGTAATAGTAAGTAAAGTAACTATAACTACATCATCAGGTAAAAAGAGATAAAGTTAACATCAAATTCAATACAAGAATCTATTCATAAAGAGATATACGTTCATATTACATTTCATCTTTCTGAAGTTAAATTACAGAGCTTTCTGAAAGTACAATATATACAAGTTTCAATAATGGCTTTACGCCTTACATAACATTTTGAGTTCACTGAAGAAATACAATTATCAACAAGATCAAGTAAATCCAATACAATCAGTCCTTGACCGCCATCGACCATCTGGCCATCTGCTGTGTCGAAGGACAAGAACATGGTTCAGGTGTTTTTCCACCCAACCACAAAGCTTGTGCTTCCTTGGTATTTCTCAAACTGAGGAATATCACACCTTCCTTGAAGGGCCTAGCAACATGTAAGCAAGCATTAGGGTGGAATTTGGTGCATGCCTATTAACCTACATGCATCCCTAATTGGAATACAACATCACATTAACAAGATATGGCAGGGAAAAAAATACATAAACTTGACAAACAAATCATCTGTTTCAATGGTACACACGTCTGTTTCAATGTTAAAATAACTTTGGCCAAAGTATTAACCGATTAACAATGTCTAAGTTTTGAAAGGAAAACCTACTTCCTTATTTCCCCATATTCAGCACCTATCCTGGAAGGCAACTTTTCAAGAAGAACAAAAGCATAGAAAACATAAATAGTCATTCTCCTTTCAACACAATTTATGGCAAAATCAAGCTCATTTAATTCATGCATGAATGCAGGAAGTATAAATTCTTTCAAGATTACCACCTTTGTTTGTTTCATATAAAGCTAGTTTTCTTAGAGTGAACTCAGATTGATTTAATAGGTATATCTATTTTGTTCGTGAATTCTATCCATTTTTCATTGTTGCAAGGTAAATATGAAGTTTATCCGCCATGAATAAGAATACAAAGTTCAACATGTAAGTTGTCATAAAAGAATATATTTATCTTTGTATATTTAATAAGGTTCCAACTATACCATTATAGTATACTCATAAATATTTGATTATGTGAAATTAATAAACCCTCCTAGGATATGAATAATAATTATTCTACATTAAATAAAAGCTTGCAGAATAGTAATTAAGAATATTTGCATGATGAGGTTTTCTTCTTAACGAAAAAGAAAGGAACATAGGAACCTATATATTTATAAAAGTATATTTGGAATCTTAAGAGGACAATTAAAAACAATATGAGAGGTCGAGAATAGGAGAAAACAATTCAAATCATAGATTACTACTGCTATCATTAGTTTATGGGAATCAGTTATACACTGTAGGAAAGCAAAGAATGCAAAGGTTGATTTCTTATAAGAAAAACAGGTCAGAACTAAATTCAAGAGACTCTTCTAAGCAATGAAAACCGATTATATGGTTATAGAGAGGTTTGCAAGGTTTTGTAGGTCAAAACAAAGCTGACCGAGCCCGCTGAGAGGCTGAGTAATGCAATTTTAGAACAAATTAAGAACTTTAGAGGCCGCTACTTGGGTATGGTATATTCCTTATGAAGATCAGAGACTAAAGAAGATTTCAGTGGTCAATATATTTAATCAGGAGGAATAGATGCCCAAGAAAAGAAAAAGAAACTGGCCATAACAACAATTTAATTGATTTTAAAAAGAAAAAATACAAGAATGCCTCCAATCCATACGATGGTCATCAATTATACTATAATTTGTTAGGAGAATAACATACAGTCTCACTCTGAAGGTATTCTTGAAGTTTAGGTTTCCATGGAGGTATTTCTCGTTATCAGATTGCTGGGAATTATTCCATTTATCAGTATATTCTCATTGAACCTACGGAAGGCATGGACAAGCAAGGCTCATTGGGTTCCTCAACAAGCACTTGATCTCAGCGCTTTCAGCCTCTAATTACTGGCTCTTATCGATACTCAAACTCTGAGCCTTTTAGACAATCCTGAATACATAGAATACAATCTAAAGCAGTGTCATGAGATGAGTTCTTGGCTAATGGCGAAGGGGTATGGTGTGTGTGTATATGGGTTATGCGCTACCCTGGGCCAAAGGCCATTTAAGGTGAGGCCGATGCTTCACAAGGGAACTCGACTTACTAATGCCGTTGAAGTCTCATCACAAGGCCCGAATTTATTATGAATGTCAGGCCAATAAAACCTAGAGGCCGATCTATTGGATCTAAAGTCTAAGTAAGAGGAAAAACAACTGCTTTTAGGAGAAGGTCACTCACCGAACAGTGGTGAAAGCTACTAAAGAAAGATACGACTTAGAATTATCAGGCTGCTACAAGCTGGGGATGGCTT
Source organism: Cunninghamia lanceolata (assembly GCA_027924645.1). Lineage (NCBI taxonomy): Eukaryota > Viridiplantae > Streptophyta > Pinopsida > Cupressales > Cupressaceae > Cunninghamia > Cunninghamia lanceolata. The sequence continues at coordinate 441,861 of BSBN01000184.1, read as the reverse complement.
ACATGCTCAAAGCACAGGTTCAGTCTAAACTTGATCTCAAGATAAACAAGGTTCAAATTAAAGATAAAAATCGACATGCTGGAGAAAACTTAATAAGGGAAATTGTTCCTTACGGCCCTATGACATTTAAGGAGCATAAAAACTTTCAAAAACTGCGAAATACACTCAGATCTAAAGAGCATAGACTGCAATGTTTTTTTTCTAGTTCAAGAGACATAGATACGTTATAGGATATTGCATGAGTGATAACATAAAAAAAAAGAACCTGCTTAGCTTGTTGCTAAGATTTCCACTAAGATCCTCTTCTACCTTGGCGCCCACACAGCTCCTTCCCGGCTCTACTCTCCATCGTTCCAAACAAAACTAGTGAAATTCTCTATTTTCTTCCTGCCTCCTTTTTCCATCCCTGTTCTCCTCTTTTATTTCTCCCCCTCTGCCCCTATTAATGGCGTGATATTACTAATAAATAATAACAAATAGTCTTCCTAAAGTTGATTGCGATTTTCTCCATGCAAATCCTCCCTTCTACTTCCACTTATTTCCATGTGTAAAGCTCATTCTTATTTTATTATTTCCCAGCTAAAAATATAAAGATTAAATTATATATATAACATGCGTAAGCTGTTTCCTCTTTTCATTATATCTCACCTATAAATATAAGATAAAACTATATATATTTATATATATCTTAATAGATTTTGTTTTATAATTAGGTATTTATTTTTATGATTTTGCTATAGGATTTATTTATTTATATTTGAAAAGCATACAAGGATAGATGCCTAGTAGTTTTCTCACTAATATATTTATTTATATAAAAATATAAGCATATTTTGTTTTAATATTCCATAAAATTTTAATATTAATTATTTATACAAAAATAAGGACAAGCTCATTTAAATTTAATGGTTCAGATACCAAAAATGTGCATATAGACATTTGCAAGAAACACAATCATTAATGTATGCACTAAGAAGAGCGTTAGACCAATGGTCAACAAAGTAAAATATATGATAATATGTGTGTGTGTGATAGGACACCAGATAGAACCCATCAATTTGTTGACAACCGGCTAGGTCCCCTCTACCTAAAACATGTTTTTGCCTTTAACAAAACCTATAGTCATCCCCACTCATTTCCCACTGTCAATAACTTAGTTCTAAAAAATATAGCCAAAGCAACATAAGAAACTGAATCATAAGCTTACTAATATATCATCATCAAATTGATATAAAATCAAATGTCATCAATAGAATTCAATAGTTTCTATCCATTAATGTAAATAAAATCAATCCCAAAATTTTTGAGATGTGACAAATGGACTGAAATGATAAGAACTTGAGAGCTTTGTCCCTCCACCTAATGTAGTGGAAGGGGCCATCTTCTCTGGCTTTTTTCGGGAGGAGACTCAAAAAATATCTCCAAGGAGTCACTGCCCTCCTTGGACTCGTAAGCTGCTTCAACCTCATTGTCTTCAATAGATTTTGTGGTTATTCCTTCTCAATCAATATCACTCATGTCATTGGAGGAGGCAAGTGAGTCATGTAGTTCATCCCACAGATCCTCCCAAGTTTTATTAATCTCCAAAGCCCTGAATGGCCTCTCGAGCTCTGCAATTTCTTGCCTATATTTACAATAGGCTTTTATTTTCTCTTCATTCAATTCCTTCTTAAGGGCTTGCCTAAGACCATGGTTCATTACCTTGGAGGGGTAATAGGTGCATATTGTTTGGTAGAAGGTTTCATATGTAGGGTGTGGCTTAGCAGGCAACTCATGCAGTTTGACATAGACATCTAGAGAATCTACCGAAAGAGACTTCTTAGCTTCGATCATTGGTCAGATTTCATGAACAAATTTTTCTTTATCCTTTATTTTTATGAGCTAGGGTACCATAAAACCTATAGGATCGTAGGACCATTCTTCATCTATGACATCAAGACTGAGGTCCACTAGTTGAATTGTCACTAGGCATTCTACGCATTTTTGTTCACTGTTATCCCTCCTTTGAAGATGGGGAGGTCATAGAATGTCTTCTTTTTCTTCTTGGCTCTGTATGCTACATCAAGGACATCCAACTAGTAGATGAGCTTGAATGTCAAGATTCATTCGGTGAGGATCTTTGGTAACCTAAAAACTTCCCCCTTAAGCCATGTAGTTGGAACATTGTATAGTGATCATTGAGGAAGTAGTCGCATGGAATATGACTATCGGTCATCATACCCACTTGTGTTTCACTCAACTGATAGAGGTTATCCTCCTGACTAAGATTAGTGAGAACTAGCATGAGGAGGAATTTGATGAACTCATGGAAATCAGAGGTGCCCAATAGAATATGAGTGTTGGCAGGATATAGAAGGTTGTGAGACATTGCATAGGTCATTTGGGTCATTTATAGACCCATATATCCATTATATAGGCCTTAAATAGCCTTAAACACACCCTCACACACCTAAATAAGCTCTAATAAGGATAAATATCATAAAGGAAAGGGTGAATTTGTGAGAAGAAGATAATTAAGAGTTTGTATGAAAGGACACAAGGGAAAGACACCATGAAAAGGTATTAAGAGGCTATATAAGGAAGAGGAAAGAGAGAGATAAGAGCATGGATCATATGGAATAAATTTGTGTGAGAAGAAGGAAGATAATAAGTAAGAAGAAAGCATGAAGAAAAAATTATAAGACATATGTAAGACATTAAAGTATATTAATATATGATTATATATATATATATATATATATATATATATATATATATATATATATATATATATGGGTGTATATATGTGAATATATATAATTTCTTATAACTAAGTTTATATTTATTGCATATCTAAGTTCTCCCTTTTTATTGCATCACACCAAGGTTTACTACATATAATAGAGTATAAAACCTTAAACTCTAGTCTAGGTTTTTCTTCCAACATTTGGTTCTATTGCAAGGATCTCGGTTGTAGTTGCATAAGGAGGGAGATCATACCAAAGAAGAAATTACTGTTAAAAAAATTGAGGAGAAATGAAAATTTTGGATTTTTTAAAAAATTATACATGGTTAAAATATTTATTATGAAGAGGTGTGGTCAAGTCAATTAAATAAAGAAATTATTTGTTTCAATGGGAAAATGTGATAAAAGCATTAAGAAGGAAAATGAATATTTGATGTGTGAAAATGAGTTTTTGGAAGAAGAATTGATGAAAGTTAAAATGGATAAAAAAGCACTAATAGAAAGGATAAAGTGGTTAAGAAGGGATAATTATGAATATTTATGTGAAAACTATAATCTAGAAAAGGAATTGGAAAAATTTCAAGATCAAAATGAAGAACTAGAAGAAAAGCTGAAGTTGTTTGAAGATTCAAAAAGAAAGGTTGAAGAGGTTAGTAGAGGAAAATAGTCTACAAAAGGATGAAATATTAAAGTTGAAAGAACAAAATAATCAGTTAGATCAATCACTTGTAGCATGCATAAAGGAAAATGAATGTCTAAGGTCTAAACCATTACTTTGTGATGTTTCTTGTGATACGAATGATTTGTGTGATATAGCTAAAGCTTCTTTAGAAAATGAATGTAAAGTTGAAGATAACAAGGAGATCAAATCTGCAAAATTTTCTAGTTGTGATGATAATGACACATGAAGTTCTTCAAAGAATGTCGGTTTCAAAATGATGAAAAGAATATGATATGCAAGAAAAGGTTTGGAAAAGTATGCATAAGGAAATAAAGAGCCCATTGAACCAAAAGTGAGGTGAAGGGAGGAAGGTCTTGGATACAGATGTAAAAAAACTACAAATCATGTTATAGATAATGTGAGTACAAACAAGTCAAATCAAGAAATCAAGTGTTCTTATTGTCACAGGCTAGGACATAGAAAGTAAACATTTTGGGATCTTCATCATTGTACTATTTGTGGATTGAAGTATCATTATGAAAAGATGTGTTGGAACAAAGAGTGGAAAAACATATCTATGTCAAATTATATGCAAATGAATTATGGATGGATTGATGGATCAAATTGAAATAGGTTACAAGTATGTTTAAAGTGTTGTAGAGGCATAATTATTCTCATGTCAAACAGAAAATGAATTATACAAGAACAAGTTAGATCATCAAAAGGGAGAAGTGTAGAATAAAAATAATTCTTAAAGGAAATAATATAAATATGAAAAAAAAACCTATGATCTATAGAAGATTGTTTTAGGCCCTAGCCTCATGAGAGGGGGTTAGGCACCTAGGGGATGACAAATAGAAAGGGGGGATCTTAAAGGAATCCTTGAAAAGATAAAAATAATCTATCTAATTATGAAGAAAGAATAAATAGAGCGTGCCATAGGGGCTGCTATTGAGGGAGTTGAAATAGAGCATGCTAGAAGGGCTATGACTAAAGAGGATGAAGTTAGAGTGTGGCAATGAGGGTGCTACTAAGTATGCTAGAGGGTTACTACTGAAGAAGAATTAGAGTGCACCAAGATGGTTGTTGTTGAGGAAGAACCATGCAATAAAGCCAATCATAAAGGATACTAGTGGTTTCACCAGGTTGTCTTCAGGAAAAGAAAATGTTTTAGGCCTGGGGAGAATGTTGGGAAGATATAGAAGGCTGTGAGGAATCACACAGGTCATTTGAGTCATTTCCAGACCTATATATCCATTATAGGGTATATGCACAAAGATGAGGGGCCAAAAAGTCGTCACATGACTTTTTGGTCCAATACAAGTCATAACGAGAGAGAGAGAGAGAGAGAGAGAGAGAGAGAGAGAGAGAGATGGAGTTTAGTGTTTATGAGTTTAGGGTTTAGGGGAAGTATTTAGGGTTTAGGGGAAGTATTTAGGGTTTAGGGGAAGTATTTAGGGTTTAGGGGTTTAGGGTTGCTCAGGTTTAGGGTTTACAGGTTAGGGGTTAGGGGTTTAGAGTTTAGGGGTTAGGTGTTAAGGTTTAAGGTTTAAAAAGAGATAGAGAGAGGGGAAAAATAGAGATTGGGAGAGATAGAGGAGACAAAGTGAAGAGATAGGGAGATAGAGAGTGAGGGACATGTCCAAAGACATAGGGAGAGAGATTGAGAGGTAGAGGGACGATAGAGATAGGAGGATAGGGGAGAGATATGGAGATAGAGGTTTAGGGTTTCTTGGGCTTAGGGTTTAGCGTTTAGGGGTATAGTGTTTAGGGTTAGGGGTTAGGGTTTAGGGGCATTATTTAGGGTTTATGGTTTAGGGGTTAGGTGTTAAGGTTTAGAGGTTTAGGGTTTAGTGGATAGAGAGAGAGAGACAATCAATAGGGAGATATAGAGGAGACCAAGGGGAGAGATAGAGATAGAGAATGAGGGACATTGTCAGAGACATAGGGAGAGAGAATAAGAGGTAGAGAGATGATAGAGGTAGGGAGATTGGGGAGAGATAGGGAGATATATGTTTAGGGTTTAGGGGTTAGGGTTTAGAGGAATTATTTAGAGTTTAGGGGTAGAGAGAGAGGTTTAGGGTTTATGGGTTAGAGGTCAGGGTTTAGGGGAATTATTTAGGGTTTATGAGTTTAGGGTTTCTCAAGTTTAGGGTTTATGGCTTAGGGGTTGGAGTTTAGGGGAATTATTTAGGGTTTAGGGTTGCTCAAGTTTAAAGTTGCATGTCAAAAACAATCTCTCTGTCTTTATCTCTCTCCCTCTCCTCTTTACCTCATCTCCTCTCTCTCTACTAGGTTTCTTAGGTTTATGGTTTAGGATTTATGGGTTAGGGTTTAGGGTTTATGGTTTAGAGCTAGTTATGAGTTAAGGTTTAGAGGTTTAGGGTTTAGGGTTTAGAGAGAGAGAGGACCAATGGGGAGATATAGAGGAGACCAAGTGGATAGATAAGGAGATAGAGAGTGAGGGATATGGCCAAAGACATAGGGAGAGAGATTGAGAGGTAGAGGGATGAAGAGATAGGGATATAGGGGAGAGATAGGGAGATAGAGGTTTAGGGTTGCTTGGGTTTAGGTTTTAGGGGTTAGGGTTTAGAGGCATTATTTAGGGTTTAGAGATTTAGGGTTGCATGTCAAAAGCAGTCTCTCTCTCTCTCTATCTCTTTATCTCTCCTAAACCCTAAATAATACCCCTGAACCCTAACCCCTATCCCCTAAACTCTAAACCTGAGAAACGCTAAACCTCTATCTCCCTTATCTTCCTATCTCTATCATCCCTCTATCTCTCTATCTCTCTCCCTGTCTCTCTAGACATCTCGCTCACTTTCTATCTTCCTATTTCTCCCTTCTATCTCCTCTATCTCTCCCTATTTATCTCCTCTCTCTACCTATCTATCTCTCCCTATATTCCTATATCTTTCCTCTCTCTCTCTCTCTCTCTCTCTCTCTCTCTCTCCCTTATCATTCCTCTATCTCCCTATCTCTCCCGTCTATCTTTCCCTCTCCCTTATTGATGAAGGAAATGGAAACATGAAAACTAGGACTCTCTCTCTCTCTCAATGAAAATGGAAACAAGAAAACTAGGACATGCAAAGAGGGACGACGATATAAATTGGGAGGATGAAATGGAAACAAGATAAAATGAAAGTTGATTAGATGGGAAGAATGATGAGAGGAGAGGTGGAAAATAGTAAAATAGGGGAAATTGGTGGGATATAAAGGGAAATTAGAAAGGAAGAGGAAAACTAGGAGGTAGATAGGTGTGAGAGAGAGAGTTTAGGGTTTAGGGGTCAAGGTTTAGGGGCATTATTTAGGGTCTATGAGTTTAGGGTTGCCATAGTTTAGGGTTTAGGGGAATTATTTAGGGTTTAGGGGTTTAGGGTTTCCCAAGTTTAGGGTTTAGGGGTTAGGGTTTATGTTTTAGAAATAGATAGAGAGAGAGGGGACCAATAGAGATTGTGAGAGATAGAAGAGATAGTGGGGAGAGATAGGGAGATAGAGAGTGAGGGACATGTGTAGAGACATAGGGGGAGAGATTGAGAGGTAGAGGGATGATAGAGATAGGAAGATAGGGGAGAGATATGGAGATAGAGGTTTAGGGTTTCTTGGGTTTAGAGTTTAGGGTTTAGGGGTTCAGGGATTTAGGGGTTTAGGGTTTAGGGTTAGGGGTTAGGGTTTAGGGGAATTATTTAGGGTTTATGGTATAGGGGTTAGGTGTTAAAGTTTAGAGAGAGAGAGAGATGAGTCCAAGGGGAGAGATATAGAGATAGAGAGTGAGGGACATGGCTAGAGACATAAGGAGAGAGATTAAGAGATAGAGGGATGATAGAAATAGGGAGATATAATGAGATAGAGGTTTAGGGTTTAGGGGTTAGGGTTTAGCGGCATTATTTAGGATTTAGAGGTTTAGAGGTAGAGAGAGAGAGGTTTAGGGTTTAGGTGTTAGGGGTTTGGGTTTAGGGGAATTATTTAGGGTTTATGAGTTTAGGGTTTCTCAAGTTTAGGGTTTAGGGTTTATGGGTTAGGGGTTGGGGTTTAGGGGAAATATTTAGGGTTTAGGGTTACATGTCAAAAACAATCTCTCTATCTTTATCTCTCCCTCTCCTCTTTACCTTATCTCCTCTCTCTCTCTCCTAGGGTTTTTTAGGTTTAGGGTTTAGGGTTTATGGATTAGGAGTTAGGGTTTAGGGTTTAGAGGTTAGCGGTTAAGGTTTAGAGGTTTAGGGTTTAGGGTTTAGAGAGAGGACCGATAGGGAGATATAGATCAGACCTAGGGGAGATATAGGGATATAGATAGTGAGGGACATGGCCAGAGACATAGGGAGAGAGATTTAGAGGTAAATGGATGATAGAGATAGGGATATAGAGGTTTAGATTTGCTTGGGTTTAGTGTTTAGGGTTTAGGGGTTAGGGGTTATAGGTTAGGGGTTAGGGACATTATTTATGGTTTCTCAAGTTTAGTGTTTAGGGTTTAGGGGCTTGGGGTTTAGGGTTTAGGGATTAGGGCTTAGAGCTTAGGGGCATTATTTATGGTTTAGGGTTTGTGGTTTAGTGGTTAGGGTTAGGGTTTAGGATTGCATGTCAAAAGCAATCTCTCTCTCTAAACCCCTAAACCCTAAATAATGCCTCTAATCCCTAACTTGTAACCCCTAAACCTCTATCTCCCTATCTCTCCCTTATCTCCCTCTCTATCATCCCTCTACCTCTCAATCTCTCTCCCTATCTCTTTGGACATCTCACTCACTCTCTATCTCCCTATCTCTCCTCTCTATCAACTCTATCTCTCCCAATCTGTCTCCTCTCTCTGTCTCTACCTATCTACCTCTCCCTATGTCTTGCCTCTCTCTCCCCATTATCTCTTCCTCTCCCCTCTAGTTTTCTTGTTTCTATTTCCTTCATCGATAAGGGAGAGGGAGAGATAGAGGGGAGAGATAGGGAGATAGAGGAATGATAGGGGAGAGATAGACAAGCTCGATAGGGATAGATAGATAGGTAGAGAGAGAGGAGACAAAGGGGAGAGACAGGGAGATAGAGAGTGAGTGAGATGTCCAAAGATATAGGGAGAGAGATTCAGAGGTTGAGGGATGATAGAGATAGGGAGATAGAGGTTTAGGGTTTGTTGGTTTTAGGGTTTAGGGGCATTATTTAGGGTTTGGAGTTTTAGGGTTGCATGTCAAAAGTACACTCTCTTTGTCTCTCAAAAACCCTAAATCCTAAATAATTCCCCTAATCCCTAACCCCTAACCCGTAACCCCTAATCTGTAACCCGTAACCCCTAAACCCTAAACCTAAGCAACCCTAAACCTCTATCTCCTTATCTCTCCCTTATCTCCCTCTCTCTATTGTCCCTCTACCTCTCAATCTCTCTCGCTATCTTTTTGGACATCTTTCTCACTTTCTATCTCCCTATTTATCCCCTCTGTCTCCTTTATCTCTCCCTATCTATCTCATCTCTCTCTACCTATCTATCTCTCCCTATCTCCCTATCTATTGCCTCTCTCTCCCCTATCATTCCTCTATCTCTCCCTCTCCCTTATCAACGAAGGAAATGGAAACAAAAAAACTAGGAATCTCTCTCTTCTTATCTCTCTGAATCCATATCTCTCCACTCCATCTCCCTCTCCCTTATCAACAAAGAAAATGGAACTAAGAAAACTAGTACATGCAAATAGGGACGAGGATATAAATTGTGAGGATGAAATGGAAACAAAATAAAATGAAAGTTGATTGGATGGGAAGAATGATGAGAGGAGAGGTGGAAAATAGTAAAACATGGAAATATTAGTGGGATCTAAAGGGAAATTGGAAGGAAAAAGGAAAACTAGGAGGTAGATAGATGAGAGAGAAAGAGGGTAGTAGGTAAAGAGGGGAGGGAGATGGAGGTAGAGAGAGATGTTTTAGTTCACCATAACGCGAGAGAGAGAGAGAGGTAAAGATGTTTTAGCTCACCATAACAGAAGCACATTATAACGCGAGCATGTTATAATGTGCTTGTGTTATAATGTGCTCACGTTATGTGAATACATATTCACATAACATGATCGTGTTATAACGCAACTCACGTTATAACATGACTCGCGTTATAACATGACTCTCATTATAACACGATCATGTTATAATGTGAGCACGTTATAACGCACTCACGTTATGCTTAGGCTTGTTAACTATTGAGCCTAAGGCTTGGACTATGTTTAGGTTGTCCAAGGACATGTTTTTCCAAACTCTAACAAATTTTAGATAATCTGGAGCGTGCTCCCCATCGGGATTGCACTTTTTTCAATGAAAAGTCAAGAAAAAATACCACCATAATCTTGATCTCTTTGTTAGATATCTAACCATATAAATTTTTTTTTACATTTTGAGTACATTAAGGGTTTCATCTTTAATTTCTTTTGTTAGTGTATCTGTTTTTTTTTCAAAAACTAGTGTTTAGTATTTTTTACTTTATTTTTTAACCATTCATCAAAATTTCAAATAAGTTACATAGAAACTAGACTCCATTCTACATGTATTATAAAAATTGATTTTCGATTAGTTTTCAAAAAATTTAGGGGGGAGCATGCTCAATTTTCTATTTTTTCAGGATGTGTCCACTTTGAAAATTAGTAAAATATCAATCATTCATGAAAAAATTATCAGAAAAATCAGGGATAAACTACATGGTGTTAGCTAATTTCTCACTGAAGTGATTTTTGAAATACTAAAAAAACTTAACATTTTGGGTGGAGCACACTAGATGCTATGTTATGTTTTTTGAGAAAAACAGAACCAATTTGTGTGCTCCCCCTTTTTGAACCCCTTAATCTTGACCATTTTTGAAAAAAATAAGTAGTTTAGAAACTAGATTCGGAGCACTACGACTCTTGTTTTTGTTGTATCTTCAAATTTTGAGTGTAACTATCTTCAATTTCTCATCAAACATCAATCTTTCCTAATTTCAAAAAAAAAGTGGCATCTTAAGACCCCCTTTTGGTCCCTCATCTTTGTGAACTTACCCTATATAGGCCTTAAATAGCCTTAAACACACGCTAAAACACCTAAATAATCTATAATAAGGATAATCATAAAGGAAAGGGTGAGTTCATGAGAAGAAGATAATTAAGAGTGTTTATGAAAGGACATAAGGGAAAGACACCATGAAAAGGTATTAAGAGGCTATATAAGGAAGAGGAAAGGGAGAGATAAGAGCATGGATCATATGGATTAAATATGTGTGAGAAGGAAGATAATAAGTAAGAGGAAAGCATGAAGAATTAATTATAAGACATGTTTAAGACATTAAAGTATATTAATATATGATTTTATGTAGATATGTGTGTATATATGAATATATGGACCTAAGTGCACAAAGATGGGGGACCAAAAGGGGGTCTTAAGATGCCATTTTTTATGAAATCAGGAACAATTGATGTTGGATGAGAAATTGAAGATAGTTACACTCAAAATTTGAAGATATAACAAAAACAAGAGTCATAGTGTGTTGAATCTAGTTTCTAAACTACTAATTTTTTTCAAAAATGGTTGAGATTAAGGGGTTCAAAAAGGGAGAGCACACAAATTGGTCCTATTTTTTTTTTTTAAAATAACATAGTGTCTGGTGTGCTCCCCATAAAATGTTAACCTTTTTTTAGTATTTCAAAAATTGCTTCAGTGAGAAATTAGCTAACACCATGTAGTTTATCCTTGATTTTATGATAATTTTTTCATGAATAATTACTTTTTTACTAATTTTCAAAGTGGACACATTCTAAAAAATAGAAATTTGAGTGTGCCCCCACTTATAATTTTTGAAAACTAATCGAAAATCCATTTTTTTTAAATACATATAGAATGGAGTCTAGTTTCTAGAAATGTAATTTATTTGAAATTTCGATGAAGAATTTTTAAAAAAGTCAAAAATACCACACACTGGTTTTTGACAAAGAATGGATACACTGACAAAATAAATTAAAGATGAAATCCTTAACATACTCAAAACGTGAAAAAAATTATATGGTTAGAAAGCTAAGAGAGAGCCTAATATTATGGTGGTATTTTTTGACTTGTCATTGAAACACGTGAAAACTTGATGGGGAGCACACTCCAGATTATGTAATTTTTACTACAATCTAGAAAAACATGTCATTGGGCATTCAAAACATAGTCCAAGCCTTTGGTTTGGAAGCCTAAGGAAAATCCAAGCCAAAATCTTGGAAATTACCAAAGCAAAGCATAACGTGAGTGCATTATAACATGCTCATGTTATGTTGAAATAAAATCATCTCTCCCTCCCTCCTCAGCTCCCTCTCTATTATTCTCTCTCTCTCTCTCTCTCTCTCTCGCACCTCTTTACCTCCTACCCTCTCTCTCACTCTCTACTTCCCTCCTCTCTCTCACACTCTCTACTTTCCTCCCCTCTCTACCTCCTACCCTCTCTCTCACTCTCTACTTCACACCCCTCTCTACCTCCTACCCTCTCACTCTCTACTTCCCTCCCCTCTCTACCTCCTACCCTCTCTCTCACTCTCTACTTCCTTCCCCTCTCTACCTCCTACCCTCTCTCTTAGTCTCTACTTCCCTCCCCTCTCTACCTCCTCCCCTCTCTCTCTCTCTCACCTATCTACCTACTACTCTTCCTTTTCCTAGCTTTCCTAATTTTCCTTTTCCTTTCCAATTTTCCTTTAGATCCCACCAATTTTTCCCTACTTTACTATTTTACACCTCTTCTCTCATCATTCTTCCCATCCAATAGACTTTTGTTTTATCTTGTTTCCATTTCATCCTCCCTATTTATATACTCATCCCTCTTTCCATGTCATAGTTTTTGTGTTTCCATTTTCTTTGTTGATGAGAGAGAGAGAGAGAGAGAGAGAGAGAGAGAGAGAGAGAGAGAGTTTTCATGTTTCCATTTCCTTCATAGATAAGGGAGAGGGAGAGATAGAGGGGAGAGATAGGGAAATATAGGAATGATAGGGGAGAGAGAAGCAAGAGATAGGGAGAGATAGATAGATAGGTAGAGAGAGGAGACATATAGGGAGAGATAGAGGAGACAGAGGGGAGAGAGAGGGAGATAGAGAGTGAGCAAGATGTCTAGAGAGATAGGGAGATAGAGAGTGAACAAGATGTCTAGAGAGATAGGGAGAGAGATTGAGAGGTAGAGGGATGATAGAGATAGGAAGATATAAGGGAGAGATAGGGAGATAGAGGTTTATGGTTGCTTAGGTTTAGGTTTTAAGGGTTAGGGTTTAGGGGCATTATTTAGGGTTTGGGGGTTTGGAGAGAGAGGGAGAGAGGTTTAGGGTTTAGTGGTTAGGGGCATTATTTAGAGCTTATGAGTTTAGGGTTTCTCAAGTTTAGGGTTTAGGGGTTAGGGGTTAGGGTTTAGGGTTAAGAGAGATAGAGAGAGGGGACTGATAGAGATTGGGAAAGATAGAGGGGAGAGATAGGGAGATAGAGAGTGAGGGACATATCCAAAGACATAGGGAGATAGATTGAGAGGTAGAAGGGATGATAGAGATAGGGAGATAGGGGAGAGATAGGGAGATAGAGGTTAGAGTTGCTTGGGTTTAGGGGCATTATTTAGGGTTTATAGTTTATGGTTTAGGGATTAGGGATTAAGGTTTAGAGACCTTTAAGGTTTAGGGTTTAGAGAGAGGATCGATAGGGAGATATAGAGGAGACAAAGGGGAGAGATAGGGAGATAGAGACTAAGGGACATGGCCAGAGACATAGGGAGAGAGATTGAGAGCTAGAGGGATGATAGAGCTAGGGAGATTAGGGAGAGATATGGAGATAGAGGTTTAGGGTTTAGGGTGTAGGGGTTAGGGGTTAGGGTTTAGGGGAATTACTTATAGTTTAGGGGTTTAGAGAGAGATAGAGAGATGTTTAGGGTTTAGGGGTTATGGGTAAGGGTTCAGGGGCATTATTTAGGTTTTATGAGTTTAGCGTTGCTCAAGTTTAGGGTTTAGGGTTTAGGGGTTAGGGGTTAGGGAATTATTTAGGGTTTCTCAAATTTAGGGTTCAAGATTTAGGGGTTAGGGGTTAGGTTTTAGGGGCATTATTTAGGGTTTAAGGTTTAGGGGTTATTGGTTAAGGTTTGGAGGTATAGGGTTTCAAGCTTATGGAGAGAGTGAGAGGACTGATAGTGAGATATAGAGGAGATCTAGGGGAGAGATAGGGAGATAGAGAGTGGGGGACATGGCTAGAGACATAGGGAGAGAGATTGGGAGGTAGAGGGATGATAGAGATAGAGAGATAAAGGTTTAGGGTTGCTTGGGTTTATGGGTTAGGCTTTAGGGGAATTATTTAGGGTTTAGATTTTTAGGGTTTCTCAAGTTTAGGTTTAGTGGCATTATTTAGGGTTTAGTGGTTTAGGGTTGCTCGGGTTTAGGGGTTTAGGGTTGCATGTCAAAAGCAATCTCTCTATCTTTATCTCTCTCCCTTCCCTCTTTACCTCATCTCTTGTCTCTCTCTCTCTCTCTATGTCTCTCTCCCCTCTTGACCTCCTACCCTCTCCATCCCCTTTATACCTCCTTTCCTCTCTCTCACCTTTGTACCTCCCTCCCCAATTTCCATGCACTCAAAACATTAATAATTTTCCGTGCATGACAACACTTAAGACTTTTGATGCATGAAAGCACTTAAAGTTTCCATGCTTGACAAAATGTGCTCATGTTATAACATGAGCACATTTTTGTGAACCAAAAAATGTACAAAAAGCATGTGGGATCCATGTTTCAGTCCCACATGCTCTATTATTCCCTACTTTTCATGCATAATCAGACAACAAAACACTTTTTTAACCAATTGAGATTTTGACCATCATTGTTTGCTTAATCCACCATCTTTATTTGGTTTTATAACTTAGAAAAACTAAATTGCATGTGTTTTAGACATAATTTGACTGTTTAAACTAATAGTTTCATGTTTCATATTGTTTCAATGTTAATCTTCATCTATTTAGATTGAATTTGATGATATATATTTTTTTTCTTCTTAATTTTCACTAATCTTATTAGAGTTATATAGAATTCAACATTGAATACAAAGGAACTTGCCGAAAAGATCAAACTTTTGAGGATTTTGAAGCTATATTTTTGAGGATTGGGTAATTCGAATCTCAAAATCTAAGGTATGTTCTTTAAATGTATTCATTTACTTCACTTTACGATTATGTTAAAGCATGAAATCTTATGTTATAGGACAGTCATGAGGGAAGTGAGAGGATTATCATTTTGACAAGTTAAATTATCATGAGAAAGTGAAAATTATCACATGTTGCTATTATCCTTGTCGCTAGGGTTTAGATTTTCTAACATGCAAAAATGAAAATGCTACAAAATCCTAACTGCAATGAAGTGCAATCTAACCTAGAAATCAATTAAACAAGCATGAAAACAACTATGAATCTAAGCTAGTATTGTCTTATCTTCATTGTTCTCCTCTATCTTCCATATTTGTTTTCAGATTTGCAAGTTTATGCAAAGACCTAGAGAAGCTCAAATGAAGATGGGAAGATGTTGGAGACAAGAGAGCATGAGACCATGAAAAATAACTAAGAGAGAGCATATGGGATTAAGACATTAAGAGGTGAAAATGAAGTTGAATGAGGTGTATTATAGAAGAGCAGATTTGAATGGATGGCCAGGATCACATGTTGAATTTGAGGTTAAATGGAGGGCTAGAATGAGTTAGGGTTTTCTCACCACTAAAAGAAAAAATTGAATTTTAAGTTGGGAGAAATGGTGAGGTGTAATGTGATCTCAAGTTAAATAAATTTATTCAATTTATTTAATTTATTGAAAGGATGCATGTGAAAGGGTATTTTGGGCAATTAGATGATGGGATATTTAAACAAATGTTTTAATTATTTAAATTAATGAAATGACACATTAGGAAAATGAATGATTAAATAATTAATTAATTCAAATTCATTACTTAACCATAGAGGAAAATTAGGGAAAATTGGTAGAATGTGGGAGAAATTAGGGTTTCGCAATCTGAGGACACTTTTAGGTGTCTACATTTTGCCCCTCTTTAAGATGATGTTCGAGATGATCAGATTTATGTCGAGTAACATCATTTCAAAGAAGCTAAGGAAATGGATAGAGGAAAAGGATGATGATGGAAATATAGGGTGATGATGCGCCGTCGAGAGGATAGGCGGGTTGGACAAACACGGGTAGGCTCTCGAAATGAAAGAGATTGGTAAAGGAAGGAAGATAGGGAAATGGATAGAAGAAATGAATGATATGTTAAGCTGTAATGAAGGTGGAGGAATGAAGATGCGAGAGGGAGATGGTGCAGGTAATGATAGATTGGCTAGAAGAATGGGAATGATATCTTTCTTTGATAGAGTTTTGAGCTTCTCACTTGATATTTTTTTACTTATCATCATAGAACTTATTATGTCAAGGGACGACAAATGCAATGGCATGACAAAGGCCAAAGTACAAAAATGTGATCCCTTGTGAAACAAGCACATGATAGACAAGGAATGCTTGACTCAAACTAGTAAGTGTGATACCTTGTCATAACATGCGATGGGATAACCTTGACTTATGCAAGTCTTGATGCAAGGAAGTACCTATTCTTTCCTATGCATACGATGTCTTTGATTCACACCCAATGGATTCCTGATAACATGCAAGGTACCAAGTTGCCCCAGTCATTTTGCTAAGGCAAACCACAAACAAAAATTAAAGAAAGAGGTCTCTCTCGATCCTCGCTTCTCTTCATCACTTAGGGACTACCTTGAGAAGCATAAGAACGAGACTACAAAACAATCTAGTAAAATAAGACAAAGTAGAGTCAATAGCCATTAGATCGTTTGCCAAGTGATATGTGTTTGGTTGATTATGATTAGATGAAGAAGGCCTAGTTTTAGGATAGGAAGAATGTCATATAAGACACCTGGTCTGGTTTCAACAATGCAACCACCTGTATAAGGCAAGTGATAAGATTGATTAGCACTAGTGTTGTTGGCCAAGCAAGCAACACCAGGGTTTGATTGATGATTGATTTTAGAAATGATACATGTCGTATAAGGCACAGAGTCTTGGTTTCAATGATGCCCCATTTTGTATGAGATGTGTGATAGTTCATAAGGATGATTTGATAGTGACATATGATTATCATGAGCCGATTGATTTTGGCTAATTGAAATGGTTTGTCTTGTTGATTTTGGGATTGGTTTTCTAGTGCAGATTTCTTGAAAGATTGATTGTTTGATCAAAGTGTCCATTTCACAGAGGGACAACTTATTATGATGGTTGACTTGATGGGCCCTAAGGGACTGACCTAATGCCTCTGGGGCTCATCAAAGATATCCTTGCCTACATGAAAGCTTAGAGGCAATGTAGTTTGACCATGCAGGCTTGGGATGATTTGAAGAATGGATTTGAATGATAGGATGATGTGATTGATTTGAAGATTTGAATGGATTGATTGAAAAATTTGATTGAGTGATTTAGTTGAGGAATTGAATGATTTGAAGAATTGTTTGAAGCATTGATTTGGTTGGAATGATATGATGAATTCAATTGGATTGAGTGAATGAATTGGATGATTTGGTGGATTGATATGATGAGTTGATTGATTTGAGATTTGAAAGGATTTTTGTAGGATATTTGATTTTTTTGTATTTTGGGGAATATTTCATTTTTTTAGTATTTTTGAATGTTTTAATTTTTTTTTTGGATTTTGACATGTTTTTATTTTTTTGGATTTTTTGAATGTTGTGATTTTTTTGTATTTTTGCGAATGTTTTGGGATGGCATTGGATGACAATTTGGGTAGCCTTTGTGCTAGATACCAATGACAAGGGAAAAACCAAGTCTAGGTGCAAGGGAATGAATGGGATTGGATGAATGAGTAAAAGGGGTGGGCAATAGTGGGTGGAAGGAACATATGCATAAGAGGGCAATGATGTGATCTCCAAGGACTATGTTGCATAGGAATAACATGCCCCATTCTAGGTGTAGCACTTAGGGTTTGCATGACAAAGCGTATGACAAAATGATAATGAGATGGATTAGATAGGTTTGGAATGGATGGAAAGGATAGAAATGCCAAGGGATATCCAAACATTTGTCAACATTTTCCCCTAATCTTTATCAAGATCAAAATGAGGAAAGGAGGATGAATGGAAAGACTCAATAGGATAGGCATATGTATGTAGGTATAATGAATGAGACTAATAGGATATGAAATGGTATGGGAATGATAGTGTGGATGAGACAATGTGCCCCCAAGTGTAAGTGCAATAGAAGATCAATCTACGCATAATGCTTGTTTGCCAGGTTTTCATCATGATACTTATCCAAGGCACCACCAAGGGTGGTTTTCACCATTGGATGAAGAGATTTCTCTTTACTTATGTGTTTTTTGATTTTTTTTAAATTTTTTTAATTTTTTGACTTTTTGATGGGAGAAGGGGAATATGGATGGGAGGGACTCAAGTGTCTAGTTCCATTAAAAGTGATAGTCCCATTAGAGAGTGATGTCGTCACAAATAGACCATGTCAACTGTGCTCATAGATGTTGGTAAGGGATTGCATGAGAGTGAGATGGATTAGGCAGATAGTGGATTATGATGTGGATTATGTAGGAGAGGTAGTGGATTATGATGTGGATTATATAGGAGAGGTAGTGGATTATTATGTGGACTATGATGTGGATTATGATGTGATTAGAAAGGGTGATGAATGATGAAAATATGAATAGCCCGTGTGATTATGATGATGTCGATTAGATGACAAGGATGATGTGGGATGATAAGGATAATGATTAGGATGTCCAGTAGAAAGAAGGTGACAAGAATGGATGTGATGAGGGATAACTAGGAGGATCTACTCCTTTTCTCTTCTTTTTACAACCGTGTCTCGACCAAATGAGATATGTGAATTATGGGATGGTATGGGGGTGTCAATCCAAGGCGATGAGGCCTAGATTAGGATAGAGGATAATGATGTTAGTCTTTGAAAAGTCTAGCTCCAATTGGGTACTCTCTTCTAGTAATGACCTTGTAAAAGTATAAATTGGATTTATCGAGACCTTGAGGTGTGAATGAAATGATTGATTAGAGTGAACCCATGAGTTTTAGAATTCACTTGGAAGGATGGACTTAAACTAGCCTTGGAGTATTAATTCCAAGTTGTGATTGATTTGAAAAATATGTCAAGGTCTCTTGGTCTGGATTTGTACTTGTGATATAGTCAAGCTTCGACAGTTTCTCCCTATGTTTCAACCTTAGGAAGACTATGTTTGGGAACCTCTATAGATTGTAAGGGCGGAATCATAATGTAATGTTTTGATGAAATTTGATCGTAAAGGAATGAAATTGGATATGTAGTGGGTGGTTTTGATATAGTTGCAATCAGATTTGATAGGGGGAGTAGATGCTCAAAGGTTTCCCTACGGATGTGGTGTATCATGATTGGGGATGATTAGGATGAAATAGATTGGATTTGGATATAAATGGCTAGGATGATTAGGGTGGGATTGATTGGATTAGATTGAAGATGGTGATGTGTAGTGAAGAGATTAGATGACTTGGATGGATTAGGAATAAGTTGATCAGATTATGAATGAAGATGATTAGGGTTTTGATTAGGATGATTAAGATGAAGGTGATTGGATGAAAGAGGTGATTAGGGTTTGATAAGTATGACTTGGATGTGATTAGAAGAATTATTAGGATGATGTTGATCAGATGAAGATGATGATGTGTAATGATGAGGAATGATGAATAGGATATGAGGAGGTGTAATGATTAGGAATGATGAATAGGAGATGATTATGATGGTGCATAATGAAAAGCTTCAATGATTTGGAGATGATTAGGAAACGATTAGGATGATGTCGATTGGAAGAAGATGAGGATGTGTAATAAGGAATAGGATGTGATTGAATGAATTAGAATGAAGATGATGGTGATGTGTAGTGATAAGAAATGATGATTATGATATGATTAGGAAGAGGTGTAAAGATTAGGAATGATGAATATGATATGATTATGATGATGTGGAATAATGAAGATATGATGAATAGGATATGATTAGGATGAGGTGATTAGGATATGTGGAATGACAAGGATTATGGTTAGGTGTTGGTTCAACTTGGAATGGTGTTGATTGGATTAGAAAGAGGATGATGTGGAATGGTGATAATGTAATTGGGATGTGATTAGGATGGGACAAGGATGAGGTGGAATGACGATTGGGAGATAATTAGAATGTGGTTGAATGACTAGGAATGATGAATAGGATATGACTAGGATGAGGTGTAATGATGAGTGGTGAATAGGATATGATTAGGGATGATGAAGATATGATAAGAATGTGATTAGGATAGGACAAGTAGGGTGATTAAGATGTTGATAGTTGGATGATGTGATTAGAGAAGGTGATTATGATACGATGACTTGGAATGAATGGATGGATTTGAATGTTTAGGGTGATGATTATGCAAGTAGACACATCAATCATAGAGACACTTGGCAATCAAATTGGCTGCTTTTGGTGACTCTTGACAAGTTTGAAAAGACTCGTAAACATGCACTATCCTAGGCTAGCAAAGACAATATTTGTTGGATTCTCACTACGGATAAATCTGAGCTGCACTTATTCAGAGCAGATAGCTTAGAAGTTTGGTGGCACTAGCTCCCCCTTACATGGCACACACTTCTCGGGTGCACCAAACTTTGAATCCCCTAAGGCCCGAAGATCTCAAAGAATTTTCTATCTCAACTTTGAACTGTGAGAACATGGGACAGCTTCAGAGGTCTGATAGGTCCTGCACCAACAAATAGAAGGATTTAGGCCACTAGCACAAAGGGTTCTTAATCTATGTTTTGGGGTATGCCGGTGTCTATACATGTGGTGGTTTGCTCAATTAAGAGGCCTCCTAGCCCTAAAAGGGTTTTCACGCATCACTAGGATACTAAGGGAGACATCTGTTGGTACATAACAATTGCACCGGGTGATTGATAACTTTCGTTACAACCATGAGTATTTGTATAGCGGGCTGAAATGAAAGCACCACTTGGGTCGTTCCCTCTCACAAAATGGTAGGCGAGCCCTCTAAGGGTATAGAAAAAGTGACATAAGTGCAAAAATACTTTTGATCTCCAAGTTCATATGGTGATGCGAGAGGAGAGCATACGTATTTTTGACTTGGGCCACACTAGACAGAGTTCATTGACCTTAGAAATTAAATGTGTGGTGTGACTTATGCAAATGTTGGGAAGTGTTTTTAATTCCTAAGATTGCTTAAAGTGCAAGGGAAGATCATACACACTTCACAACATAGACACAATCACCAAGCAAAGCAAAAAGTGATTCATTTTAAGCTTGGAAACCAAGTGTGAAAACAACAAGTTATGTTCATTTTATACACCAAATCCAAATGTTCCTATAATATCAAAACACATGAACATAAAAGAAGGAAACCTTCATCAAAATGCGTTAGTAGTTTCAGATTGTTCTCTTTGTCCAACAAATGCCACAAGCTGAAAATCAGACATTAGTAGTATGGAATTCTTATGACAATGTAAAAAACATGAAACATTGAGTGAATGCCTTCTTTTGCAAGCCACAAGTCAAAGAGGTCAAAAAAGGGAATCTGCAAAATATATGAAAATATTGGCCAGTCACAAAAAAATAGAAAGAAACATCAGATTGTTCATGAAATTTTATGTAGTTTAAAAAACAATTTGTAAAAAATGGAGCAATTTTGCACAAGATATGAGCATTCGAAGTTTGAAATTGAGTTTGACTTTGACAAAAAAAATGAAAAACACACAATCACCTAATATTGACCTCGACACAACAAAGTTGGGCGAGTTAGCTCCGTAACGCTACTCGTTTCGCAAAAATCCAATATGTTACGCAAAAGTTATGAAAATTTGAAAAAAATCACCTATTTTGGTTGCAAGAGGCAAAGAGGTTCCTGGTTGTTAAAAACTTAACCGCTAGTGATTTTGGCCATTGAGCGGTCACATGTTGTGGTTATCTCCACTGGTAGTTACTATAGTAGTCAGTGTTTAAATTGGCCCCTGGTCATCCATGTGACCAGGGGTTGTTCCGTTTGAAAAAAGAAAAAACTCTATTAAAATATCCATGCTTATCTGCCATTCAAGGGTTTCATTTATGGGAGAGAAGATATTTTCCCACCTTCACATTAGTTGAGAGGCCGCGTTTTGATCCTACACAAGCCAGGAATGGTTAACGCCATGATACGGTTAAGGCGCATGAAGGTAGGTCAACGTTGACCTAGGATTTCGAGCATAGACAGGGAGATTTAAAGGAGTATCAGCGACCAAATCACAGACAATAAAAGAGTTTATGGTGTCTACGGGTCTGAGGAATGGCGTCAACTGGAAATGGCAGTGGCGACCTCGGGTTGCAAAGTGGCGGTGGAGGAAGACGGCGGGGGGAATTTTAAACGTAGGATGGGGCATGTAGAGTATTAGGGTTTCAAAGGCAAGCGTGAACGAATTATGCTTGGTTAGAAATTGTTAAATTTGATTGCAGTTTTAAAAGTAGTTAATGGATGGTGATCGATTGTGAGAGCGGAGCAGTGAGAAGGTTTAAGTTTCCCCTACAGGAAACCAACAAAGTTAAGTTTAGGGTTCCTCTGCAGGTGATCAGTGAGGCAGAAGAGTAATGGCGAGGGGCTTAGGTGGTTTCTAGCTACCTATCGATGGTTTTAATAGAGTCGATCGTGAACATTAGCGGGAGGTTGGCTTTAGCAGAGGCATTGACAACTTATGAGGCTTCTAAAATGGTGTTGACTGGTCGACCGGGGGTTGGATTTGGGGTGTCGAATGGAGTTTGAGGGTGTCCACTAGGTGGAGGCAGAAGTGGAGACTGCAATTGCAGAGGTGGAGTTTGTGTTGGATGATGATGCGGGGAAGGAGGTCAACAGAGGCCAAGCGAGGTGGAGATGCCATGGTTGGTGGCAAAATGGGTTTTGACGGGTTGCTATAGGGTATTGAGAGGTGTCGACGGGTGTTGGGAGAGGCAGCCGATGGGGACTATGGAGTGCTCGGCAGCCAAATCAAACCCTGCAATACATAAAATCTACCATCAGAGCCAAATCAAACAGTCAAAACAATGACAAACTTAGTGGATAAAACCTACAAGCGATACAAATGAAAGTGTTAGACTAGACGAGAGTTGAAATGACTGCAGACATCTGCGCAGAGGGAAAGATTTAAAGGGCTGCGACATAGAGTTTCGAGGGGTGGTTTTCTTGACAATGAGCAGAGGGTGAAATAGTGGCAATTAGGATTTTTTCAAACTTGCAACCAAACATCCACCTGAAACATCAAACCCAAAACATTTAAACCTGCAAAAAATGAGACCTGCAATAGAAGATTTAATACATTACACTTGCAGCAAATAATATTAACCAAAAACTAAAAACCTGCAACCCCAATATGTGAGCACTTAAAATCAGATAAATGAAAGCCCAGAAACTTCAACTGGACCCCTGTGTAGGGGGTCGTACAGCTCCATTCGGTACAAACCTGTGGAGGGGTCAAGACTAAAAAAAATTCAAATTTTTTCCTGTAGCCAAATTTGATGAATTTATAGTCATTTTTCGCCAAAAGGGCCTCCCAAACTCAACGGTGAGGTCTGTTTGAGCTCAAGAAGCCACCTATGAAAGTTGGATTTTCCAAAATCACCAAAAAGGTTAGATTTTACACGCATTCATGTCGGGTTCACCAAATGAAGATAGGGAAAAAGTTATCTAACATGTAGAAATCAAATAACAGCTAACCCTAGCTCCCAATGGAGTGCATTCTAATCTATGAATCAGTCAAACAAAACATGAAACAAACTAACTAATGATTTCTCTCCATTGTCCTCCTCCATCTTGCACAATTTTTTCTCAAATTTGCAAGCTTATCCAAAGACCTAGAGAAGCTCAAATGAAGATGACAAGATGTTAGAGATAAGAGAGCATGAGAGCATGAAAAATGAACTAAGAGAGAGCATAAGGGATTAAGACATTAAGAGGTGAAAATTAAGCTGAATGAGTTGTTTTATAGAAGAGTAGATTTGAATGGATGGCCAGGATCACATGTTAACTTTGAGGCCAAATGGAGGGCTAGGATGAGTTAGGGTTTTCTCACCACTAAAAGAAAAAATTGAATGTTAAATTGGGAGAAATGGTGAGATGTAATGTGATCTCAAATTAAATAAATTTGTTTAATTTATTTAATTTATTGAAAGGGGATTTTGGACAATTAGGTGATGGGATATTTAAAGAAATGTTTTATTTGTTTAAATTAATGAAAGGGGACAATAGGAAAATGAATGATTAAATAATTAATTAATTCAAATTAATTACTTAACCATAGAGGAAAATTAGGGAAAATGGTAGAATGTGGGAGAAATTAGGGTTTTGCAATCTAAGGACACTTTTCTATGTCTACAATCCTAATTCAAACACTAACCTAAATGATTAGAAGGATACTAACGGAAATCATGTTAGTCAATGAATTATCATCATGGTAAAATCAAGCTAAGGATTGTCACTTGAGAATACTCACTTGGAAGAACTATCATATCAGTCTAAAGACTAAATTATACCACAATAGCTATCATGCAACCCTAGGAATAGTTATGACCTCTCACTCATGGGTAGGATAGCAACTGATAACCAAGGTGGCAGTCAAGACTAAATGATAAGTCAATTAATCTCAAATCCATGCAAAAAGATATCCATGATACTATATAAACATATCTAGGTGGTCTTGAAAAGATATTCATATGGTAAGGAAGATTGTCGTCAACTAAAAGATAACCATACATGTCATTGGCATAGTTATTAGGAAAATTATAATCACAATGAGGTTGTCTTCAATAGATAGTGAGTTTTCAAGGAGTTACTAGATATTTAAGGAAGATAGAGTATTGATATTGGTGGGTGCATGTACTATAGTACAATCAAGGAGGGTATGATGTCATCAAGATAGTCTTGAGTAGAGCCTCCTTGCATGATAATATAACTAGTCATTTGTGATGTACCTGAATCTCTATGAGGGTAATGAAGTTTTAGGGTGGAGGAAGGATAATATAAGTGTCTTAAGTTGCCCAAGACTATGACAGTCCAGAAATATACATATGATCTACACATGTTCCCTTATACATTGCACAATCATCTTGAATATGGGACTATTATAGAACCTCAAGTTGTGATCCGAATGTGTCATAATGTCACCTACTATCTCACTACAGTTAAGGCATTGATGAGGATCACTAGGACAATAATGAAGCCTCCATGCATTATAATCCATTTAGTCTTTTTATGATTTGTATGTACTCCAAGAGAAATTGCAGTAAATAGGATTGGGTTTTGAGATCCTAGCTTGTCAAATAGGTTTGGTAAGGGGATATGTAAGGTCTTCAAAATATCAACAGTCATAGAGAACTAGTTTTCATGTCATTTTGGAAGCTCTTGAGCCTTAAGATCTCCATAAGAAAGCACATCCTATTTTAGAGAGAAGATTGACCAAGGCCATCCACCTAGACCCTCCAATAGATGGAGTAGTATCATAGGATATATTTTTGTTTTATTGGGATAGTCAACAGACCCTTGGGTCTCTCAGGATAGTTTTCACTATTCTACACACTGCTAGAGGTATATCATGTGTTGGTGGGACTTATACATTCCAAAATTTGCCTTAGACATTGAAACAATCATATCTGGACAATCTTAAAGAAGAAAGCTCACTTCATTAGAAAGACAAGTGAAGCATTGAAAATAAGTAGAAAAACTCTAATGAGAGCCATTAGAAGGTGTGAAAGAGTTAAGGATCTCCAAATACCAATGAATTGTGGGCATTCCCTAGGAGACTCCCACAGAAAGATAAAGCTGTTGTTGAAGCCTTGAGATCCCTCATTGAAGAATTTTGAAAAAATAACACAAGGGTATCTCCTAATACAAGAGATGTTGTAAGAAGGAGAATTGGTTGTTGAAACTGCGAGCCACATCCAAAGCATTTTTTAGATGTGATTCAAACATAAATTTTCAAGAAATTTCAAGCGATGTATCCTCAAATCAAAATTAGTCAAAGGTATTTTGAAATGGTAAAGCCTTTTTATGTCAAAATAGATCACACATGCAAAACTTGATGGAGAGTACATATTGAATTTTCTAATCAGTATTATGTTTATAGATATCTATGTGTAGATTTTCATAAGTTAACTATGTTTTGCAGGAGTGTAATATAAAGTGTCCACCTAGATCTTCAAGAGATTTCATATCAAGCATCTTATGTCAAAGAGTGGATGGTCAATTATTCTACAAGAACTTATGCTTGGATGGCATGTGTGACCATTGTAGTGGGTTGCAATATTTGCTATTTTGTGATCATATGGAGAACACACATGCAATTGGGAATGAACTAGTAAGTTTTGGAAAATATAAGACAATGACATATAGTCCAAAGGATGGTAAATAAGAAAAAAGGTGTGAATTGGTCATTGAAAAGATTTATGTGTATCATTTTATCTCTATTCTCTAAGAGAATATAGTTTACGAGTATGCAATGCATACCCATAGAGATTGATGGTTGGACTTGCAATTCAATTTATGCAAGGACACATTTCCACTTGGTACCATCATTTCAATTGTTGACTTTGCAAGGAACTACACACTATAGCCACATAATGAGGTGCAATCACAGCATTACAACTCTACGTGGGTTGCTATATTTGTGCATATATAGCATTCATTCATGTAGATGAAAATATAGAGGATGATAGGAAGATCTTGAGGAAATATCATTTTTATATCAGTGATGATTGCACACATTCTATAGAGTTCGTGCAAGGCTGCTTTTAGATGTTCTACCATGATTTGGCTAGCAA
The DNA here is from genome assembly GCA_027924645.1 of Cunninghamia lanceolata. Lineage (NCBI taxonomy): Eukaryota > Viridiplantae > Streptophyta > Pinopsida > Cupressales > Cupressaceae > Cunninghamia > Cunninghamia lanceolata. Next base: position 415,616 of record BSBN01000184.1, on the reverse strand, counting down.
GAGCATATTATTTGATCAAGATATCATATGGTCAGATAATTGTGCATCACAATTCAAGAACTCATGGACATTCTATTGGTTGACAATGATGCATGGGATGAATGGTATTCAACATATGTGGAATTTTTGTGAGGCCGAGCATGGAAAGGAGGAGCATGATGATGCAGGAGCATGTATCAAAAGAGCATTAGCATGAGAAGAGTTGAAGTACAAAGACAATGCAAAGTTGATAGATGTGAGATCTATTCTCGAATGGTGTAATGCTACAATGGGTCCAGGTAATGGAGGTAAGTCTATAGTTCATAGATATTTTTGGTTTGATGATGAAACTAACATTGCAAAATATGAGAATTGTTGTACATTAATAGGATCAAGTGAGCTACACTCTTTTAGAAGCTCTAATGTAGGTTCATAGAGTATTCATATGTAGTGGATGGTATGTTTTTTTTATTCATGTACATATCAAGCTTGGTATGCTTGTGAGTCAAACGAGTGGGTTGATGAATGGTCTACAAGAAGCCTAAGCCTGATTGACACGTATCGACTCCCAACAACACTACAACTCACATAGATTGAATCATCAATTGACTTTGACCATGTTTTAGATCTATTTCAACCAGGTATTGTAAGCATTCAAATTTAATAAAATTCAACATTCCATCTTATTTTTTAGTTTTTTATATTGTTGACTATATTCATGGAATTGAATGCACATATCAATGTAGTGTTGCAAGTATGTGCAGTTGCTGTTGTCATTGATGTCAACAAGCTTCTGTTGTCATTGGTGTCAATTGTATGAGCAAGAGATTATTGCAAGATAGAGTCAATGTTGTCTCTAGTGATGACGAAGTGCTGAAGATATTGATGATATGCTTCTAGTGCTTGGTTTCTAAGTGCTTTTGAGAAAATTTGAATAAAAGAGGAAACAGTGTGTTGTAAAGGTGTTTTGGCATACATGGTGATGTTTTGGTTTTGCTCTGCATTGCTTCTATGTTGAAGATCTAATCGTACAGTTTGGATATGTTGATCAAAGGTTTTCAAAGGTTCTACATTCATAATTTGGTTTGTTGAATCATTGTGCAGAGGAAGGTGTGTTCACCAGTGTGTAAACTGTATATTGTAGAGGTGTCTAGGAGAAATGTTTTTGCTTCACATCTCTTCGTAAAAAGGATTCAGGTCTTGAAGTTCTAGAAATGTGTTTATAATGTTCATATCTACCTTCAGTTGAAGTTGTTCATGGTTTGGTGCTCCAGAAGTTGATTTCTTGAGTTGCAGTGTATGGCTGAGATGTCTGAGTATACTGGGTGTGTGCTTTCTTTAGGTGAAAGTTATTGCGAAGGAATTTGTTGGATTTCACGATGTTTGCAGGATATTCTAGATTGCATTCAAGCATGGTGTGTGGTCCATGAGTTGTCTTTGGTTTTGAGGTTCAAGCGTGTACTTAAATGATTATGGTGTTAACATAGGTTCGAACGACCTTGGCTATTTACACTAATTACAGATCTGCTCAGTGATTATGGAAGTGTGGTGTGGCATGTATGAGTGGATTTAGGTCCAAGCTAAGGTGTGTTGTGGTCTTCTTCATTTCTTTCCACCGCAGAAATGTTTTGATGCTGACCTAATTTGAATTTACATGGTTAAGGTGCATTTCCAACCTTGGAGAATAGTTTCAAGGTTGAAGATAGTATAAATAAGTGTTGAGTTGTTGAAGGATGTGAAGATAGGTGTGGGTGATGAGCAAGATGTGAATTCCAAAGTGGTAGAGTGAAAATTTGAAAAGTGCAGTGCAAGCTTTTATGTGTTAGATTACTAGATGCAGTGAGTAGAAGGTGTCTATAATTCTTTAGTAAGACTGCGAAGTGAGCCTTTCTTTCTTTCGGGTAGTGAGCCCTTTGGTAGTGAGCCCTCCGGCAGTAAGCCCTATTGTATTCGGTGTTGATATTACTTTATATTGTGAGCTAATCCTCATCGTGGGTTTTCCCTTCTTGGGTTTTCCACGTAAATCTAATGTTTCCTTGTGTATGTTGTTGATTTGGTTTTGTTTCCGTTATCTGCTTTCATGATTAATCATTCTAATAAATTAAGGGTTAATTGAATTAATGTGGATTTGAATGTTTGTGAAGGTTTTGAATTTTTAAGATATAATTGATTCACACCCCTCTCAGTTGTCTTGTACATTCAACATGCACGACATGTTTATGCAGTTATTGCAACTGAAGACAATGAAAAAGGAACAAATTAAATTATTTGTGTCATTTTGTTGAGCAAAAAAGAAATTAGATGCCCCTATTATAGATGAAGAAAAAATTGAGTATCCTACAAGATCAGTGGTTGTTACTGGAAAATGGCTTAGAAGGTACCTGGTGAAGAAGTTTGATGGGTGGTTGTTTGAGGACTTTGACACATATAGGAAGATTCTTCATTATTCTAACCTTGTTGTGGCATCAAATGTTTATTTGATCAAATATGGGGGTAGACCATTGAATAAGACCTTGTGGAAGGTTCGTGCGTCTGACCACAAGGCAATACTCGACACAATAAAGAGTAGAGCGGATCCAGATGGTTCACTAGATTGAATCAGTGGAATGATAGAAAGGTATGTATTTTTCTTTGCTATCCTCATTTCACCTTCTATATTTTTGACACCTATCTTACCTTCTTATATGTCCTCCTTGGTATTGGTTGATTAGCTTTCTATATTCATTATAGAGTTAATTGGTGTACTCATTTTAGCTAATTTGCATGCAGGATTTGAGTATGATGGAGGTAGGCATAATCCTTACGAAGTTTCCTTTGCAAGGAATGTAAGGTAGGTTTTCATGATTATTTCACAATGATATGTCCTTTAGTTAATATTTCATAATTAGTTTTAATGATGTTACTATGAGTTCTAATAACAAACCCTCATTTGTTTGTTCACATTTGGTGCTAACAATTGATAGTAGTGGTAAGGGTAGCCTTAATTGATGAAAAACAACATTGTTCCTGCATCAATCTTAGTTACATGATGGTAGTTAGACCATTTCATCATTTAACCATATGATCATTAATCACATCATAAACAACTATTCCTTGCACATTATTTAATATAAAGCAAAATGCATTTCCCATCATTACTATAATCATAATATTTTCTTTGACTAACTATCCATCTTCACAAAAATAATGAAAATAACACATTAATTTAATAATGGGGTGTGACATGAAGTGATTAGATGACCTATCATACTTGGATCCTAGAGTTATTCATAAATGTTTGTGGGATGTACTAGCATCCATTGACATTTTAGTCATATAATAGTATCTTTTATTGATTCTTTCAACCTTTCTATTGTTGAGCATGCATTGTAACTACCTTGGACGAAGACCAACGACTAGTTAAAGTTGTGTGCCTCTTGATCTTCCATTCTAACTCTCATTTTGAACTCTAAACTCAATTTTTCAAATATTCTACTCTCTTCTTGTGAATTTGAATCTTTTGATGTGATTATCTAGTGTACTTCCAACATTTTTGGGTTTCTTGACCAAGGTTTTGCATATTCTAGCATTGGTCCTCTTGGCTCCACTCCATTGTTGAGGCAATTTTATTTTTGATACCTATAGGGTCTCATCTCCATTCCAACACACAATGTGATTTTTCTTGAAACTCACTACTTACTTCCTTACTTTTCATTGCATTTAAATTTTTTGCAACCGAGTTCCCATGCTTCATTTTAAGAGAATATAGGTTTTTTTAAAATAACTTATTAATGGTATTCCTTTTTTAATATATCTCTCTTATTATTGATAACTTATATGTAGTACCTTCACTAGAAACACTTAATAAACTAAAATTAGATAAAGATAACCGAATAGTGCCATAAGCTTTTTATCAACTTTTACCCATTTTTCATCTAACATCTTTTCCATTTTATTCTCACTCCTCATGATAATCCATTGCTCTTTTTCTTCCAAGGTATCATCCATCTTTAGCTTCCAAAGCTCAAATCCTGTGCCAATGAACTTATCTAACTCCAATCTTGAGATGAGTTAGCCATGATCTCTTTAACCCAAAACTTAAAACAAGAAAATAACAACACACTCTCACTACAACAAAAAACTCAATCAAACACTCTAGGAAAGGTGTCCCCTTATCTAATAAATCCAACTATGGCTCTAATACCAAATGGTGACATAGTATAACTATATAATGAGATATGTTGAAACTTTATGGATACAAATTTTATAACAATGATAGATAATAAATGGATATGGATATCAACCATAAAGAAGATGCATGCCATAATAGAGTAGATTTATATGGAGAAACCCTTCTAGGAAAATACCCATACCCAAAGAGATGCAAGCTTGTATTAATAAATAATTATATTACAATACATCATCTCATCCTATTGAATTCCAATAGCATAACGGTACTCACATAACCCTCTTGAATCAATCAATGCCCCCTCTAACTCCAAGCACCAATATATGGAGAAATACAAAATAGAAACCATGATACAGTTTTGGAAAATCATCAATAAGGCCAAGAGAAGTATGGCGTCAAAATGATCAAGGCATAAATCCTAATGCCCCCTTGGTCTTTGTCTCCTAGGATATTTTTAGCATATTCCTTACATGTTGTGATATGTCATAAACAAGAATAATTAACCACCTAAACTTGGGTTCCACAATTTGTCTTAATTTCCAATGCATAAAGATGCTCCATGACAAGTGTCGACACCTATCATAATGATATTCAAGATTCCAATATAACCTTCCTCTTACATGCTCTTACACATCATAGAATCTATCATAAGTAACCCCTGTGAAGACTAGTCAAGATGTTCTTACACACCTTTCAAGATGTTGACACATGCAAAAACATGCCAACTCAATGTGGGATGTCTAATTCCTCATGTGAGGACAAAATCCACTAAAGAGAACATTAGTGTCACCTCAAAATGGGACACCAACTTTCCAAAGTGGGGACAAATGACACTAAAGTTGAAATAGTAAATACAATTAAATTATTACTAATGGACATGTTAGGAATGCAAGGTTGAGACACATTTTCCCAACACTAATTGTAAGAGTGTGGCATTATATTTACTCAAAGTTTGTACATTTTAAGTAATTAATTCACATTGTGTGTAATATCTACCCTCATATTGCGCATTGCACTTGTGTGGAATGTTGATAAAATTTATCATATTGAATTTTATTTTTTGTTTAATTTATTGATCCTTGCATGGGACATTAAGTGTCTTCACTTTTGATTGTTATGATAATGTTCTATTGTTTTTTGCTTCAAGTTTCTTCTATAATAATTTTAATTTAATTCATTCATCTTATTAAGTTGAATTCTTGGTGAAGGTCATTCTCTCCTAGTCTTTTCTTCCACATGAGAACCACTAGGTAGATCAGGTTCATCATACTTGTCTAGATGCACCATTAGAATATATGCCATGTTTATAATCCTTCATCTGCAATCCTTCAATTAGTTTTCCTTGATCCTTCATTTGTTGAGCTTGTATAGAAATAAAACAACATAAATTAGTCTCTCCTATAAAACACAAGATAATTTCATATTTTCCATGTTAATTTTTTCTTGAGAATATTAATGATCTTATTGATTGTAATGCATGTCCTAAAATTAAATAATCATTTTAATCGTAAGTGGCTCAATTCAAATAGTAACAAGGAAATAACACTAAGGCCTAGCAATCTTCCATATCTAATTGAGAGGAAAAGAAAATATGCCAACAAGTAAACTTAAATTTTGGTTGATATAAAAAACTGTAATATAAAATAAATTAATATTATAGTAAAAATATACAACTCTATCAAAAAAAAAATACACATGAAAATATATGATCATACACAAATATATTTTCTAGAAGAGTTCATAGCTATTGTAGTGAGAGAGTGCAATTTATATAAGTTATTTTTTATATGTTTGGTTTACATGTTTGACAATTTTACAATTAAAATAATTTTACATGTTTTACATGTTTTTTTCTTGGCAACATTTTGTTACTCTTTTGTTACCTTCTCTGTGCAACTTCCCAATGCACTGAATTTAGACGTCTTTTTGAACATTAACAAGACCTCACTTATGCTTTGATACCAAATAATAGTTTTATAAGAGAAACAAATTAAAATTATGATGATTTACAGATCATTCAACAAGTAAATATTGTATAAGGATCTCCAAATCTCCATTGATTCAATTGTTGAAGGAAATATACTATTAACAAGTTTGTTAATAGAACATAATTTATTGATGGCTTACAAAATGACTCTATTATCTAATGGCTCATATGGTCGATAGCCCTTTGGCCTGAATGGCCCATGAGATTTAAAAAATAATTATCATCCTAAATTTGGGAGGAAGGTCAGATTCTTGGAGAACATAAAGATTTTGGGAAGCACTTCAGATAGAGAAAGATATAACTCAAATACTAGGGGAAACTACATCCAGCATAGACAGAGAAGAAGGGCTAGATTTGTGGAAAACATACAAAATCCCACTCTTAAAACAAGAAAGGAAGTCTTATTCTCTAAACTGTGGGAGAAGGGTCCAACAAGGGAGGGTGTTAAAGCCCACAGGAAGCCGTTGAAATCACAACAAGAAGCCTTCTTTGGGTTCCAGAAGGGGCCTCAGACAAGATTTCATTAGAGTGATACATATATCCAAAGGGGGAGATCTCCCCTTAATAAAAAGACCCTCAGAAGGTCGAGAAACAGTGACAAGAAAATGCTCCGCCCACCCACAAATAAATATAAAACGGTGGGGTGTGAACAAAAATAGAAAGAAACTTGGATCCCAAAAATCAAAGAAGTCACCAAACGAAAGGAATACCAGGAAGTCTATCTGGGCCAGACTAAAGATAGGGTGCTTGAAAAGTTTTCCAGTCTTCATGGGACAAGTCTCATAGGTAAGGTCTTATCCCCTCATTTTGATGTTGATGATCTTAAGGAATGGTACTAAAAAACCTAGCTAGAGTTTGAGAACTTGTGTGAGCTAGGTAATAGCTTCTTCTGCTTCTTTTTTTCAGCAAAACATGAAATGGATAAAGTCCTTAATAAGAAACTATGAAAGTTTGGCCAAACAACTGTCTTATGTCAAGAATGGAAACCAAACTTTCATGTGGGAAAAGAAGAAATCCCCATGGTTCTCTTCTAGATACAACTTCCCCACTTGCCACTTGAATATAGAGATATAGAGACTCTGAGCTACATAGGTAACTCTTTGGGAATCTGCCAGGAAGTTGATATTCCAATGGATAATCTCATGCATACAACTGTTAGAATACATATCCTTTTAGAGGAAAAAGAGCATCTACCCAAAAGAGTAAAATTGAGGACCCATCAAGGATTCTAGCTCCAAGAAATTCTGTTAGAAGATGGGATACAACCAGAAGATCTTGCAAGATTGAATGATTTTTTGCTCCAGAGAGAGAAGACAGACAACCTGGTAGTCAACTCTCCCCTTCAGGAGTTGGAGATTCCAACCCAAGATCCTGCTTTAGACACTCCATCTAGGAGCTCTATCATTAATATAGAGAAAGAGCACTAGATAAAGAAAAAGGCCAAAGAAATGGAACATGCTCCTGTAAGTCTCCATGTGCTACTCTCATCCCCTCTAAACACTAATAAGGGTTAGGAGGAGCTCACTAAAGTTGTTGATGCTAGTCAGCCTGAGCTTGAAGGTGATGGGGTGGGAGGAGAGACGAATAGCCAGATTCAGTATATCTCTCCCTAGAAAGCGGATGGAAGCCCGAAGTCTTAGGAGCAAGTCATAGAGATTCTAGAACCTCAAGAGTTAGGGACACAAAGAGAATCAGAAGACTGGTTAAACTGGGAAGAGCACTTGCTGGATCAGAAGGACAATATAGACAAGGCTTTTCATATGGAGGAGATAGAGATGCCTAACAAGCATCCTAATGAGAACAAATCTCCTAAATACTCAAATGATTTAATTCAAGATAATGAGACCCTCAAGGATTTGCTACAACAATTTGTTCTCAAGGTAGCAAACAACGTGATAGAGGAAATAGTTGATGAGGTGATTTAGAGGATGATGACAAGTCAGAAAAGATACCATTAGGTATTTCTTAGATAGACATGAGGAGCCCCCAAAAAAGAACACACCTAGCTCCATCAGGAAAAGTGTGCATAAGAAAAAAGAAAGAAAGCTCAAAGGGCAAGAGGATATCCACATCGATGTGCTTGATCACAGTCCAATTAAGAGGAGAGTGCAAAGCTCTCCTCGGAAGCCATGAGAGTCCTCACATGGAATTTTAGGGATCTAAACGCCCTTAACAAGAGATGCCTCATCAAGCCCCAAATTGATGAGGAGAAATGTGATATTATCTTGTTTCAGGAGACTGAGTTTTCATCAGAAATGAATGAACATATCTTTAATAACTAGTCGGGATGGCAATTCACCACAGTGGAAGAAAATGGTGCCTCAGGTGGGTTGGTAATTAGTTGGAGAACTCATATTCAACCCTTGGAAGTGCTAGAGAGAAATAGTCACTTCTTAATTGGTAGATTTCCAGAAATGATATTAGGATAAGATATATGGCTGATTAATGTATACGCCCCTACCAATTTGGTTCAGAAGAGGCAGGTCTAGGATAACCTCTCCTCATGGCTAAATGTTCTTAAAAGGAAAATAATTCTTCTGGGAGGAGACTTCAATGCAATTCTTGATGACTCAGAGAAAAAAGGAGGTATATCACATCCCCCCAGATCCTAGTAGGATTTTAGAGAGCTTATAAATCACAATAATCTAGTAGATTGCATCCCAAACAATCAAAAATTCACATGGATGAATAGAATAAAAGATTTTTGCAAAATAGCAGAAAGGTTGGATAGATTTCTTCTATCCCTAGAGTGCCTTCCTCTCAACATAAACTTCGAGACTGAGATCTCACCGCTGGTGGGATCGAATCATTTCCCTGTCAGACTAAGAATTGGGATGGATTCCTTACCGAGTAGGAAAAAGTTTAGATTTCAAACTATGTGGTTCAGGGACCCCTCCTTCATCCAAAATATTGAGGGCTAGTGGAAGCAAGCCCCCTTCATAAAGGGCTCTTGCATGTTCCAGCTAGTTCACAAGCTTAAATTTCTGAGAGAGAAGGTTTTGGATTGGAATAGAAACTAGTTCAAAAATATCTTTGCGCAGAAATATAAACTCCGACAGGACTTGAGGTCGCTAGAAGAGAAGATCATAAGAGAAGGAATAGATGCAAACTCTTATTACCTAGAAAAGAATATTAAATTAGAGCTAGAGGAGGTTCTTAAAAGAGAATAAATCTATTGGAGGCAAAGGTCAATGGAAATATGACTCAAATAAGGGGATAAAAATATGTCCTTTCATCTCTCTGCTAAGATCTGGAAGGCTTCCAACTCCATTAATTCAACTCAATTAGAAGATGAGAATTATATCATAGATCTGGAAGAGATAAAAAAGGAAGCAAGAAATTTCTATAGAGGTCTCCTCACCAAAAGGACAACTCTAGTGGGGGGCGAAGTCACTTCAATTGACTTCATTCCTAAATTAGTTTCTGACTGACACAACTTAGAAATGATGAAAGAATTCTCTATGGAGGAAGTTAAAACAGTTGTCTTCTCTATGCTATGTGAGAAAACATTGGGCCCTAATGGATGGACTAGCCTTTTCTTTCAAAAATGCTGGGACACAGTAAGTAGGGATATATATTTGGCTATTAAGGAATCCATGAAGTCCAAGAATGTGCTCAAAGAAATGAAAACCACCTGTTTCATGTTTATCCCAAAAACAAAATCCCCCCAAAGCTTTGAAGAGTTCAGACCCATATCTTTATGTAACTTCGTTTATAAGATTATTTCCAAAGCTCTGGCATTATGAAGAGCCAATTTTCTACTTGATTTAATATCTGAGGAGCAATGGGGATTCTTTCCAGGGAAAGAAACTTGAGAGGGTGATATCTTAGCTCATGAAATTCTACATTCTAACAATAAGGAGAAAGAGGTTGCTATGTTCATAAAATTAGACATGTCAAAAGCATATGATAGGGTGGAGTGGAACTTCCTTTTAGCTATGTCAAAGAATATGGGTTTCTCAAAAGATATCTGCAAATGGATTTCCTCTTGCATTACAGACTTTAAGATCTTGGTCTTAATTAATGGAAGGAAATCAAAGACCTTTGAACCTTCAAGAGGCTTGAGGCAAGGGGATCCCATTTCCCCCTACCTCTTCATCCTTATGTCAGAAGAGCTCACATGGGCCATCAAGGAAGCTAAAAGGAATTATGAATGGCAAGGAATTAGAATTAAAGGTATTCAAGAGTCTTTCACACATGCCCTGTTTGCAAACAATACCATTTTATTGGGAAAAGCTTCAGTGAAAGAGGCCAGATCCATCATGAAAATAGTGGAAAATTACTATTATGTCTCTAGGCAACTTGTCAATTGCAACAAGTCAGTGGTTTATGTCTTCAATGTTCCTCAGGCTACCAAGATGAAATCAGCAAGGCTTTTAATTTTAAATTAGAATCCCTCCCAAGTAGATATCTTGGTCTACCTCTTTTCAGTGGTAGACATAAGAAGAATCTTTGGAACAATGTCATTCGTAACATGAACTCAAAAATGACCGCTTGGAAGGGTCGTCGGCTTTCACTGGCAGGCAGAATAGTTATGATCAAAGCTATGTTAGCTATAGTTCCAATTTACATGATGTCAATCTTCCAAATTCCAAAAGGAGTTAACTTAAAGATTGAGCAGATCTGTAAATAGTTTATGTGGCAAGGCACCTTTCAGGAGAAGAAAGTCCATCTCTTGGCATGGGATAAAATCTGTAAATTGAAGGATGAAGGAGGGGCAGAAATCCTTTAATTAAATGTTCATAATCAAGCTTTAGGGGCTAAATTGGTATGGGGTCTATATAACAAACTAAATTCAAAATGGGTCTAGATAATGAAAGCTAAATATTTGGACTCGCCAGAAAATGAAAGAATATTCACCATCAAAAATCTACCTTGGGGGTCAGCAATATGGAACTTCATAAAAAAAAGTAGAGATATCCTTCTTCCAAAATTGACATGGGTTATTCACAATGGGGAGAAAGTAGATTTCTAGAATGATTCTTGGTATGGGGAGCCTAAACTTTCAAGAAGGGAAGACCTCACAGAAGCTAGATTATTTTTGCAATCGAACTGGGGCTACAAGGTGAAAGATTATTGATGTTTTTCGAGGGTTGGGGGTATAGTCTCCATTACATGGAAAAGCACAAGGAATTGCAGCTTCCCATATCAACAGAAAGTATGACTAAGAAAACTACTGGGGAAAAGAGTGGTTATCTTCTTTGATAAGGAGGATGAATTAGTCTGGACTAGGGCAAAATCAGGCTCTTATATAGTCAAAGATGGATATAGATCTGTCTTGGAAAAGATGAACTTAAATTGGTCATCAAAGTTGTGTTGGAATAAAACTTTATTGACTAAGGTTGGAGCTTTTTCTTGGCTGGCGCTTCATAACAAAATTTTAACGGTAGATAGAATTAAAAGGTTAGGCATTGGTTCCAACTTCTTATGTACCCTCTATAGAAGAGAAGAAGAATCGGTGGACCATCTACTGTTGCATTGTCTATTCAGCAGAGAATGTTGGTTATGGTTCATGTGAAAGTTGAACTGGATCTCTCCTTTGTCAAGAACATTGGTTCATATGTTCAAAAATTGGCCCCTTCTATATTCAGATTCTTTCTTCTCTTGTATCTAGGAATTGGGCCCTTCTATGATTATTTGGCATATATGGAGGGAGAGGAATTGCCAAATTTTTAGAAAGGAAGCTACTTCTCTGAAGGTAGTATGCTCTAAGCTAGAGGACGCCATTTCAAAACTTGTGTTAGCTAGCATTAGAAGTACAAGCTCTAGGAAATCCAACTGATCTAAATGGGATGCAAACTTGGTGAGAAACTGGCAGCACCTCAGAAAAGTTGATGTAGGTGGGAAAGCCATGATTCAAGATTCGTCCGCCATTAGAGATTATGCTAGATGGATACCCCCCGTAGCCTCCTTCTCCAAGCTTAACTTTGATGGAGCATGTAGGGGTAATCCCAGAATCTCAGGAACTGGATGTGTGCTTAGGAAGGAGGATGGATCTATAATATCTGCCAAAGTGACCAAGATCCCCAAAGGTTCGAATAATGAAGTTGAAGTTTGGGCCCTGGTGCATGGTCTCCAATTGGTAGTTAATATGGGCAACAAAAACATTTGGATAGAAGGTGAGTCATTGATTATAGTTAATGCTCTAAAAGCTAAAGATTCTGATAACTAGAAAATAAATTACATCCTACAACAGGCGATTTCCCTGCTAAATAAGTTTGAAAACTTCATGATCTCGCATACTTTCACAGAGGGTAATAAGGTGGTGGACGGTCTTCCCAACCTAGCTATTGACCAATACATGGGTGCAACAATTATCCTTCCTAGACATCTGAGTCAGATGAGCCTCCTGACCAAGCTTTTAAATGATGACATGGCTTTCTCTTCTCCCAAGTAATATCTCCTCAGTCAAGTGGATCTTTCTTGTTGGCTATTCCCCCTAGCCAAACTACTTGCAAATTTGAGTCATACTTCGGTGGATGCCTCTTAATGGGAAACTTGGCTAGCATGAGGGGAACAACTCGGATCCATTGCATCTGCTAGCTTTTCAAATCAAAAGGTATGTTTAAGTCTTTTCGACAACGGGTGGAATGTCATTGGACGTCAAGCTACCTTTACTAGATATCATTTCACCTCTTCTTTTTGCTCTACAGATTTGGTAGTAATCAAGGCAGGACAGTTGGGAAGGATGGTGGGCTTCCTTTCTATATTTTGGAGGCTTCTGCTTCTGACACGTTGCCTCTTTCCTACGCTATGGTTATGGACTTTGTATGTGGAGGGCGATGTCATTGAATTTCATGACATCACACTATATCCAATAGAGAGACTAGATTTGCATTGGGATCTTCAAAGGATGGCATAGAATTCTCTAGTCACGTTGATGATGTCTTGGCTTAAAGGCAGTTGAAGATTAAGTCTTAAGTTGTTTCTTGTCTTTGCTAACCCTCATTTATTTCGCATCAGCTTCATTGCTATAGGAAACCATGGTGGATACATGACTAAACCAAAGGCTTTTCTTCCCATCACTAGACTGGGAGCCTGAGATTAGAGGAAGAGTCAAGTCCTCTGACTTAATGATGCTACTTGATTGGGATTGCATGCTAATGTGTTTCTCAGTGAGATGCATAGCAAGCCATGCATGGATAAAAGGCTACTTGGATTGCATCCTCAACTATTCAGATATTGTTACCCAGATTCTATCAAATATTATGGACCTGGTCTGGGGACTACGTCCATGCCCTTGCTTCTAGTCTATTTTATAATAATATATACATGGTGGAAATATGGGCAGTAGCAGTGAAAGATTATGACATGGACCAAGGGGAAGCCCTGATTGGTGGATTGTTTAATCTCCACTTCTTATGCACCTCCCCTCCTCAACAAGTAATCTACAGGGCTCTGCAATCAAGCCTCAAGTCGTTGTGTACCTATAAAATAGATAACGAGTTGAATGCCTATAGCTTCCTCTTCCCCAGGAAGAAGGTCCAGAGAATTAAGGATGTTTTCACAGGTATTAGACTCCTCAAACTCCATGCTTCTGACCTAGCACCGAGCATTCCTAGGGATGCCTTGTGTGACCCTAAGGAGGAAAGTGAAGCTGGGGTCGATGCAGAGATTGAGGTATAGGCTCTCCCAGCTGCTGGACCAGTAGCTTGAACGTGGATGTTCTCTAAAGGTGTCTCCCTGGTCGGTCAGGGTGGTGGCATGCGTCGGCGATGTTTTTTTGGTGGTTTGCCAGGCATTTCTCTTCAGGATAGTGGCTCGTTCATATTCATCGTCTTCTAATTATTTTTGCTTAGCACTTGTTTTAATTTCCTCAACCTTTCTATTAGTTTGGCTTTGTTTATCTAGCCATTCCAGGGCCCTATGTTTGTATTTTTTTATGAACTCCTTGTCATTTTGGTGTTCTTCTACTCTCTGGATAAACCTTTTTAGGTAATGGTATGGGTGATCCTTCACCTTTTTCTTTTAAAAAAAATTCAAAAGAGAAGTGTTCAATCCAAAATGTTGCAGTTTGGCAAAAAAATCCAATTCTAACTAAACATCATCTAGGTTGGACCAAACATAGCAATATGCAACAAAACAATGAAGAAGTTGTGCTCTGCACAATCAAATCAAAATATTCTTGATGGAATGAAATATGGCTCTAGTCATACTTAGATATACATGACAAAACAAGAAGGTCAAGGGGACACATTCATTCAAATCAAACAATTAGTCTAGACATTGAGCACAATCATTTACTCTTGTACAAGAAACATTGATGGTTATGGATGTAAATAGTTTATGTCATTTATGAAAAGTGAATATCTCACTTCAATCAACACACACCTTTAACTTGTTTTATGTTTTTTCTTAGAATTTGGCCATCATCACATATCTCAAAGTAAAATAAAAGTAAATATAGAAACTATTATATTAAATATAACCATTGTAAATATATCACTTGTGTAATTTAAAAACTATAAATTAATGTAGTTTCTATATTTTCAAATGAATGGTTGAAAAAACTATCAATGTTACACTAATAAATGTTTGTGTAGGTACTTTGAATAAATGGAAGATGTCTCCTAGAAGTGAGAGTAACTATGGATAAATGTGCATTTGAAGGCCCAAGTAGAAGAGACGTGCATTTATTTATTATGCCATAGGAACCATTAAGTGGTCGATATATAACTTGAACTCATATGACTTTTCTACCTCTTAAAAAATGGTGGACTTTGTAAATGTGCACATGTAATTTATTCAAAAATTCTCATAATTTTTGCAAGTAATTCTCTATTGCAAGCACACTCTCTTTTATTTTGTACACCTTAAAAGATGTAATTACACATGTACATGTACACATGTATTAGTGCCTTATTAAATTTGTACTAATATATATTTTATTAAACTGCTAATTATTTTAATATATTTAATTAGGAAGCCCAAGTGCATTAGGATTTAACAACTATTAGTATGCACTCATCTATGAAATTCTTTCCCTACTATTATCTAAATATATCTAAATGAATATTCCAAACATAAAATTTTAAACCTTAAATAACTTCATTGTGGTAAGAATGGTCCCCTAAATTGCAAACTTAATGACAATGATTGTGGTGCATTCACTTATTTTTTGTTCCATTGTCAAAATTGGATGCTTCATGACAGTCCCACAAACTTAGAATTAAATGGAGCGTATCAGTTTTGAATGTTTGTTACCCTCAAGAGATTCTCCATTGAATTTGTTGATGTATTAGGAAGAAGATAAATCTTCTTCGTACTCTAGCTATTCATTTAGTAAAGAATGTATGCATTAAATAAGACCCTTGTAATGCCCACCCTAGTGTTCATTTGGTGTGCTTTCTAATTCATATGTTAGATGTTGTTTTCTATGTATATTAGTGTATTATGTGATTATTATGCTTTGATCCATTGCACTGAATTTTTCGATGAGGTATATTTACCATCGAGGGGTTCTGAGGGTATATTCTGGATGACCATCGAGGTGTTTCTGAAGGGGTTTTGCATTGATTTTTGGTATCCAAATATGCATTATGGGATTCATATGTTGTGATGTCATTCTATCTTGTATATTGGCAAGTGTGCCACATGTGACTTGAATGCATTAGGTTGGCAATTGTTGCATGTGTGTTGTGTGCATTGATTGACATGTAGCTATATGTTGCCATGTATTTAACCTAGATTGTGTGAGATTATTTTAGCGGGTTTACCTTGATCACCTTCTTCAAAGCTCAGGGGTTGCCTAGAGTGGCAAAGACATCTATTGCACTCAATGATGGTAATATGGTTGGGAGGCAACAACATTTCCCCAAATTAGTTCTATCATGATGATCTTGTAGGTGTTAAACGATTTCCTTGTCCTTTTGCAGGTTGAGAATGATGTGATATGTTCTTTGATGTTCCTTTGAGAGCATGTTGGACTTATGGTGTTTTTTTGCTCTTGTAGCATTTCATTATTGTATATTATATATCTTTGTAAAGTAGGTCCTTGTGACCTTTGTATTAAAATCTTAATTATGCTTTGATGCATTTAATGACATGGGTTATGATGCATCTGTGTTTAGGATGAAATCCTTTGATTGTAATAATTATATGTTATCATCTTGTATGATTCCATGCCTCAGCTTGTGAGGATGTTGGCATGATTTGTATGTTTTCATATGTTGCAATCTTGCTATGTTAACATGTTAGATTTAGTTTTTGTGATGTTGTATTGATGATTATGGATATGTTAGTGTTGGATTGTATTCTTCCCACATAGGTGGTGACGATCCTATCTCTGCTTTTGGCATGTGTCGACGTTGGTGTTGCACATGTGCAGCCTTTGTAACGCTTTTTGTCCTTTTTAACTTGTGGACATTATTGGTTCAACACCTCATTGTTTTTGGTTAAAATGAACCTAATTTGATAGTAAATCATGTTTTGAGTCATTAGAGGAACTTTGGGATAGTTATGGGATTTTATTTATTTTTTGTTTTTGTCTTTTTCTGGGCACTGCCAGGACTACAACGTCAGGCATTGGTGTCCTGGATAGTGGGGCCCAACTCGAGTGTCTGGGCTTGGTTGTGGTGCCTCGTTCTAGCCAATTAACCCTCCAATGAAACTTGTTTTCGAAAGGTGCTCTTTTGTCTCCTTGAGTCTATCCCTTTCACCACTTTCCTGATTGTGATACATATTTGGGAAAATTGTTCCCCACTATTGCATTGGGAAGCGTGCCTTGCACAAGATCGACTAGTGACCATTCCTATTGGTTGAGGACTTGTACCTCCTAGTTGGACCATTTTGTGGGTGAGTGTTACCTTATGTTGAGACATCTTGTGTAGTTATGGAATGGATTGAGGGATTTTTCATCCTCATCCTACCCCATGTGTTTGTGAGGGAGCGAGGTCGTGGATGTGTATCCGATCTTCATCAAGGAGTGAGCTCCACCTCTTGCTTGGTCATCGTGGTGAATTGTCACATAATGAGTGAAATCTTCTGCTTTGAGCCACCTTGCTTAGTGCAATAGTGATGTCTTCTTGAGTGTTGTTGTACTAAATATGACACCTTGTGTGCATGTGAGTACAATGTGACGTGTAAATGTCGCACTTGCAAACATGAAAAAAATGTTCATTTGGTGTTTGTTCAGCTAATATCCTTGGTGAAAACTTGGAGCATTACAACCCTTAATATTCAATCTTTGATAAGAAACTACATATCCAAAGAAACCTCAAGTTCATTTTTATTTACAGTCTATTGTTGCGTATACCAAATGAGCAAGCTTGACATATGACGGAGTATAATAATTAATCTTAAAAGAAGGCTAAGAAAATTGTAATACATCTCATTTATGCACCTAAGGTTTTATGTAGCCTTTTGCCCGGAATAAGGTTTAATATATTTCTTTTATGAAGTGGTTAAGTTTGTAGCCTTTTGCCTAGAATTAGGTTTAAATGTCTTTAATAATATTGTGACAGTAACAAGTTGTGGTGGATTGCAAAATTCTATTATTCAGATTTGGGTATTGGGTTTGTGGCTTTGCTCAGAAGACAACGGATGACATAAAAATTTAGAAGAAACAGGGTGTAATTTGAAATGTTGAATCATATCTTAAATTGCCTGCTTGTTCTTTCTTAAAGAGTATGAATACTAGTCCAAACCTGTTTTCATTGTTCTCGACAGTGAAGTCCTTTGTATTGTTTTTTTATCTGTTAAAGATGCAGCCTGTGTGATGATACATCAAAATCCTGAATGTTTTTTGGAGGAAAATAAAAATGTTCCCAAGCTCTACCTTTCTAAGCATATGCATCAGTTTGGAAGAATTTTACATGGTGATCACATAGACCAATTAAATACTTTTAGAGATCAAAACACGGGAAGCCATTATTTCGCCTGTCAGCTGCCTACAAATACATAAAGCAATGAATTTTTGATTGGTAACATTCCTGGTTGCTAATTAACAGGTGCTATATAACAATACCGTCAATCATTTTATATAAGCCTGCAAGCCATTCACATTTTATCATTTTCAGATAAAAAATTATTACAGAAAAGACCACATCTGACTATTAGAAGCACTTCAGTAGAAGAAATCTTGGGCAAATTACATGCTTGAGGAGGATTCACTGCAGGAAATCGTTGGTAGCGAAATTTCGGAGGATTCATGTAAAAAGTTCTCTAGAGAAGCTGGTCTTCCTCCTCTTTTAACTCCCTTCTCCTGTTCTCAATCCACCCGTAAACAATGAATGCGAGCACCGTTGCAATGGCAGGGATGCCAAAGCCAAGTCCACATATCACTGGATTGAAGTCCACAAAATAGAAACTAAGTAAACAATAATTGTGCACACAACTTCAATAATTATCAGAGTTGATTGGTTTACCTGCTATAGTATTTGTAGGCGTCCTTGTTGATCTCGATAGGGTTTCCTTCACATACAAGGAGAAGACTAAGTATATTTAGGAAAAGCTTTGGAATTTTGAGTTGGAGATTTTCAGTTGTTACCATATATGTGTAATATCATCTATCCTCTATCAGTTTTGGGTGTCAATATTCAGTTCATATTCATTACCCATTATTAATTAGTGATGGTTCATAAAAAATCATCTCTAATGAGTTTTTGAATTATTCATTTGATACTCCAGATAATTCTAATAGTGCTGTGACTTCCAGAGAAGTTCATCCATCAGTCATTTGAATATCCATTAAGTACTTTGAAGGGTGCAAAATTAACCCCCAACAACTATTGGATCCTCTCTCAGTCCAGCCAAAACTTTTAATTTAAATAATAGAAAATTCTACAATTAAGCTCCCTTAAAGTGCTACTCCATTTGAAAAACCTTCGAAGTGCCGTGCATTATAAACCAGTCTCCCTTAACCTGGACCTAACTCAATGTAAAAGCATTAAAAATGACGTTTATGAGTAATTTCAAATCTAGATTTCTATGGATCTGATCTACTTACCATCAGAGTAGTTGGATCCAACTCACCCAGGTCACTGCCGTATCCGCATATACTGCTCTTATCTCTAGTTTTAGTGATAAGCGTGCCTGGAGCTTGTGAATTGTAAGAACTTCGCCGTGTCTTGCAGGCCGCATGGATTATGGATGCAAAACTTGGTTACCAAAGTGAGCAAGTCTCATAAACTGCCACGATTGCCAGGCACGCTTATCACTAAAACTAGAGATATGAGCAAGGCATCTAAGTCATCAAGCATCTGCTGGAACGGATACTGTATGAGGGAGTTGTTGCAAACAGAAGGAGAACAGCTTTCGTATGACGGATATGCATAACAAATTTTGACCAAGAAGCCCCAAAAGGAAGAAATCACAAGTAAAATAGATAAGAAACCAAAGGATCTCATGATTTGCAGAGGGCGAGGAGAAATAACAATGTATGAGAAACTAGAAGAAGATATAGTTGAAGAAAGACAAGTTCCATTTTAGATGCACATTGGACGGCATTTACTAATTAATTGAAATTAGGCGAGGTCAGATTAGATATATGGACCAGGTTTTCGTCCTTGTAGAAGCGAAGGGATAGGCCATTTTCGTCGTCTCTTCTCATGTCGGCGTTCATATCTTTAAAAAGTATTGCAGTGTTGGAGACGATGGCCGGCATCGTCGCGCAATTACGTCGGTTACGTGTAGTTGACCCAATTTAGAAGGCTTAATGCCTATTAATCGATTTAATTATCAAGTCCTCATAATAATTATATATTTATATATATTTTTGTGGTAGACAATGTTTGAATTTATTTATTTAGTTTTTATTCTATTTAAGTGATGTTTATAAGCGTGAAATATAAATATGTATTTTAATATTATTTGAATTTAAACACAATTAATTATGGGGATTTCCTCATAATTATATGTATGAACTATTTATTAAAGAGTTGACTGGGGGAGAGGGCGCAATAGTGATGTGGGAAAAGTAGTTGTGATAAGACTAGGGCATTGAAAGCCCAATATTTTCAATAGCATGGTCCTATACTCCTTGAAACATGATACAAGCACAAACGCGGATGAGTTAGCCTAGATACAACACATGAATCCTCTCCTTACTATGGGCAACCTCCAACTCACTCTCATTCTCGTGGCAAAAGCTAGTCAAGTAGAGGCGTAACTTGGGGGTGGTTCTGTTCTCGTGGAAGAAGACGTCATGGATTGCGGTTGGTTGGTCTTGGGGCATGTTATGTGTCGATGTTTGTTATGAACTAAGACTGTGATGGTGGAGATTACCATATGACCCAAAGGGTCACTAGCTGTCAATCTCTTATTTAGATTCCTTAAGTTCCAATGCCTAGATGGATGTTGATTTTGCTCATAGATGATTCTTAGGCATTCTATGTTGTTATTGAGTTCTTATGTGACTTGGTGTATGATTTCTATGTTCTGAATTTGTAGTGAAGTCATACCATAAGGAAGACATGGAGGAAGAGGATGAAAAAGAGAAGAACAATATTGCAGTAGTTGAAGAGGTCGCAATAGAAGATGAAAAGAATGAAGATGCAACTATGGAAATTGAGGTTGCAACGATAGAGCTTGAAGATGTTGCAGCAGATGGTGATGAGGGAAAAATTGCAACAGCCAAAGAAGAGGTAAAGTTTATTGTATTTTGTGATGAAATTCATTTTCCTTCATTTGCAATGGTGAGAGTTGGGCTAGAAAATTATGACATGAGGAATATGAAAAGAAAATAGAATAGAGAATGCAGATGGAAATTTTTAATTTCCATGAAGTTGTAGGTGCAGGTTTGCAAGTATATGTTGCAGGTTGTGATGTGGATGATGTGAGATTTTGGTGGAGGAGGTCAGGTAATGGTGGGTGAATCCCACGAAGGAGGAGATGAAAGGAGAGAATATTTGGAGGAGGATGGTTCATGGTGGACATGAGTCCACGAGAGGGAAAAAGAAGATGACTCATACTTGGTGGAGGAGGATCATACTTGTCCTGACAAGGTGCTGGAAGAGGTGGAAGAAGAAATTCTCTCAACCTAATTCAGCAATGGAGTTTTGTATAGGTTGTATTCAATCTTAAAGGGTGGTTCTATTACCCAACTCCATTTTGTGAACCCAAGGTCACAAAATTTTCCTACCTGGCATGTCTAATGCAAGAGCATCCGACAGACTAGCAATCTATATCACCCAAAAATATTTTAAGGTTTTTCTTTTCTATATGTTTTCATCTCACATAGAACTTGATTTCTTGTCATAGCTATGTAACTTTGATTATCAAAGTATATGATCTAGTAGGTTGTTGTTGCTCATATCCCACATCTTTGAGCAACTTACTCAACCAAATTATTTCCTTCGTTGCTTGCAATTGCTGCCATATATTCAACCTCTATGCTAGACAAAGAAACCATTAGTTGCCTATTGCTTCCCCAATTGATTGAGCCATTTCCAATTTGAAAATGATCACCAATTGTTGATCTTCTACCATCACCATCACCTACCCAATCAACATCACAATATCCCATCACTTGTACAAGCTTTGCAACAACTTTGTTTCCTTGGAAACAAATTCCATTGAAGATTGTTCCTTATAATTACCGAAAGATTTTCTTGACAAAAATCTAGTGTTATGCTCTTAAATTTAATGAGTAATAGCTCATAGGTCCCACTACATATACAATGTTAGATCTTCTGCTAACTATTGAGTACATAAGGCTAATGATTGCACTTTCATATGAGATGCTTGTCATCTTTCTTTCTTCTTTAGTATTTTTTAGAGACATGCCAGTCATTAGTTTGATACTAGTCCCCATAGGTATGCTTACTAGTTTGGTTTTATCCATAATGTTCTCAATATACCTATGTTGATTGAAATGATGTAATGTCCCCTTTCTAGTGGAAACACTTAAAACTGAATTTGCATTCAAAGTGATTCTCAAAGAGACATTAGAAATGTTAGAGATGAATAAATTTCAATGATAATATCAAATAAGATCAATGCTAATATAAATATATCATTTCCTTGTTAAATGATTATTCATTTCCTAATTGTCATTCACTATTGATGACTATTCTATACTATATTCTATACGTATATTAAGGTGAATATTAAACATAATTCAAGATTCATATTCTTCCCTCTTATTCTTCATCAAGAAACTAGGCTTTACATGTCAAGGGTGCATGGAGACCATCCCAAACCCAGCCTTGGGGAACTACGTCCCAACCTAGGGGTCTTAACACAGGTGGAATTACACTGCCCCTCACAATACCTAACATTCCTTTAATGACAAAGTAATAGGAGTAATCAGAAGTATGATCTTGTATTCTAATATTCCTTTGTGCTGTTAGGGCAGATATTAAACATAAGGAAAGATCCGTATCTCCCCCTCTTGTTCTTCATCAAGGAACTAGGCTTTAAGGAACATGGAGACCATCTTAGACCCAACCTTAGGGAACTACGTCCCAGCGTAAGGGCCTATTCATGGATGGAATTACACTGGGCACCTTCCCCAAAGTACCTATCATTCCTTTTGAGTAATGGAGGTTATCAAAGATATGACCTTTATGCTAATATCCCCCATATACTATGAATGGATTTAATCATAATTCTTATTATACACTTTATCATTATAATGTATGAATAGAGACATTTATGTCTCCAATTAGAATGTTGTTATATGATGTCTTTGTTCTTATACAATCACTAAATGTGTTGATAGCAATTTGTAATATACATACATATATATCTAATGGTAATCTTACCATTACTTAACATATGATATTTATCCTAATAATATATAAAAATTAAATATATCATACATTTTTGTTAGCTTTATTCCCTTACTACAGGGTTGTATTTTATTGTGGAATTCTGATTATATAGTTGTTCTCTTGATGATGAATACTGATTTTCTGTAGTGATTGATCAATGGATTATCCCTCTTGCTGTATCACAATTGCTTATATAACTTATTGATTGATAATTCCAGACTGCTACTGTATATATAAATATCGGTGAGTGACTAATTTATATTTATGAATATATATATATATATTCCTATGTACTTCTGCAGATTATATATTCCCATCTCCTTTTATTTCCTTTGTAATTTGTAGCACTGATCATAATGATCATTGCTTCTTAAATAGTATGAAGAATATATTTTTTATTATATTTTTGAGAGAAGGAATAAGTCTCTTTTAAACATACTAAAGAGGCTTGTCTTTTGTGAAGGTTCACATCTCTTTTGAAATCAGACATTATGCCTTATGATCGTGGTTTTTAATTGAAGCACTGGCTGCCTTAAAATATTACTTGCAACATTTTTATACTAAGCGCTGCCCCTAAAACACGTGCTTACCTTTAATCGGATCTTCTCATATATAATATGAAACCTTTTGTCTTTTATGAAACTTCTTTTATTTTATGTATCTCATTCCAAATCATTGGGTCTTTGTCTTATTCACCAAAATCGTTGGATGTTTATATTTTTATTTTTAACCGCTCCAATATATGCAAAAATATATTACTTGTCTTCTAATTCATAGAATCCTTAACTTAGATATATTTAATCTATAATATTTAATTTATAATGAATATCTAATTTATATAGTATTTAATTTAAGTATGTGTAATTTATAATATTTAATTTAGATATATTAAATATATTTAATCAGTTCTTTATAATATAATAATATATCCTATTAATTAAAATTAAATATATATTATATTTTAATTATATTAAAATATCCATATAATAATATTATTTAATATTATTTGTTAAATAATATATATTAATAATATATATCTATACGTAGCAACTTCACCGTCTTTTATCGTGATGCTTAAATCTTTAATTTAAACAATGCCTTAATATTAGGAAATGATAGCCCTCTCCACTCAAGATTGCTTGTCCTCAAGCAATCACATGAGTTCTTTCATTACTTTGTACTTTTTTACGTCTCCCTTCTGATCTGTTGAGATGACATCAGGAAATTGATACCGGGTGAACATGCTTTAGTAAAGAGAAAATGATTGTGATTTCATGAAAGAGAATTTGTAACCAAAGAATACTTGAAAGGTCTAATGAAAGACAAATGTATAGGTAAGCATTTGTTTAATGTTTTGAATAACGATGTGATGCAAGTATCATAGATGAAGATGTGGTTTTAAGCAATGAAAATATTTTCAATCCTAAAGAATATTTTGAGAGTATTGAGATTCTAAGATTCCAATGAATGATGATAAGATAGCGTGGAGACAATCAATGACAGATAAGTTTATTAGAAGAGAGAAGAGCCATGATGTTGAAGAGGGTATACATGAGACATGGAGGATGAAACAAATCAGCATGCTCCGTTGTTGATGAAGAATCTGAATTTGATTTTAGTAATCGAATCTGTACTGTCTGTTATAGATCTACATGCTCCATTTCCAATTTTCCTTATATGCTAATTTCTTGTGTTACTTATGTTTCATATGATTGTATTGCTTGTATATTATATTCATCTCCACTTCTTTACTTTCCATTTTGTTTTCTTATTTACTTGTAAAATCTCTTAGGGTTCTATTCTCAATTGAATCCTTTAATGATGTTTTTGATGTCTTTCTCAAATAAAATGTTCTCAAGTTTGATAGAGTCATACCTTTTCTCTTCACTAGTTATGAATGTTTATTTGTTAGTGTTTCTTACCCCAAGAAGCTTTTGACAAATAAGGCTCTAGAGATTTGGCCTTTACATAAGTAATCTTAAACAAACATAAAGTAACTTGTTAAGAAACATTAGATTTGAAGCCCACACATAATACATGAAGTGTATGTGATACACGAAGTATACACGTAAGACATAATACACAGAGTAT
This sequence comes from Cunninghamia lanceolata, assembly GCA_027924645.1. Classification (NCBI taxonomy): domain Eukaryota; kingdom Viridiplantae; phylum Streptophyta; class Pinopsida; order Cupressales; family Cupressaceae; genus Cunninghamia; species Cunninghamia lanceolata. The sequence goes on along the minus strand of BSBN01000184.1, from coordinate 390,679 downwards.
ACATATGAGGCATACACTTAAATACATGTAATACAATAAGCATGAAGCATACAGGTATATACACGTAATACATGAAGATGAAAAGTATACATGTAATACAGAAAGTATACGCGTAGTACATGAAGCATGAAGTATATGAAGTATTCTTAAGACATGAAGTGTGAAGCACACACATAAATACATGAAGTGTGTACATGAGTCATGTAAGTTACGAAGGATACACATGAATATGAATACATGCAAGGCATGAAGCACACTTATGGAGTCATAATATGAATACACGTAAGTTGCATTAAAACATGTAACCCACCAAGTATGAACACACAAAGTCACCAAGTGTACACATGAGTCATAAGGTGTTCATATGAATACATGTAATTCGCAAGGTATACACATGAATACAAGCCACAAGGTATATGTATGAATACACGTAAGTCACGAATATACGTAAGTCACAAAGTATTCACATGAACGTATGTTGCAAAGCATGCACTTGAATACACTTGGATACACATAAACCACAAGGTATACCCTTGAATACATATAATACACAAGGTATACACTTGAACATACAAAGTTATGGAGTATACACTCGAATACACGAAGTCTATACAATTGAATGCCAAAGTCATGGGGTATACACTGGAATACAAAGTCATAGAGTATACATTGGAATGCAAATACAAAGTCATAGAGTATACACTGGAATACAAATACAAGTCATAGAGTATACACTCGAATACAAATACAAGTCGTAGAGTATACACTCGAATACAAATACAAGTTGTAGAGTATACACTAGAATACAAATACAAGTCTTAAAGTTTACACTCGAATACAAATACAAGTCATAGAGTATACACTCGAATACAAATACAAGTGTGAGGCCTAATTTCACCTCACCTTATATTTTTGCTTACGGTACTTATCTGATGGATTTTATGATGGACATGTAAACATTTGGGGACTGTTGATCCCATATTTAGACTTTCATTACTATATCTTGCTTTGATTAGTTAGATGGTATATACTATGATTGGTGTTTTAGATTACACATTAGATTTCATTTGAGGCTATCATGTTTAATGTTATGTTGAATTTAATGCAATTGGAATGTTTAGTGATGATGGAATTGATGTTATCTCATGCAGTATTTGATCTTGATTATATCTTGTGAAATGTGAATGATTTGAGAATCATGTAAATGTTAGCATGTGGTTATTATTGAGGATATATGTGCTTATGCGATCTTCTGTGTGTTTATGTAATTCATTTCACTTCGTCTATATGTACCATGTGCTATTAATGAGTTTCTGTAAGTGTGCAGGTAATTTTCCATGGCCCATGGAAAATTGAGGTTCAGACAAATAACCCTATTTGATATCCTTGTTAAGCCAATCTATTCCCTAAGATGGACCAAGGTCATTTGTGACTGACATTGATAATTTTGTTGCCTTGTATTTGATGTTATTTTGTAAGGCTCACCCTTTTGATTTATTTACATGAAGTGTTGTAAGGTTGTAATGCTTTGGTTTACACAATTTTGGTGCTAAATGTTCATGAGCCCTTTTCATGTGGATTTATGAGTACCCTAGTGTTAATAATGGTCAAATAATGACCCTAGGTCATACCCCTAGGGTCTAGGGCCATTCTTAGCATGTTTAAACTTGGTGTAACCCTTGTATGGTCACTTAAACTTGGCCCTTGAGTCAAGTGACGAGTTTGGCAGATGTGAGGGGTGGTTGGCATGTCACCATCTCACCTAACCCAACCTCACTGACCTAGGGTAAGGTTACCCTTGCCTCAAGTGCTTTAGAAGCTTCTATAATCTTCTCATATGTGTGAGACCTCTTCCCTATGGTCTCACACATGTGTGAGAGCATATGTAGGGAAGAGTATAGCATAGTTGAATGAGAAGGTGACAAGTGTCACCTCCTCATTCATGAGAGGTGTCCCTTGTGTGATCCCTTCTCCCTATGCTCTCACACATATGTGAGAGCATTTGTGGGAGAGTGTGTAGCTTAGTGGAATGGGGAGATGACAAGTGTCACCTTCTCATTCTTGTGGGGTTGTGAGGAGGGTTGTGTGGATGAAGGAGAAGGTGACAAGTGTCACCTTCTCATTCATTAGGGCTTATGAGCTAAGCCTATTTATCTCTCTTTGAGGAGAGATGCGGGTCCTTTCTTTTGGCATTTTTTTTGTGTTTGAGTTGAGAAGGAGATGAAGACTTGGAGAGACTTGAAGGATTTTGGGAAAGGATTCTCGGAGCTTGAGAGGTATCCTCTCAAGACTTCAAGCCTACTTTTACTTGTTTTTGTTTATGCATTATATATGTTTTTATGGTTGTTATGCTTTTGTATTTTTAGACTTATGTTGTGGGGTTTTTTAAGTGGTATGTTCATGAGCTCTCCATGTGAGAGAGCTCACCTTTGTCATTGGTGAGAGAGGTGTGAAGCTCCTTGGTTTCCCCTCATCTTTTGGAGTAGTATTGTTGGCCATCGGCCTTATTAAGAAGTTTGAGATTGTGGTTATGGAATGAGTGCCTTGTTTAATTAGAGAATGAGAAGTTTTGATGGAAAGAGGCCAAGAGTTGAGTATATTTGAGTTATTGTGTGTGGGTTTTCTTGAGTTGAGAGTTGTCCACTCTCTCACCCCTTAAACTCATTGTCAAATGGGTTAGTTATGTGATTATCCTTGGGAGGGAGTTATTATGTTTTGTATGAGTGTTTTGTATGATATGTAATCTTTGTTGAGTGAACATGGTTATTTGAATGGCCTCCTAGTTTGGGGGTGGCCTACTTGTAGGCCTATGGTTGGGAGGTGATCTCTCCATGGGCTTGGAGAATCTCATTTTTTTGTTTTAGGTTTCTTGGTGGCTCTTGGAGAAGATTTGGAAATATGGAAGTGTTGGGGAGTTAATGTTTTTTGTTGTTTTAAAGTAAAAGTCATGGCGATGAGTTGCCTTATGCCTATTTAGGATTGTAATAGTTTAGTGTTCTCATCAGAGTGAAATATCTCTTAAGATATTCTTGATGTATTTCAAATGCTTGTATACTTCTGTGATTTTCAATGATATGAATGGTTATGGGTTTCAAAATCCTTGTTCCAAGTGAAAATGGTATATGATGTATAAGAAAATTTATCTCTCTTTTCCCCTCTTTCCTTCTATTATCAAAATGAGATGCATGATTAGATTTCTTTAAAGAAAAGAAAAGAACAAAAAAATTATATGTATTAGTTTAATATGAGTAAAAAGGAAAAATAGATCTATATTTGCATTAATGGTTTTTGAGTAAAATGAATAGGCCCTTGTTTTTAAATGAAAACTAAGTTATATATATGCAATGGAATATTCATCCTATCATATTCTTGTTATTGTAAAATATGTGTGTGTGTGTGTAAATCCTATAAATTAACCTTACTTTTTTTAGTGTTCACTATATTTTTTTTGTGACAGTGATTTATTTTGTTATGAAAGAGAATTATATATATATATATATATATATATATATAATAATTAAATTTATAATAGTTAAGTCTTATGATAAAAACATATTAAAAAGATGCACAAGAGTAAAGTGGAATTCATTTTTAAATTATGGTTTTATTGTTGGAGTCACGGTTTAAAGAAATTAAGAGAAGGCACGACACAGGTCGCAAGGCCGAGCTCTACACCTGTGCCATGGGAATTTTATTTAAAGGTTTGTGGGGGGGGGGGGGGGTGTCGGGACCCCGTCTCCCCAGCGGAGCCCCGCTCCTCCCTTGTTTCACCTATCATACTTCCAAATGCTGCCGGTTGGTGCCTACAACTCAACCCTATTTTAAGAATAACGCCGCCATTATTTATGGCTCGACCCTAATATTCTTTCATACATAAAATGTATAATCTTTTTTATTTTATATATTCAGCCTGGCATTAAAATGCCATTCAACCCTATATGTTAATTACCTCTGGTAATTATTTAATGGCAATATATATATATATATATACACACACACACACACACACACACACACACACACACACACACACACTATTGTGAGGTATTTGTTGTGTTCTTTTACCCACTGTATAAAAAAAGGGTTACTGTGTGTGTGTGTTTTTATAGCAGTATCTATATTTACCTATGTAAGTGTGTGTGTGTGTGTGTGTGTGTGTGTGTGTGTGTGTGTGTGTGTGTGTGTGTGTGTGTGCAAGTATAACATAAAGAAGTGGTTCTCTATTTAAAAATCTTACCCTTTGTTTCTTTTTATGGAACAATAATTATGCACAGGGAGTTATTATATATATATATATATATATATATATATATTGGAACAATAATTATGCACAGGGAGTTATTTTAAACACAGAAATATAAACACACACACACATTTCTAAGTTTAAAATAACCCCCTGTGCATAATTATTGTTCCATAAAAAGAAACAGAGGGTAAGATTTTTAAAACAGAGAACCACTTCTTTTTGTTATACTTGCAAAAATAAACTTAGAAAACAATAAGCAAATTAGAGGTTTGATTTTTAAGCAAATAGAAAAACTTATTAAACATGGAAACATGTGCATTTAACTTAGAAAATAGAAATAAGTTAGCAAACCAAATGGAAAATGTTAGAAAAATATTAGAAAAACTTGCAGAAAAACATGGAATCAAAATTGTTAGAAATAGAAAACTTCATAGGGGAAAATAAGTACTTTCCCACTTGACCTTTCTTGAAACCTGCAACCAACAAGAGAACATAAAGTTGGAAGTGAGAGGAAATAGGGGATTGATATGTTTTTATAATTGATAGTTCTAGGATTTGGTGCCCTAATATTTAGGAGTTGATTAATAAACATAAAACTAGTTTAGTTTAACCAACTGAACCCGCTTAGAAAGTGGGTTGACCTTTTGACTCTTGAGGGAATGTGTATTTAATATTTTATTTAATTCCTTCATTGTAATTCTTAGTGGGTGATGGATTTATAAGTTATGTTTTAATTTAATTAAGTGTATGATTTCTTTTATATCTTGTTCCTTTTGTCCCTTAATTAAAGTGAGTCCTTTTATATGGTTAGAATTAAATTATTCAATCTTTAGATGTTTTACTTTATTGTAATTTAACACTTTGGGAAAATTATTTTAGTGAAATCTTAGTTATGCATTTAAATATTGTTTTAAATTCTATAGGAAGTAATATGCAAGTTTTTTTATTTAAATTTATTTTTCAACTTTCCTATAGTTGATGAGATGGCATTATGCTATCAAAATCACTATAGAAATTATTCCCTTTTTTACCTATTATGCTGTTGAAATTTCCCTAGACATTAGATGGGATTATTTATTTAATTTAATTTGATTAATTACCCTTTTCCACATTAGATGTGATTAAATGTTTTATTTTGAAAGATGACTTGTGTCTTTAATTTAATGTTATTTTATTAGTTGATACTTGTTCTAAGGTTAGATTTCAATTTATATCAAAATCTTTCCACATTGTTTAGTAAACCCTAGGGTTGGATCTTGAAATAGGAACCAACCCTCTTAGTGTCACTTCTTGCGATGCATACCCCCTTAGTGGCTATCACCTCGTAGGGAATTGTTAATTAAGTTTGCATTATCCCAATTGAGATTGACTTCCCCGCCTTTGGGCGATGTGCCTAACGTAGGTTGCCGATGCAACTATGTTATGTGCATGTGCCACTAAGCATGCTTGACACATGCGAGGGGGTTTGTAGAGTCAGGTGGAAAAGTTTTTGATATTTCATGTCATGACCACATGACAAATGTGGACATGACACGTGTGTTGTGCGTCATGACTACACGACAAATGTGGGCATGACATTGGGTATCAGAGCCCAAGTTTAAACATTGGGCATTGAGGGCACATTATTTATTCTATAATTTTCTTTTAATTTTAGCCACCTTGTTTGTGTAGGATGCCACCTAGATTGAGAAGAGGATTCTCGTGTGCTAGTGAGTCTAGAGGAGCTCGTAAATGAGCTACTTCACCATCTGAGCCCCATAATTCGGAGCCACCTCCTGACATAGGACCCTAGATATTTCAGGCTTTGTAGGCAGTGTTAGTGAGGTTACCACCGGTCATGAATAAACCATATATTGAGATTCTAGACACAACCACCGAGGATCACACATTAGTTCATAGGGAGCACAACAGGAGTCCGCCACATCATGAGTATCACGAGGAGGAGGTGGTAGTGGAGATGATCCATCATGACCCATTTGGTTATGGACAACGAGATGAGGTATACGTCCTCATTCGAGGACACCGAGACCACGAAGACCCCATTAGGGATTTGCTTTGGATAAATCCACCTGTTGACATTTCTTCTGAATCAGCATTAGGGTTTGCCACTTCTAATGCACAGGCAGATTCAGGCCAACTGAATACAGGAGGTTGCGTGAGCTCCTCCCCTTCACTTCTGGTTCTGCCGCACCAAGGGGGGTATCCCTATAACTCAAGATGTAACCTTGACTAGCTCAAAGATAGAAGGATCTAACTTGACAACAACAGGCAGAATACTCTCATGTATGGACCAAGATCTGCATGATAGATCACAAGGCTGGCAACATTCTTGGACATGATGTCTGGTTGGGTATGAGAGCATGCAGGGGGTTCCTAATCCTACTCCTACAACTAACAAGTGGAGGTATGAAATGTTTTAGTTTGAATTTGGATGCAAAGCTGGACATGGTGTATAACACAAGAACACAGCATGATTGGTGCCTATCCAGGGCTTGGAGTCGGTAGACATACACCTGTGAATGATCAGCATAAACAGCTAAAACTGGATTTCAAGGGGATATATGTGATACCTGCCTTACAGGTATCTCCCAATGAAGAGTGTTGAGTTATCTCTAATTATGGTATCCCTACTGCAGTATACCCTTCCCAATGTTCAACCTGAAAACAGTTTAATCTGCCATGAAATCAGTGGATTCATGCCAAATCGTATAACAGGAGATACATAAACTCTCAAGATCAAGCTGTACAGAGCAGCCAGATCAGCTGGTTTTGGATTACAGAGCCAAAAATCCACAACTTTCAACAACCTTGAATGAATAACACCATCTGCATTATATAGCAGGAGGGTGTATTCAGCATTGACTACCAGGTTGACCAAAAAGCCCGCCAGATACACAGTATCATAAAAATGGCACTCAAACATTACCAGATTGGCGCCCAAACTTGAATGCAGCAGGTAGGGGAGGAGACATGAAGATTTCTCGAGCCCTACGCCACTGATGTACACCCTCAATCGGGTACCAGATCAGCCCACGCCATCGCCCATACCTCTGCAACAATCGCCATTGATGGCGCACCAACCCGCGGCCTCGGGAAGAACATTAAACAGTTCATCGCAACCACTTCCTGCCAAGATTCATCATCATGATATTTTGAAAATGCAGGATAACAATATCCCACATGCACCCCGCAGCAACCTCATAAACACTTTATATACTAGGTCATGAGCATATATCACGTCGGCACTTTTGCTCCTGACGACACCAGTATAAGACTTCATCATCATCATCCTCCAGCAGCATGATATCCTGTTGCCCGAAATATCACCCTGACGTCATCATCATATCGCAATACAACCGCATGATAATCGCCTTCATCGGCACAACCTGATCCATCGGAGAAACATCCTCCTGCTGAGCTTATAACAAAAGTCTGGCCGATGAACATCCTGATGACATCATCATCATATCCTGCTGACGTCATCATCATATCTGCCTACTGCGCACCTCCTCATATCCGGATGACGTCATCATCATGTTTGCAAATATCGGGGGACCTCCACAAGATGATCTCTGTTAGAAATATGACCCCCCCCGGACCTCGATGACATCATCATCATATCGACATCAGGATGATATTCGGAAGACAACCGGATATTTGGAAATATCATCCTGATGCACAAACATCATGTTGCACTGTAGCTCCATTATAAGATCGGGGCGATAACTGAATATGATGATGCTCGAAAAGATCACCCCCACTAGATAGCGCACGAAGCCGGCAGGCGGATATCTCCATGATATCAGCATCATCATGATGCTGGAACAAACACACACTCGAGTGATATGAAAATATCACCCCCTCCTTCGGAAATATCATGATGTAGATAGGCAGAGAAAAAGATATCACCCTGATAAAAGGATGACGTCAGCATCATCAGGATGACAAAACAACGAACAAGAAGTGATACAACATCATCAGGATGATATTGACTAAGATCATCCTGACGTTCAAAATATGATGACCCTAGTGAATATCGGGTCGCACTTAGAACTCTTCAACAACATCATCAGGATGATCATAACCAAGATCACCCGATGATAGAAATATCACCCCGGCGAAATATCATGAAGGCAAAAAATATGATGACCCTCGCAAGCAACACGGTGATAACTGGAAATATGATGATGATGACGACCCTTAAGAAAAAGCAAGTCAGGTCGAATAACTTAGAGAATAACCCCTTCAGAATAACGGGGCAACATCATCATCATGTCTGGGCAAGGTGATAAATGGGAGATCACCGGATACTTTAAAAAATCACCCTCGCAAGCAGATCAGGGCGCACTGTAGCTCGTCAGCATCATCAGGATAAAAACCAAACATCACCCGATATTTCAATATGATGATGACGATGAGAAACCGGTCGACGGAGAACATGATGATGCTGACCTCCACCATCGAAACAGACATGATGATGATGACCTCCTCCTCAAGAAAATATGATGATGCAGCTGAAAACTGCTGAGGAAGTCCATTACTTAGAACATTTTTTGGATACTTAGGGAGAGTGCCTGAATGAAAATTGCTCAAAAAACTACCAGTCAATTCAGGCACTAACAGTGGCTCTGTCTGGGGACGTGCAGGTGAAAACCTGCAGCGAGAACACCAGATCTCTAGGATGCAGACCAGTCCCTTATCCATTGGGCACAGAGTCAAATACTGCACTGACCTGCATCACCAAACACACTTGATGGCCTAAGGCCACCAAGAAAAGAAAAACATGTATCTCCCTTTGTCAAATATCTTGTTTTCATCTGCATGCACTGGGTCAAGCTTGGAGATACTACAAAGATTCACCCACTAACAAATCTTGTCATCTGCATATTCAACCCTCTGATTTGGCTTGTCATTATCACCCCTGTGCAGATAACCCTCAGCATCATGTGACATGTGGGTGCAGAATGTATCAAACAATGCATGTTCATATGGCACATAGCACTTATCACCTATATCATCATCATGCATTGCAACATGATCTCCTAGCTGGACTGCAAATAGGAAACACTCGGAGTCCACCACAAAACTAGGAAGATCAAGGCTCATTGTATTATATGCTGGCTCATCAAAAGAAAAGCTTTCAAAATCACAATTGTGTACATCATGTACACAACCATCTGGTACACCAGGCTGGAAAAGATCAGGCTCTGGCATCACTTTTAAGTCAGGCACACTTTCACAGTCATTTACCTGATGTATGTTGTTTCCTCCTTCATCAAGATGAGAAACAGAATCCAAGCCAAAAATAATGTCTAGATCCTCACCATACTCAGACAGATCCTCATCACCATATGTGTCAAAGATGGGTGATCCAGGTGCATCAGTTTCATCATAGTATGCCATTTGTTCATGGGCAACAGAGCACACCTCTTCATCATCAATGGATTCACTCTGTGGAGGAGTATCAGCCTGTGTGTCATAAGCAAAACAGCCATCAAATGAAAAACAATCATGCTTTGAACTAGCACTTATTTCAATTTCTGACTGCTCTTCATGATCTCCATGTGTTTGAAAAGTAGGCAATGGGTCACACATAGGACTGCTTCTCTATTTGCTTATATCTTCTCTGTCTTGAGTACAATACTCACAATTGTCTCCACAGGTCCATTCTAAAAATTGCTCATTGCTGTCCACAACCTCGTTATTGTTTTCATGATCAGCTGCCTCATCATTGCAATGGGAATCCTCATTAGTCCTTTCACTGGCATCCTCAACTGGTGAACAATCCAGTTGGGCAGTATTGTTAGCATTATGTTCAAGTACAGCAGTCTCAACCTCTATGCTTTTATTTTCATTTTTATCTGCACATGACGCCATAATCATTTGGTCATTTGCAGCCTCATAACCATTCCTCACACCAAGGCCTAGGGACAGGGGTTTCAGCAGGTGCACATTTCTCATTTCCTCTACATTTTCTAAAAATTTGTATGCCATCTGCATACTTGTCACCTTGAAATCCCTCAGTAATGCACTAGAGCCCTCCTCAAAAGCTTCAAAGAATATGCCAACACAGGCTGAAATATCAGGTCTGAAACTTTCAGGGACATGTGAAAGGGCTACTGCAAACCTATGACTGAAATCAACACATGGCTCTTCATCTTGTTTTCTGATTCTCATCAATTCTACAACAAGATCAGCCGGTTCTTTTGCAAATTCCTCCCTGAAACAGTCAGCAAGCTCATCCCAACAGGCAAAGGATTTCTTTGGAAAGCTCAAATACCAGTGTTTTGCTTTTGCATCAAAGGACCTAACAAGAAACCTCATCCACATATCCTCATCTCTGAATGAATATTTTCCCATAAAACTTTGAAAATTTTGGATATGTGCATTCCCATCACATACATTGTGACCACTAAATCTAGGCATCTGATAGTATATCCTAGCAGGCATAGTTTCTACTTTATAATCTACCCATGACAAATCCAGTTGGTCATACAAAGGATCAAAAGGGCTGACAGGAGGTTTAGCTTTCTGACAGGCAGGCACAACAGGGTTACTGCTTCTTAACTGGGCCTGCTCAGCCTCTAAGAATATCAACCTATTTCTTATCTCTTCTATTCCTTTATCCAACATTTCACCACTGAGTGTGGGATAACTCATACTTGGATTCATAAAAATCTTACTCTTAGACATTGTTTGTCTGTCTAAGACCCAAGGCTTCCCCTGGCATCTAACTTATGCAGTAAAACAGCAAATATAAAGGAGAAGGAACAGGGTACCTTTTCTCATACAGATGCAGAAATATGTACATCTTTCAACCAATAACATACATCTATCTTTCATGTGCATTTAGATCTTTTTTGCAGAGTCGCCACCTCTCCAGAGAGGACAAAATTTTCAATAGCTGAAAGCTACTTTTCCAGGTTCATTCCACCAGCAGAGCATCATTTTGTTAGTGACTCGGATGGGCCACAAGTATATCATTTTTTAGTCCGTCCCCAGCAGAGTCGCCATTTTGTTGACATTTCTTCTGAATCAGCATTAGGGTTTGCCACTTCTAATGCACAGGCAGATTCAGGCCAACTGAATACAGGAGGTTGCGTGAGCTCCTCCCCTTCACTTCTGGTTCTGCCGCACCAAGGGGGGTATCCCTATAACTCAAGATGTAACCTTGACTAGCTCAAAGATAGAAGGATCTAACTTGACAACAACAGGCAGAATACTCTCATGTATGGACCAAGATCTGCATGATAGATCACAAGGCTGGCAACATTCTTGGACATGATGTCTGGTTGGGTATGAGAGCATGCAGGGGGTTCCTAATCCTACTCCTACAACTAACAAGTGGAGGTATGAAATGTTTTAGTTTGAATTTGGATGCAAAGCTGGACATGGTGTATAACACAAGAACACAGCATGATTGGTGCCTATCCAGGGCTTGGAGTCGGTAGACATACACCTGTGAATGATCAGCATAAACAGCTAAAACTGGATTTCAAGGGGATATATGTGATACCTGCCTTACAGGTATCTCCCAATGAAGAGTGTTGAGTTATCTCTACTTATGGTATCCCTACTGCAGTATACCCTTCCCAATGTTCAACCTGAAAACAGTTTAATCTGCCCCTTGAGCAGAGGTTAAAAGATCAGACATTCAACATAGAAATTCTATGCTCTAGAATCTAAACATAAGCAAATATCCAGATCCAGAAGAAGAATACATGCAATACTGGAGACAGAATTAACACAACACATGCTAAGACAGCATTACTCATACAAGATCAACCATGAAATCAGTGGATTCATGCCAAATCGTACAACAGGAGATACATAAACTCTCAAGATCAAGCTGTACAGAGTAGCCAGATCAGCTGGTTTTGGATTACAGAGCCAAAAATCCACAACTTTCAACAACCTTGAATGAATAACACCATCTGCATTATATAGCAGGAGGGTGTATTCAGCATTGACTACCAGGTTGACCAAAAAGCCCGCCAGATACACAGTATCATAAAAATGGCGCTCAAACATTACCAGATTGGCGCCCAAACTTGAATGCAGCAGGTAGGGGAGGAGACATGAAGATTTCTCGAGCCCTGCGCCACTGATGTACACCCTCAATCGAGTACCAGATCAGCCCACGCCATCGCCCATACCTCTGCAACAATCGCCATTGATGGCGCACCAACCCGCGGCCTCGGGAAGAACATTAAATAGTTCATCGCAACCACTTCCCGCCGAGATTCATCATCATGATATTTCAAAAATGCAGGATAACAATATCCCACATGCACCCCGCAGCAACCTCATAAACACTTTATATACTAGGTCATGAGCATATATCACGTCGGTGCTTTTGCTCCTGACGACACCAGTATAAGACTTCATCATCATCATCCTCCAGCAGCATGATATCCTGTTGCTCGAAATATCACCCTGACGTCATCATCATATCGCAATACAACCGCATGATAATCGCCTTCATCGGCACAACCTGATCCATCAGAGAAACATCCTCCTGCTGAGCTTATAACAAAAGTCTGGCCGATGAACATCCTGATGACATCATCATCATATCCTGCTGACGTCATCATCATATCTACCTACTGCGTACCTCCTCATATCCGGATGACGTCATCATCATGTTTGCAAATATCGGGGGACCTCCACAAGATGATCTCTGTTAGAAATATGACCCCCCCCGGACCTCGATGACGTCATCATCATATCGACATCAGGATGATATTCGGAAGACAACCGGATATTTGGAAATATCATCCTGATGCACAAACATCATGTTGCACTGTAGCTCCATTATAAGATCGGGGCGATAACTGAATATGATGATGCTCGAAAAGATCACCCCCACTAGATAGCGCACGAAGCCGGCAGGCGGATATCTCCATGATATCAGCATCATCATGATGCTGGAACAAACACACACTCGAGTGATATGAAAATATCACCCCCTCCTTTGGAAATATCATGATGCAGATAGGCAGAGAAAAAGATATCACCCTGATAAAAGGATGACGTCAGCATCATCAGGATGACAAAACAACGAACAAGAAGTGATACAACATCATCAGGATGATATTGACTAAGATCATCCTGACGTTCAAAATATGATGACCCTAGTGAATATCGGGTCGCACTTAGAACTCTTCAACAACATCATCAGGATGATCATAACCAAGATCACCCGATGATAGAAATATCACCCTGGCGAAATATCATGAAGGCAAAAAATATGATGACCCTCGCAAGCAACACGGTGATAATTGGAAATATGATGATGATGACGACCCTTAAGAAAAAGCAAGTCAGGTCGAACAACTTAGAGAATAACCCCTTCAGAATAACGGGGCAACATCATCATCATGTCTGGGCAAGGTGATAAATGGGAGATCACCGGATACTTTGAAAAATCACCCTCGCAAGCAGATCAGGGCGCACTGTAGCTCGTCAGCATCATCAGGATAAAAACCAAACATCACCCGATATTTCAATATGATGATGACGATGAGAAACCGGTCGATGGAGAACATGATGATGCTGACCTCCACCATCGAAACAGACATGATGATGATGACCTCCTCCTCAAGAAAATATGATGATGCAGCTGAAAACTGCTGAGGAAGTCCATTACTTAGAACATTTTTTGGATACTTAGGGAGAGTGCCTGAATGAAAATTGCTCAAAAAACTACCAGTCAATTCAGGCACTAACACCACCTACATTCGTGGGAGCCATAGAGGGAATTGAAGTTGAGGCTTGGCTCATCAGTCTAGATCGGTTCTTTGCATTGCATCCCTATAAGAGCAACACAAAAGTATGTGGTGTAGTCCATCTACTACGTGACGCTATGGCCCTGGGACACACTTTCTTGGAGCACTTATCTTGAGCGCTATAAGGTGTGATATCTTTTAGAGCACTACAAATAGCGTCGTATCGACGAGTTCCATGACCTATAGCAGAGGGGTTCCATAGTTGCATAGCATGAGTGCAAGTTTGTGGAGTTGTCACATTATGCTGAGTACCTACAGGATGAGAAACTTCTTGTTAGTCAATTTATCAGAGGCTTAAACCCTGGGATAGTAGGACTTGTACACATGGCAAATGCACAGACTATGAGCGAGGCCATCGAGAAGATGTTTATTGCAGAGGAGATCCAGGGGTGCGGCCACGGGTCACGTCCACAGTTTCAGGACCATAGTTAGCATCAGGACTAAGGTTTTTGTAGACCCCAACCACCTCATACGGGTAGTTTTAGATCTGCATTCTTACCTTCTAGAACTCCACAGTAGTAGCAACAGCATCAGTAGAGGTTGCTGGTGCAGGAACACCTTGGCAAATTAATGTTGGCCTAGACAAATCTTTGAGTTTGATTAAATTTGTAATGCTTCAACATTGTAATGAGGTTAATTAGGTCACTAGGTCTTTAGAAATGTTCAAGTTTTGTCTTCATTTGCAAAATGGGAAAGTTATCTTTCAAAGAAATGTAAAATGAGGGAAGGTGAAGAGTCATTTGGCTCTTGGTTCATTCTATGTCAGTTAGAAACTGAAAGGTCTTAATGTATTGCCTTTAAAAGGCCTTGTAACCTTTAGGAATTCGTGGGTGATTGAAGATTTGAACATGGAATGCTAAAAGGCACTGTTTTCTTGTATTTTTCTTCAAAAATTTGTTGTTCTCAGTTGTTGTACGTCCTTGTATGGATAGGGAATGATGCCTAGTTGTTTGTAAGTGTTAGTTTCTTCAACCACCTTCCATTTGCAGTTGGTCTCATGCATTTTGATGTTGTTTTGAGTTAGATATTGTATTTTTAGTAGAAAACTGTTAAAAACCCTGTCCTAGGGTAACAGTAAATGCATGAGTTCATTTTCCTCTGATTTCCAATGAGATGGTTAATCCTTAGGATGGTGGAGACACTCATAACTGCATATGCTAATATACCTCAAAGGTGCAGACCAAGGAAAGGTACTTATTGTTAGTTATGTCTCAATAAAGGTTTGTTATTTCTGTGTTTCCAAACTATCAAGCAAGAACAGTGAGGGTTTTTGTGTTTTATTGAGGAGTTTATGACCTATTAAAGGTGGGGATGTGTGAGAAAGGTGCCAAGGTGTTTGGGGAATGTTGACAGAGTAAAGGTTTATCAAAATCCTTAAGTGATTAAGGCTTTGCAAACACTGTCTGGTTAGAGTAGACTATAACAGTCTAGTCAAGGCCATGTTTGGTATGGTTTAGGGATGCCCCCTTGTTGAATGGCCACAAAACCCTTGAAGGAATTGATTTAGGATGTTGTTGCATGCCATTTAATCCCCATGGAAGTTTGAAGGAACCTTTTGATGAGAGTTGACAGTTAGAATGTAAAAGTCAAGCTTGAGGGATAGAGTTGCAAGGCACTGTCAAAGTGCAGTCTGCCTATACTTTGCTATCCACTACTCTCACAGGTACTGAACATAGTTATTTGGTCAAAGACCATGTGTTGGTTATGTGTTGAACAAGTCTTTGTTGATTGGTTATAGTGTGAGTGCCATAGCTGCACATTAAAGACAGTCCATGAAGGAATGACAAATGCATGAAGGGACGGTCATTGGTAATTATTTGTTTTGGTTGAGATAGGATTCCTAAAGGATGGAAAGAAAGACAACTAAGATCTTGTTTGGGTCAGAGTAATTGGCAATCCAAAATATGCTTGAGTAGAGGCCATTGCATGGTGAAGTTCTCTTGTGAACTTGTAGTATCAAATGGATTGAAACTCAATGCCAATAAGAAGTTTGAGTTTAACCAATTTCTTTTGCATCAGATTGGTATCAGAGCTAGCAAAAGCTCTGGGAGGAGATGTTATTTCTGAGATGAAGAGTTGAAACAATATGTTTTGTTGGTGACCATTATTTTGTTGCTAAGTTGTTTGGTTGCAGGTGCTTGGTCCATCTAGCTGCAGAAAGATGTTTTCTGAGGTTGTGTGTGTGGGCAGACAAGATGAGGTCTGTCATGACCATTCTCCAATGGAGATTAGGCTGGATAAGGGTGCAGAGAGAAACCACTAAGGAGAGAGTGGTAGGGTGCATCACCAGAATCTGTTGTTGGGTGAGATGAATGGTTTGGTGAGTTGGTGTTGTGAAGCAGTAGAGAGATGGATACCTGACTGAAGAAGCACTTGATGTTGCAGCCTAAAGAGTACTCCACTGATGGGAGTAGGAGCCTGAAGAAGCTCTAAAGTTGATAGTTTGATTTGTTGGTTGGTTGGTCATCATTTCTAAAGCTGAGAAGATTGAAGATAAAGCTAGAGGAGATGTAGAAAAAGACTTCTATTGCAGATACATTTCCAAGGGACTTGGAAATCTTTGTTGGTTGGTTGTATGGTACAAGAGCACCTTGGAAAATTAATGTTGCCCTAGACAAATCTTTGAGTTTGATTAAATTTGTAATGCTTCAACATTGTAATGAGGTTAATCAGGTCACTATGTCTTTAGAAATGTTCAAGTTTTGTCTTCATTTGCAAAATGGGAAAGTTATCTTTCAAAAAAATGTAAAATGATGGAAGGTGAAAAGTCATTTGGCTCTTGGTTCATTCTAAGTTAGTTAAAAACTAAAAGGTCTTGATGTATTTCCTTTAAAAGGCCTTGTAACCTTTAGGAATTCGTGGGTGATTGAAGATTTGAACATGCAATGCTAAAAGGCATTGTTTTCCTATATTTTTCTTCAAAAATTTGCTATTCTCAGTTGTTGTACGACCCTGTACGAATAGGGAATGATGCCTAGTTATTTGTAAGTGTTAGTTTATTCAACCACCTTCCATTTGCAGTTGGTCTCATGCATTTTGATGTTGTTTTGAGTTAGATATTGTATTTTTAGTAGAAAACTATTAGAAACCCTGTCCTAGGGTAACAGTGAATGCATGAGTTCATTTTCCTCTGATTTCCAATGAGATGGTGAATCCTGAGGATGGTGGAGACACCCATAACTACATATACTAATATACCTCGAAGGTGCAGACCAAGGAAAGGTACTTGTTGTTAGTTATGTCTCAATAAAGGTTTGTTATTTCTGTGTTTCCAGACTGTCGAGCAAGAACAGTGAGGGTTTTTGTATTTTATTGAGGAGTTTATGACCTATTAAAGGTGGGGATGTGTGAGAAAGGTGTCAAGGTGTTTGGGGAATGTTGACAGAGTAAAGGTTTATCAAAATCCTTAAGTGATTAAGCCTTGGCAAACACTGTCCGGTTAGAGTAGACTGTAACAGTCTAGTCAAGGCCATGTTTGGTATGGTTTAGGGATGCCCCCTTGTTGAATGGCCACAAAACCCTTGGAGGAATTGATTTAGGATGTTGTTGCATGCCATTTAATCCCCATGGAAGTTTGAAGGAACCTTTTGATGAGAGTTGATAGTTAGAATGTAAAAGTTAGGCTTGAGGGACAGAGTTTTAGATACTGTCAAAGTGCAGTCTGCCTATACTTTGCTGTCCACTACTCTCACAGGTACTGAACATAGTTATTTGGTCAAAGACCATGTGTTGGTTATGTGTTGAACAAGTCTTTGTTGATTGGTTATAGTGTGAGTGCCATAGTTGCACATTAAAGATAGTCCATGAAGGAATGGCAAATGCTTGAACGGACAGTCATTGGTAATTGTTTGTTTTGGTTTAGATAGGATTCCTAAAGGATGGAAAGAAAGACAACTAAGATATTGTTTGGGTCAGAGTAATTGGCAATCCAAAATATACTTGAGTAGAGGCCATTGCATGGTGAAGTTCTCTTGTGAACTTGTAGTATCAAATGGATTGAAACTCTATGCCAGTAAGAAGTTTGAGTTTAACCAATTTCCTCTACATCAGTTGCAACCATAGCAGAGTGCATAGGGTGGTCACAATCGAGTATGGCACTCATAGGGTTCTGTGAGAGATCAGTATTAGCAGGCACCACTTGCAGGACCAGCTAGGTCACAACAGTCCTTTAGAGTCATTCAGAGTAGTACATGACATTTGGGAGCACAGAAGTCTAGTCGGACTCCATCAGTACATATTTAGACTCAAGGACCTTGTTATGTATGTGGTGGCACAGGGCACTTGGCTAGAGAGTGTCCATAGGGTTTCATAGCTGGAGGTCAGCATGCTAGTGGTTCTGAGTAGATAGTGGGAGATGTGGGTCAATCCCACTGAGTATTTACAATGGTTGATAACTGCTAGGATAACTTTTAGGCCTCCATTATTGAAACTCCAAGTATGATTGGAGATTCTTCCATTACTATTTTGTTTTATTCTAGAGCCACAGACTCTTTTATTTCTCCATCGTTAGTGGATCATTGCAGGCTAATGGCCTCTAGGCAGGATGTTAGCTGGGAGCTCAAGTTAGCCACAAGGGCCAAGATGGTCATAGATTCAGTGGTTAGAGATTGTGAGCTAGCTCTTGGATCCTTCACTATAGTTGTACACCTTAGGGTCATACCCTTAGGGTCTTATGGAGTGGTGTTAGGCATGGATTGGCTTGTGGCTCATAGAGCCAAGCTTGATTGTCACTGGAAGGTGATAGGTTTCCTTGATGACCATAGTACAACAGTAGAGATAGTGGGCATTCAGAAGGCCACAGTAGTGTGTATGATTTTTGCTAAACAGCTTAAGCGCTATATGCGGAAGGGATGTTAGATGTTTGCGATCATAGTTAGTGATAGATCAGAAGATAAGTCAGAGGTTTCGCTTGATGACCATCCCATCCTTAGGGAGTTTGCAGATGTATTTCCACCTGAGCTTCTAGGGATACCACCTCGTAGAGAGGTAGATTTTCACATAGACCTTGTACTAGGTGCCGAGCCAATGTCTCGTGCACCATACATGATGACCACACATGAGCTTATGGAGCTCAAGCTTCACTTGGAGAAGTTGTTAGAGAAGGGCCACATCTGATCTATTGTCTCATCTTGGGGTGCACCAGTCATTTTTGTGAAGAAGAAGGATGGGTCTCTTCAACTTTGTATGGATTATAGGCAACTGAATAAGGTGACAGTGAAGAACCATTATCCTTTGCCTAGGATCGATGATTTGTTTGATCAAATGTAGGGAGCCAGAGTGTTCTCTAAAATTGACTTGAAGTCTAGTTACCATTAGTTATGTATTATAGAGCCAAATATCCATAAGACTGCCTTTCGAACTCATTATGGTCACTATGAGTTCACAGTGGTACCCTTTGATTTGAGGAATGCCCTTGCAGTATTCATGAGTCTCATGAATGGGTTATTTTGTACATGCCTATATCGATTCGTGTTGATATTCATTGATGAGATATTGATTTACTCATGGACTGAGGAGGAGCATGAAGAGCACTTATGCCAAGTGTTACAGTGTCTGAGGGATCAGAAGCTTTATGGTAACTTGGTGAAGTGTGCCTTCATTCGTACAAAAGTTTAGTATTTGGGGTATGTTCTATCTGACGATGACATCTCCGTAGATCCATTAAAGATTAGAGCTATCATGGATTGGCCAGCACCCACCAGTGTGATAGAGGTTAGGAGCTTCATGGGTCTAGCAAGTTATTATCGATAGTTTGTTGAGGGCTCTCCTAGGATAGCTCATCGTATCACTTCTCTTTAGCAGAAAGGAGAGAACTCCTTATGGATAGAGCAGTGTGATAGGACCTTTGGGGTCCTCAAGGAGCATCTCACTATTGCTCCTATTCTAGTAGTACCTAATCCAATAGTAGATTTTATGGTATGCACTGATGCATCTTTAGAGGGACTAGGTGTAGACCTTATGCAGGGTGGTTGAGCGATCGCGTATGAGTCACGAAAGCTTAAGACCCACAAGCTGAACTACCCTACTCATGACTTGGAGCTTGCAGTAGTGGTTCATACTCTTGTTCGATGGAGACACTTCCTCTTAGGACACCATTTTGAGTTACACTCTAACCATCACAGTCTTTAGTACATCTTCACATAGCCGAATCTAAACACCCTCCAATGGCGTTGGATGGAGTTCTTACGCAAGTATGACATTGATGTGCATTACATCAAAGGGAAGGAGAATGTGGTTGCCAATGCCTTGATTCAGAGGTGCCATGAGATCTTGACCTTGACTTTGATTGTGGACTTGAGAGGATGCATCTTGCATCATCTACCAGAGGATGAGTGGTTTCTTGAGGTTCAACAGGAGATTCAGTCACAGAGAGCCCTTAAGGGAAAGTTTGTAGGATATTCTCTTGAGGTAGATGGACTTCTAAGACATCAAATTCGCACCTATGTTCCCCTTGCAGGTGATCTTCGTTCAGTGATTTTATCAGAGGCTCATAGAGCACCTTATGCAGCACATCCTGGGGTGAAGAAGATGCATGTCAATTTGAGACAGTTATATCATTGGGCAGGGATGAGATGTGACATAGCAAAGTTTGTAGCTCATTGCCTTGAGTGCCAAAGGGTCAAGGTTGACCATCAACATCTAATAGGACTTCTTTATCCCCATGAGATATCAGAGTGGAAATGGGACACCATTTCCATGGAATTCATAGTTGGTCTACCTTTGTCATCTTGTCACCATGATGCCATCATGGTGATGGTTGACAAGTTGACCAAGGTAGCACATTTTTCACTAGTACGTACGATGTACAATGCACCTGTAGTGGTGAGGGTCTTCTTGAATGATATAGTAAGACTTCATGGAGTTCCTCATTGCATCATTTTAGCTAGAGATTCAGTGTTTACATCATCTTTTTAGAGAGCACTACAGTAGGTGTTGGGCACTCAGCTCAACTTTAGTTTAGCGTATCACCCTGAGATAGATGGAGAGACTGAGAGCGTGAATCAGGTTTTAGAGGGCACACTTTGCATGTATGTGATGGATAACCAATCTGGATGGGAGGACTATCTTTATCTAGTTGAGTTTGCCCACAATAATGGGCATCACAGCTCATTAGGTATGCCTCCCTATCAAGCCTTGTATGGCAGGCCTTGCAAGACTCCTTTGAGTTGGGACCACATTGAGGACAGAGTTGCTATTGGACCTGCGATGGTATAGGATATGGAGCAACAAGTCACTTTGATTAGGAAGCAATTGTAGGATGCATAGGATTGTCAGAAGAAGTATGCCAATGCTAAGAGATTGGATCAGAGATTCTTAGTTGGCGACAAGGTGTTCTTGAGAGTGCGGCTACATAAGAGTCCAATCCATTATGGAAAGATCTCTAAGCTTGCACTTAGATTTGTTGGACCCTTTGAGATATTGGAGTGGATAGGACCTGTAGCTTATCATCTTGCTTTCCCACCTAGCCTGTCACGCATCCTTAATGTGTTTCATATATCTGTGTTGAGACGTTATGTGTCTGATGTGACTCATGTTTTGGATTGGTATGCCTTATAGGTAGAGTTGGACAGGCAGCTAGCTTCAGAGCTAATTCATCTATTGGCTCATTGGACACTGCACCTTTGCTGTTGCGAGCTGGACTAGGTCATAGTTTAGTGGGACCGTTATGATGAGGTCTCAGCTACATGAGAGGATGCTACTAGATTGAGGACATTCTATCCTCACCTCTTTGCTGACTTCCAGGAGGAAGTTTAGTCTTAGGGGGGAGGATGTGAGGCCAACTTTCACCTCACCTTATATTTTGCTTACGATACTTATCTAATGCATTTTATGATGGACATGTAGACATTTGGGGACTGCTGATCTCGTATGTATACTTTCATTACTATATCTTACTTTGATTAGTTAGATGGTATATACTATGATTGGTGTTTTAGATTGCACGTTAGATTTCATTTGAGGCTATGATGTTTAACACTATGTTGAATTTAATGCAATTGGAATGTTTAGTGATGATGGAATTGATGTTATCTCTTGCAGTATTTGATCTTGATTATACCTTATGAAATGTGAATGATTTAAGAATAGTGTAAATGTTAGCATGTGATTATTATTGAGGATATATGTGCTTATGCGATCTTGTGTGTGTTTATGTAATTCATTTCGCTTCAACTATATGTACCATGTGCTATTAGTAGGTTTGTGTAAGTGTGCAGGTAATGTTCCATGGTCCATAGAAAATTGGATGTCAGACAAATAACCCTATGTGATATCCCTGTTAAGACGACCTAGTCCCTAAGATGGACTAAGGTCATTTATGATTGAGAATGATGAATATGTTGCCTTGTATTTGATGTTATTTTGTAAGGTTCACCCTTTTGATTTATTTACATGAAGTGTTGTAAGGTTGTAATGTTTTGGTTTCCACAATTTTGGTGCTAATTGTTTATGAGCCCTTTTCATGTGGATTTATGAGTTCCCTAGTGTTAATAATGGTAAAATAATGACCCTAGGTCATACTCCTAGGGTCTAGGGCTATTCTTATCATGTTTAAACTTGGTGTAACCCTTGTATGGTCACCTAAACTTGGCCCTTGAGTCAAGTGACGAGTTTGGGAGATGTGAGGGGTGGTTGGCATGTCACCATCTCACCTAACCTAACCTCACTCACCTAGGGTAATGTTACCCTTGCTTCAAGTGCTTTAGAAGCTTCTAGAATCTTCTCATATGTGTGAGACCTATTCGCTATGCTCTCACACGTGTAAGAGCATATGTGGGGAAGAGTTTAGCATAGTTGAATGAGAAGGTGACAAGTGTCACCTCCTCATTCATGAGAGGTGTCCCTTGTGTGATCCCTTCTCTCTATACTCTCACACATGTGTGAGAGCATTTGTGGGAGAGTGTGTAGCTTAGTGGAATGGGGAGATGACAAGTGTCACCTCCTCATTCTTGTGGGGTTGTGAGGAGGGTTATGTAGATAAAAGAGAAGGTGACAAGTGTCACCTTCTCATTCATTAGGGCTTGTGAGCTAAGCTTGTTTATCTCTCTTTGAGAAGAGATGAGGGTTCTTTCTTTTGGCATTTCTTTTTTGTGTTTGAGTTGAGAAGAAGATGAAGACTTGGAGAGACTTGAAGTATTTTGGGAAAGGACTCTTGGAGAGTTCTTTGCCATCGCTTGTACTCTTGGATCTTGAGAGGTATGCTCTCAAGACTTCAAGCATACTTTTACTTGTTTTCATTTATGCATTATGTATGTTTTTATGGTTTTTATGCTTTTGTATTTTTAGTTTTATGTTGTGGGGTTTTTTAAGGGTTGTGTTGGTGAGTTCTTCATGTGAGAGAGCTCACCTTTGTCATGGGTGAGAGAGGTGTGAACCTCCTCAGTTTCCCCTCATCTTTTGAAGTAGTATTGTTGGCCATGGGCCTTGTTACGAAGTTTGATATTATGGTTATGGCATGAGTGCCTTGTTTAATTAGAGAATGAGAAGTTTTGATGGTAAGAGGCCAAGAGTTGAGTATATTTTAGTTATTGTGTGTGGGTTTCCTTGAGTTGAGAGTTGTCCACTCTCTCACCCCTTAAAGTCATTGTCAAATGGGTTATTTATGTGATTATCCTTCGGAGGGAGTTATTATGTTTTGTGTGAGTGCTTTGTGTGATATGTAATCTTTGTTGAGTGAACATGGTTATTTGAATGGCCTCCTAGCTTGGGGGTGGCCTACTTGTAGGCCTATTATTGGGAGGTAAGCTCTCTCCATGGGCTTGGAGAATCTCATTTTTTTGTTTTGTAGGTTTCTTGGTGGCTCTTGGAGAAGATTTGGAAATATGGAAATGTTGGGGAGTTAATATTATTTGTTGTTGTAAAGTAAAAGTCATGGCAATGAGTTTCCTTATGCATATTTAGGCTTGTAATAGTTTAGTGTTCTCATGAGAGTCAAATATCTCTTAAGATATTCTTGATGTATTTCAATTACTTGTATACTTTTGTGATTTTCAATGATATGAATGGTTATGGGTTTCAAAATCCTTGTTCCAAGTGAAAATGGTATATGATGTATAAGAAAACTTATCTCTCTTTTTCCCTCTCTCCTTATAGTATCAAAATTAGATGCATGATTATATTTCTTTAAAGAAAAGAAAAGAAAAAAATAATTATATGCATTAGTTTAATATGAGTAAAAAGGAAAAATAGATCTATATTTGCATTAATGGGTTTTGAGTAAAATGAATAGGCCCTTGTTTTTAAATGAAAACTAAGTTATATATGCAATGAAATATTCAACCTATCCTATTCTTGTTATTGTAAAATGTGTGTGTGTGTGTGTGTGTGTGTAAATCCTATAAATTAAGCTTACTATTTTTTTTGTGTTCACTATATTTTTTTTATGACAGTGATATATTTTGTTATGACAGAGAGTTTTATATATATATATATATATAAACATATAATAATTATTAAATTTACAATACTTAAGTCTTATGATAAAAACATATTAGAAAGATACATAAGAGTAAAGTGGAATTTGTTTTTAAATTAGGGTTTTATTATTGGAGTCATGGTTTAAAGAAATTAAGAGAAGGCATGATGCAGGTAACAGGGCCGAGCCCTATGCCTGCGCCATGGGCATTTTATTTAAGGGTTTGTGGGGGGGGCCGAGGCCCTGTCACCCCACCCCTCCCTTGTTTTACCTGTCATACTTGCAAATGTCATCAAGTGGAGCCTAAAACTCAACCCTATTTTATGAATAATGCTGCCATTATTTATGGCTCGGCCCTAACATTCTTTCATATGTAAAACATATACTCTGCTTTATTTTATATATTCAGCCTGGCATTAAAATGCCATTCGGCCCTAAATGTTAATTACCTCTGGTTATTATTTAGTGCTAGTATATATATATATATATATATATATAGACACACACACACACACACACACATTGTGAGGTATTTGTTGTGTTCTTTTACCCAATGTATAAAAAAAAAGCATTACTATGTGTGTTTTTTTATAGCAGTATGTATCTTTACCTATGAGTAATTATTTTTCCAAAAAAAAAATAGAGGGTAAGATTTTTAAACAAAGAACCACTTCTTTTTGTTATACTTGCAAAAATAAACTTAGAAAACAATAAGCAAATTAGAGGTTTGATTTTTAAGCAAATAGAAAAACTTATTAAACATGGAATCATGTGCATTTAACTTAGAAAATAGAAATAAGTTAGCAAACCAAATGGAAAATGTTAGAAAAATATTAGCAAAACCTATAGAAAAACATGGAATCAAAATTGTTAGAAATAGAAAACTCCACAGGGGAAAATACCTCCCACTTGGGGAGGTACTTTCCCACTTGACCTTTCTTGAAACCTGCAACCAACAAGAGAAGGCAAAGTTGGAAGTGAGAGCAAATAGGGGATTGATATGTTTTTATAACTCATTGTTCTAGGGTTTGGTGCCCTAATATTTAGGAGTTGATTAGTAAACATAAAACTAGTTTAGTTTAACCAACTAAACCCACTTAGAGAGTGGGTTGACCTTTTGTCTCTTGAGGGAATGTGTATTTAATAATTTACTTAATTCCTTCATTGTAATTCTTAGTGGGTGATGGATTTAGAAGTTATTTTAATTTAATTAAGTGTGTGATTTCTTTTATCTCTTGTTCTTTTTGTCCTTTAATTAAAGTGAGTACTTTTATATGGTTAGAATTAAATTATTCAATCTTTACAGGTTTTACTTTATTTTAATTTAACACTTTGGGAAAATTATTTTAGTGAAATCTTAGTTATGCATTTAAATATTGTTTTAAATTCTATAGGAAGTAATATGCAAGTTTTTATTTAAATTTATTTTTCAACTCTCCTATAGTTGATGAGATGGCATTATGCTGTTGAAATCACTATAGAAATTATTCCCTTTTTACCTATTATGCTGTCGAAATTTCCCTAGACTTTAGATGAGATTATTTATTTAATTTAATTTGATTAATTACCCTTTTCCGCATTAGATGTGATTAAATATTTTACTTCAAAAGTTGACTTGTGTCTTTAATTTATTGTTATTTTATTAGTTGATAGTTGTGCTAAGGTTAGATTTTGATTTATATCAAAATCATTCCACATCATTTAGTAAACCCTAGGGTTGGATCCCAAAACAGGAACCAACCCTCTTAGTGTTGCTTCTCACGACACATACCCCCTTAGTGTCTATCACCTCATAAGGAATTGCAAATTGAGTTCGCATTATCCTGATTGAGATTGACTTCCCTACCTTTGGGTGATGTGCCTAACGTAGGTTACCGATGCAACTACATTACGTGTGTGTGTGTCATTGAGCGTGCTTGATGTGTGTGAGTGGATTTGTAGATTCGAATGGAAATGCTTTTGATATTTCGTGTCATGAATACATGACATATGTGGACATGAAACGTGTGTTGCGTGTCATGACCACATGGCAAATGTGGGCATGACAACAAGTCATAGAGTATACACTTGAATAAAAATACAAGTCGTAGAGTATACACTCGAATAAAAATACAAGTCGTAGAGTATACACTTAAATAGAAATACAGGTCATAGAGTATACACTCGAATACAAATATAAGTTGTAGAGTATACACTCAAATACAAATACAAGTCATAGAGTATACACTTGAATGCAAATACAAGTTGTAGAGTATACACTCGAATGCAAATACAAGTCGTAAAGTATACACTCAAATACAAATACAAGTCATAAATACAAATACAAGTCGTAGAGTATACACTCGAATACATGTAAGTCAACTATCATTCACAAGATGGCAGGAAAGATGCTCTGATACCACTTGTAATGTCCCCTTTCTAGTGGAAACACTTAAAATTGAATCTACGCTCAGAGTGATTCTCAAAGAGACATTAGAAATGTTAGAGATCAATATATTTAAATGATAATAAAAATATATCATTTCCTTGTTAAATGATTATTCACTTCATGATTGTCATTCATTATTGATGACTATTCTATACTATATTCTATAAGTATATTAAGGCGAATATTAAACATAATTTAAGATTCATATTTTTCCCCCTTATTCTTCATCAAGGAACTAGGCTTTACATGTCAAGGTCACATGGAGACCATCCTAGACCTAACCTAGGGGTCTTAACACGGGTGGAATTACTCTACCCCTCCCTCACAATACCTAACATTCCTTTAAGGATGAAGTAATAGGAGTAATCAGAAGTACGATCTTGTATTCTAATATTCCTTTGTACTATTAGAGCGGATATTAAACATAAGGCAAGATACATATATCCCCCTCTTATTCTTCATCAAGTAACTAGGCTTTAGGGCGCATGGAGACCATCTTAGACCCAGCCTTGGGGAACTATGTCCCAGCCCAAGGGCCTATTCATGGATGGAATTACACTGCCCCTCCCCAAAGTACTTATCATTCCTTGTGAGTAATGGAGGTTATCGAAGATATGACCTTTATGTTAATATCCCCCATATACTATGAATGGTGTTTAATCACAATTCTTATTATACCCTTTATCATTATAATGTATGAATAGAGACATTTATGTCTCCAATTAGAATGTTGTTATATGATGTCTTTGTTCTTATACAATCACTAGATGTGTTTATAACAATTTATAATATACATACATATATATCTAATGGTAATCTTCCCATTACCCAACATATGATATTTATCCGAATAATATAGAAATTAAATATATCATACATTTTTGTTACCTTTATTCCTTTGCTACAGGACTGTATTTTATTGTGGAATTCTAATTTTATACTTGATGTCCTGATGATGAATGCTGATTTGTTGTAGTGATTGATCGATGTATTATCCCTCTTGTTGTATCACAATTGCTTATATATATATATATATATATATATATATATATATATATATATATATATATATATATATATATATATATATATATATATATATATATATATATTCAGAAATATAAATCAGTCACCCCCCAGATATTTATATATACAGTAGTAGTCTGGAATTACCAATCAATAAGTCATATAAGCAATTATGATACAGCAAGAGGGGTAATACATCAATCAATCACTACAGCAAATCAGCATTCATCATCAGGACATCAAGTATAAAATTAGAATTCCACAATAAAATACAGTCTTGCAGCAAAGGAATAAAGGTAACAAAAATGTGTGATATATTTAATTTTTATATTATTAGGATAAATATCATATGTTAGGTAATGGGAAGATTACCATTAGATATATATGTATGTATATTATAAATTGCTATCAACACATTTAGTGATTGTATAAGAACAAAGACATCATATAACAACATTCTAATTGGAGACATAAATGTCTCTATTCATACATTATAATGATAAAGGCTATAATAAAAATTATGATTAAATTCATTCATAGTATATGGGATATATATATATATATATATATCTTTTCCTATACTTCTACAAATTATATATTCCCACTTCCCTTTATTCCCTTTGTAATTTGCAGCACTAATCATAATGTTCATGGCTTCTTAAATAGTATGAAGAATATATTTTTTATTGTATTTTTGAGAGAGGGAATAAGTCTCTTTTAAACATACTAAAGAGGCTCGTCTTTTGTGAAGGTTCACGTCTCTTTTGAAATCACACTTTATGCCTTATGATCATGGTTTTTAATTGAAGCGCTGGTTGCGTTAGAATATTACTCGCAGCCTTTTTATGCTAAGCGCTGCCCCTAAAACATGTTCTTACCTTTATTAATCAGATCTTCTCATATATGATATGAAACATGTTGTCTTTTGAGAAACTTATTTTATTGTACATGTATCTCATTCCAAATCATTGGATCTTTTTGTCTTATTCACCAAAATCGTTGGATGTTTATATTTTTATTTTTAACCGCTCCAATATATGCATAAATATATTACTTATCTATTAAATCATAGAATCCTTCATTTATATATATTTAATCTATAATATTTAAGTATATAGTATTTAATTTATAATGAATATCTAATTTATATAGCATTTAATTTAAGTATATGTAATTTATAATATTTAATTTAGATAGATTAAATATATTTGATTTGTAATATATTTATTTAGTTATTTATAATATAATAATATATCCTATTAATTAAAATTAAATATATATTATATTTTAATTATATTAAAATATCCATATAATAGTATTATTTAATATTATTTATTAAATAATATATATTTGTAAGTAGCAACTTCACCGTCTTTTATCGCGATGTTTAAATCTTTAATTTAAACAATACTTTAATATTGAGACATGACAAATGAGTCAAATGAGCACTTCTATTTCACTACACTTAAGTACCCAAGCAATAGTGTATCTCTCCATGATTTATCATTTCAAACTCAAAAGCTAACATTGCTTTTGTATCATTTGACAACTTAAGATCATTACTTACAATGATTGCATCATCCTCATATGATTTAGTTATGATGTTAAGTAATTTATATTCTCTACACAAACATTTGAATCAACATTACATTTTATAAAAATAGTAGAACAAAGACACTTGTCTATTAACTGGTACAAAGCTCTTAGCATTTGTTTTAGTTCATATAGAGTTTTCACAACTTGCACACCAACCCTTCATTCCCCAAAGCCACAAATCCTTCTGGCTACTCCATATATATATTATTTGAGTTCTCCATTGAGGAACATAGTTTTGAAATCTAGTTGATGGATTTCTAAGTCCTTAGTTGTACTAACAACAAGCAAAGATTGAATAGATGTGATTTTAACCACTAGTGAAAATGCATCATGGTAATCAAATACCTACTGTAGACACCTAAAATTGACTCCAATTCACCATCACTCACTATACCTTATTCTGCCACATTAATTAAATAATTATTAATTATTTAATTAAGTTAAGTTTCTCCACTTCCTAACATTAAAATTAAATAATTTACAATTATTTAATTAATCCCTTCTTTCTTCTAATGTTAATTAAATAATTTCTATTATTTAATTAATTAAATCATAAATCCAACATTAATTAAATAAATTAAATATTTATTTAATTAATAAAATCTTTAAAATATCGTCTTGCTTTCTTTCTAAAATTGAAACTCATGTGTATCAAATTAATTTATTTAAATAGATAATTCATCAATTATCCCTCTCATCTGTTTTATGATTTATTTCCTTTAAAACAGAAAATTAAATATCTTTCTATCTTTTTAAATCCTAACTTTTCTTGTTTTATTTCCTCTTTTGTCAAATAAAGCTAAAATCAAATCCTTATCAAATCTTATCTCCAAAATCAAATATCTATCAAATCCTCTTCCCTCTAGATAAAAAATCTATAAATATAGCCTTAACCAAGCCATTATCAACACACAACAAAATAAAGTTATGCTATTGCAACGGTGAGCAACCAACATTCCTCCATCAACAACCTTCGAAATCTTGCATGCTTATGCGAGGTTAAGAAGAGAAATGGAGATAAATTGAGTTTAGCATGGATTTGGGTTTGCATTCATTTGTTATTTTAATTTTCATGCTTGCTTGTGCTCTATTGTGCTAGTTAGGGTTTGATATTTTGTCATTTTAATTTCAGACCTGATTTTAACCCTGACACATTTTGGTGAACCTAACTTGAATCTAACCCCCATTTTTGCAAGTGTTTTTAAGGTTTTTTGTTGTAGGTTTATGCTCTTTCTAGAGGAAATTTGAGGGTACACTTTAATAGAGAGCTTCACAGCACAAACAGACATCATGGTTGCATCCAAAAGGGCTAAGAGGTGAAGAAAAACATATAATTTGACCCTTTTTGGTGTAAGTGAAATTTGAGCCAATGTTTGTAGGGTGATGAATAGTGTTTCCAGCGGTGAACAGTGCTTTCCGATAGTGAACAATACTTTTCGACAGTGAACAGTGCTTTTTGGTAGTGAACAATATTTTTCGATAGAGAACAGTGTTTCCCGACGGTGAACAGTGCTTTCCGATAGTGAACAGTGTTCTCAGGCCATGAACAATGTTTCCAAGGCATGAATAGTGTTTTTTTCTTAATAGCTTAAAAAAGTTTTCTTTTTAAAACTGCAATAACTTATGAAAATCATGTCAGATTTTTAATTTTTTATGGTCATTAGAAAGTTGATTCAATCAACTATGCAAAGGTACAAGTTTTGTCAGGTAACAACATTGTTTCATCAGGTAAATTTTTGGTCAAAGTCAGTGTTGCAATGTGAACTTCAAACATGAATATCTTTTGTAATTTTGATCAGATTTCAGCGAAACATTTTTTCAATTTGCTTGAAATTTCATCTACTTTCTGATGCTGCTATTAGTTTTGTTGTAACTGATCATATTTTTCAGATTTTTCCAGATTCACTTCCTTGGCCTTTTGGGCTTGGTGGCTTGCAAAGGGGGTATATCACTTGATGTTTTTTGTTTTGCACACTTTAGTAGGTGATTTGCTGCTACTGATTTCTGATTTGCAACCTTGTGGCACTCACTAAGAAAAGATTACAAGCTGAAAGTACTAACAAGCTTGATGCAGGGTTTCCTCCTTTCATGTGCATGTGATTTGTTATCATAGGAACATTTCTATTTGGGCTCTTAAAACAAACAATAGCTTGTTGTTTTCACATGCATTGTCTTCTTTGTTTGGTGATCTTTTTGTCACACCACACATTTCTTTTGTAAAGGTTAATGAACTTTGCTTGTGTGGTCAAGCACATGTGTATGCTCTCTCCTCGCATCATTGTATGAACTTGGAGATCAAAAATGTGTTTGTATCACTTTTGTGTAACCCTTTAGAGAGGTCTGCCTTGGTCAGAAAAGAGGTACTCACCCCAAGGGAATGACTTTAAGAGGTACTTTTGTTCGGTCTGCTATACAAAATAGGATAAGGTGAAAGCCAAGTTTACCTGGTATTACCTCTTACTGTACAGTGCTAGTTTGAAAGGAGGTGTACCTTGTATATATGAGACTCCTAGTAGGACTAGTCAAAGCCTTAGTGGCTTACTGGATGCACGTAACGTGTTTGGCCCCTGAATAATCACTAAAACTCATTTGTTTTAGAGGCCAAAAATCTATTTGCTTGCTGGTGCAAGAGGTCAGACCTTTGAACCCACCCTATATGTACTATTCATTATAGAGATAGGAACTCCCTCGGTTCATAAGATCTAAAGGGTAAGAGAGATTGGTGTGTCCGTGCCGTGTAAGGTGGAGCCAATGTCACCAATTTCTCTAGTTGTCTGCTTTGTCTCAGTATATGGAGAAATCCAAGTAGGGACTCAGCAAGTAGTATATTCTTTCTAGCCTAGGTTGTACAATTCCTTGATGTGCGTGAGCTATTTTTGACTTGTGTCTTTTATGCTTGCTAAACATCCTAGTCAACACATTCATTCCAAGTCATCGTATCCTAATCGCTCTTCCTAATAATATCCTTTTTACCACATCATCCAATCTTTCCAAGGTAAATCATCCTAGTCATTCAAGAAATCATATCCTAATCATTCTACATCATACCATAATCCTAATCAAACATTTGTTAAAAGTGACACCATGCCAAAATTAGAAGACCTAGCACAAAAGCTCATTCACCTACTTCACCAAACTCAAGCAAGCTAATCATCTCTAAGCCAACAAACCATTCAAGACATCCATGACATGATACAAAAATTTCAAACAAGCCAATCACCTCAAATGCAACAACTCATAGTACAAGCCCAATTTACCTCATGGCCACTTGTCAAATCCAACAAGCACAACATCAAATCTAATCTCACTATTAACAACCTCCACCATCATATCAACCTTATCCATCCACATGTCACGTCAATCCTACACCAACCTATCACACACCTTCCCATGTCAACCTATATCTATATCAATCCTCTCAAAAACTATTATCCTATGTGATTCCTCCACCAACACAACATCAACACCTTCAACAACAACAACCTATTCAACAAATCCCACAACAAATCATACAACAACCAATCACATCACAACACCATCCCAACCTCCAACACATTCAACCATAATCCTATGTGTCACCTTCACCATCATTCCAACCTAATCTATCTAGACACCATGTCAATGACATATCAACATATCAATGTCCACCTCAAGATCATCCAAATCCTCCTACCAACATGCCACCACACCATCACCCAACCCATTCACAAGGCAACCAAGTGTTCTCACAAGAAGTACATGCAAGTTCAAATTTCCCTTCATACATAAAACAATATCCTTCCCAAGAAACACATGCAAGCTCAATATCCTACATAGACTAAAACTCATTTGTTTTAGAGGCCAAAAACCTGTTTGCTTGCTGGTGCAAGAGGTTAGACCTTTGAACCCGCCCTATATGTACTATTCATTATAGAGATAGGAACTCCCTTAGTTCATAAGATCTACAGGGTAAGAGAGATTGGTGTGCTTGTGCCGTGTAAGGGGGAGCCAATGTCACCAATTTCTCTAGCTGTCCGCTTTGTCTCAGTATATGGAGAAATCCAAGTAGGGACTCAACAAGTAGTATATTCTTTCTAGCCTAGGTTGTACAATTCCTTGATGTGTGAGCTATTTTTGACTTGTGTCTTTTATGCTTGCTAAACACCCTAGTCAACACATTCATTCCAAGTCATTGTATCCTAATTGCTCTTCCTAATAATATCCTTTTTGCCACATCATCCAATCTTTCCAAGGTAAATCATCCTAGTCATTCAAGCAATCATATCCTAATCATTCTACATCATCACCATAATCCTAATCAAACATTTGTTAAAAGTGACACCATGCCAAAATTAGAAGACCTAGCACAAAAGCTCATTCACCTACTTCACCAAACTCAAGCAAGCCAATCATCTCTAAGCCAACAAACCATTCAAGACATCCATGACATGATACAAAAATTTCAAACAAGCCAATCACCTCAAATGCAACAACTCATAGTACAAGCCCAATTTACCTCACGGCCACTTGTCAAATCCAACAAGCACAACATCAAATCCAATCTCACTATTAACAACCTCCACCATCATATCAACCTTATCCATCCACATGTTACATCAATCCTACACCAACCTATCACACACCTTCCCATGTCAACCTATATCTATATCAATCCTCTCAAAAACTATTATCCTATGTGATTCCTCCACCAACACAACATCAACACCTTCAACAACAACAACCTATTCAATAAATCCAACAACAAATCATACAACAACCAATCACATCACAACACCATCCCAACCTCCAACACATTCAACCATAATCCTATGTGTCACCTTCACCATCATTCCGACCTAATCTATCTAGACACCATGTCAATGCCATATCAACATATCAATGTCCACCTCAAGATCATCCAAATCCTCCTGCCAACATGCCACCACACCATCACCCAACCCATTCACAAGGCAACCAAGTGTTCTCACAAGAAGTACATGTAAATTCAAATTTCCCTTCATACATAGACCAATATCCTTCCCAAGAAACACGTGCAAGCTCAATATCCTACATAGACCAATATCCTTTACAAGACTCACATGTAAGTCCAAGTGGCCCCTTATACATAAATCATGTATTTAAGTTCACCTTTGTACCAAGACCTAATATCATTTGACAAGGGAGATACCAATCTAGCCAATGCATCCTATGAGTCACCTTCACCATCCAATCACATGCCAACACACAAGTCAACTAGTCCTATCCCAACACCATCATATGATCCTACTCCTAGTCCTAATCCATCCAACCTTACTATCCCCCCATCCAATCCAAATCCAAATATGTCCAATATATCTTATCCCCTTATCCTTCCATCTAGCGCAAGTCCTAACCCATCTAATCCCATTATCCATCCCACAAGTCTTAATCCCAAGCCTACAACACCATCTACCCATATCATCCATCCATTATATTATCCATCTACCCATACACTTGCAAAAGATGTGATCCAATGGCTATTAGCAAGGAATAAACCATCTAAATATTATCAAACACTTATCCTTGAGTCTCTTAATGAGCCTTCCTGTTGATGATTGTTTTAACATAGTCATAACAATAGTTAAAATTCACATAAAATGAACCTAATTGACTTGAAAGATATGAAGAAATCGGTTAAGATTTGCTTAATCCCAAGTTTAATATGGTCAGGTCTTGATGACTTGGGAAAATTTAGTAGGTTGATGTGAAGCTATAATGTTCAAGGGGCCTTACGTGATTTAGGGTTTCTCGATGATTTATTGGACTCAAACTATGCAAAGGGTCATAAATATCAGCATATTGTGCATCACTTTTGCATAAAAGTGTTACTGTGCTGCAAAGATTTAAATGATCTATATTATTGCAGATTTCTCCTCTTAAATATTATAAAAACTATCTACTTTCAACTCTATTGTGCATGCTTCTTTCAGGTATGAGACAATCTCCTTTAAATTTCTACGCTTTAAGTTAAGTATTTCAGATGGGTTGGGAAAAGTTAGAAAGATCTAAACTAAACTTCATTCATTCTACCAAAGGATCTAATTGTTATGTTATGCACTTTATAAATAATACAGAAAATTGATCAAATCCACAAACAAAAACCTTAAGTGCAAGTTCTGAGCATTTTCACAAACATACACTTAAAATTGCAAGATTTAAGAGTAAGTTTCAAACACAATGAAGAGCAAGAAAACATTCAGAAGATAGATGCATAATTCTAGATTCAATTGTATTAGAAATAGACAATCATATAAGATTTACAATGTCTGAATGACTCTTAGCTTCAATGATCAAATTATAGAAAACTTACAAGCTTTACAGATACAGTAAGGAAGCAGGATGTTCCACACATTCCTTACTGTAGACACAGGCGACCTCCTTCTACTTCTAAATTAAAAGGTCCCTCTATTCTAAAAAATCCTTGTGTGTTTATTATAGTGTATAGAGGCACAATATATACCTGACTGATCTGTCCTTAGTACAACTCAAAACCCTAGTTAAACAATGGTTCAAACCCTTGGTTATAGCATTAAATGGTGAACAAGTCTCCCAAAATATCCCTGAGCATACATCAAATCTGGGCGAAATATGTCCTTCTGGAAACCCTTGCAGCTCAATAATAACTTTTGCTATCTACTGCAATGATGTCTTCAACTACATTTTGTCTTCATTGATGAATACCCTTGACTTCCTCGCCCTTCATCCTTATCTTCTTTTGCTCCTGAGATTAGATCTCCTTTCCATGACGTCATCACCATTAAGTTGCAGCTCCTTCTTCAACTGCAAACCTGCAAAAATAGACAAGCAATAAGTATCATTTCACCTAATAAACCTGCAGGAAGATAAAGAGTTATTAAATCCAGTCATGACTGTGTGATTGCAGAAATCAGACCATAAATCTGTGAAAAAACGTGGGTCAAATGCATATACAGCGTCCAAAATAGTCAGGTCAACCCTCATTGACCAAAAAACATGCATCAGGTGCCAAATGTCCCAAAAAACCTATTGCTTTGTTTTCCTGCCTTTTCGCCTATCGAAATCCTTGTATATGGCGAATGCATGTCTTCCTTGTATATCAGGCTTGTATATCTTAATATACAAGCACCAAAATATGCAAGGAATTTTCTATTTTTTTATTTCCATTTCAAATCTGGGCTCTTATATGTTGCAATGCATATCGCACTTATATATCGCAACATATAAAACGTATACAAACATATAAAGAATTTTCCATGTTTAATCTCTTTTCGCATCCAGGCTCTGCATATTAGCTTGTATATCGGATATACATTGTAAACATACAAAGCTAATATGCAACTGGTGGGGTCCACCTTACCTTTTGACTTTGCACCTCCATGATGCACATAACCTTCGTATCAAATTTTTGGATTTCAACATCTTATAAATCGCATTCAACTTACCTTTGAGTCCACACAATGTACATTACCCAATGCATCTTTTGATATGCAATTTGGATGTAACGCATTGTATTAATTGTATTTTGATTTCCTTGAGTTCCGGCTTGTATATATAAAGCAATGTATGTTTTGGAACATACATACAAGCGCGGAAATATATAACGTATTAACTCTCCTCAACCTTCCTTCGCGTCCACGCAATGTACATTATCTTTGTATATCTTCGATATGCAAAGCACGAAATATACATTGACTTAACCATCCTTAATAACGTTTCAGGTCCACCCGATATATAAAACACTTGTACCTCGCCAACATACAAGCCAGAACACATACAAGGACTTAAGCTTTTTTTTATAGACTTGTCAGGTCCGACGCTTGTATATTGTGGGGTTTGTATCTTTAGACTTGTATGTGTCGCTTGTACACAAAAACATACAAGCGCCAAATATACAACAATTTAACTCTTTTTCACGATGCTTTCAGGTCCATGGCCTGCACATTGGAAATGTATATAACAAATGTATGTCCAACCTGAAATGCAAAAAGTGGCTAAGTATAAAACAAACCCTTTGCATATACAAACGACCTTGTATATGAACATCGATATACAACAGCCTTGGTATACAAGCGAACTTTCATACAAAGGGCCTTGTATATGCAACCCAATATACAAGTAGGCTTGTACATACAAACAACAAACCCTTCCCTTGTACATTTTACTAAAATGATCATAACTTGCAAATATGGCAAATTTTAAGATGGTTCAAAAAGCAACCCTAGCTCATTTTTCACAAGGAATCCAACCATATCATCCCTGGTACTGAAATGCATTTTTCCTCTAGTTTTAACAAAGTTTGCAACTTCTACCCTCTTTTTCCCTTTACTACCAAGCAAAATAGCACACACAGGCAAAAGCAACAAGCCACTGTAGGGGTCCTCATTTTGTGTAGGAGTAAATTGGGGCGTGTTGTGAACATTACAACAACTAGCAACCAAACAAAACAATTAAATTCAAAGTA
Organism: Cunninghamia lanceolata; assembly: GCA_027924645.1. Lineage (NCBI taxonomy): Eukaryota > Viridiplantae > Streptophyta > Pinopsida > Cupressales > Cupressaceae > Cunninghamia > Cunninghamia lanceolata. Next base: position 352,723 of record BSBN01000184.1, on the reverse strand, counting down.
TTAAGGAAACTAATGAAATAAATTCATAACTTCCAACTATCTTCCTGTAGATCATTATTCAACTTGAGATCAAAGGTATTCAATAAGTGTGCATGAATTTTTATTTTCAGTTTAAGTGGGTGCACGTGATTAATTATCCTCATCTTGAAGATCGGTTGAACAAACCAGTGACTGATATTAGCCTACGTAGTTGAGGATATTCCCTCATAGCTGACCGGGTAGAGCCTTGCTGCCAGTGAGAGTCCATAGCCATGGCAAGGTTATCGTTACAATTCTCCTAAGTAGAGCCCCACTGCCAGCAAGTGTCTATAGCCCCGGTAGAGTTACTTAGATGGCTTAATCTAGATTTTCAGTATAATCCATTTTATTCATTTTTATATTTTTATACTTTCTGATATTTGAAAGAGATTTCATAAGATATTACAATTCTAACTTCATGATGTAAGGAATGGTCACTTGCTAGAATTAAGTTGAGAATTGTAATGGTAGCAAGGGTGACTTCTAATTTTTTACCTAATATCTACACTGGTAAGTTCAACAAACACAAGGATTTTAGGTGTGTCATTGTGAGAAACCTCCCTTGAATTCTCAATCACTACTATTGAATACGAAATTTTAGGAGCTAAACAACTCCCTACATTCATGACAATCACAAGTTATGCATGAATTGCAAATGATTTACCTGAATATTCTAAATTTTATACTGTTTTCAATGGTTGTTACCCTGCTCCTTCATACTCTAAAGAAAAACAAAGATCCCTGCTGAGGAGACAACAAACACCCAAACAAATAGACTGTACAAACAACAAAACAGAAACAAAAACAACAAAACAGAAAGAAACAAAAACAAAACTGTACAAACAACAAACCTACAAAAGGAAACAACAAAAAGAAAATAGAAAACAAAGCAAAAAGAAAACAAATAACAAACAAGTAGACTGTACAAACCACTAACCTACAAAAGGAAACAACAAAAAGCAAGACAAGCAAACAAACGAAAAACAGAAAAAAATACTCTACCAAGATATATACAAGCCTCTACAAGGTAAATAAAACCTAGAAAAAGATCCAAAGACACTCCTATTTGCATATTTCCTTAGATTGTGTAGGAGTGTCAGGGTACTAGTTATGGTTCTCAATTTAGCAAATTTATCTTTGAATTCTGAAAAAAATCTTGTGTTCTAAATTCACTGTGTTTATCAGAATAACTCTTAATTATCAGCAATTAAGGCAGCTCATCATGTTCATGATTAATCCATATACATGTCCTATCTCTTGAATTTTCATAATTAAAATAGTACTCAACATCATTAATTGGGGAAAGGAAAGAGACCACCTGATGTATTTCTGGCTTTGTTGGACATGCTTGTTTATTGATAGCTGGTCCTCCATTCAACTTTGCACTTTCATTGCCCAGCTCCATGTCTGGCTTCTCTTCAAATCAAAAGATGAATGACTCTAGATGTGTCATTTCTTCATCTTTATCCAGCTTTGTTCCTTCATTCTATATGTTCAGTTTATCCTCAAATTCAACAAACTTATCAATGCTCTCATTAGTTCCCTGCACATTAGCACTTAAGCAAGTATATTCATCATTATAACTTGATATATAGAAATTAATCATTTCTAGACCACTTGATTGTAAGGGTGGAACAACATCTTTTGATTGATAGGAATACTCCCCTATTTCACTTTCAAAATAATGTTGGATTGACGTCTGATCATGCATAACAACTCCAAAATCCTCTGCATCTTCAATTTTCATGGATTGTTCATCAAATAACTCACATTTTCCATCCAGTAGAGAGTCTGATTCCATGGACCTGCAACAATCATGATTTTGATCATCTAATTTAAAGAAGTCAACCATGAAACTAGGATTTATTTTCTTGTCTATGACTTTATCAGTTGCTATAATAGGAATCTCATCAGCAGCAGTGCATTTAATTCTTCCATCTATCGACATTTCTCTTTACCATAAAATGACTCAAGGAAAGATGTTTTACTACCCTTGCTAAAAGTATTAGAATCAACATTAAAGACCTTATCCTGACAGATGGTTTCCTCTCTACAAGTTTTGAAAGATTTATACCTGCACTCTCCTTCACTTGTATTAGGAAGTAGAGAACTTCTATCAATCTCACCATAAAATGACTCAAGGAAAGATGTTTTACTACCCTTTCCTATGACTCCATTATTTGCTGATACAGAAAATTTCTTGGCCAAATTATTTTCAATAAAACTTTTCAGGTCAGATCCAGAGATTTCTTCTTGACAAGTATTTCTTACTCACTCCATATTTTTATCAAATAATGAATCGAGATGAACCTCACTTTTCTTTTCCTTTTCATTAAATCCTCTTTGCTTATGATCTAGAAAATGAACATGAGCTATGATTTCCTCCCTGTATTTTTTAGGATATTTGTACCTTTCACTAACCTTAATCACACTTGGACCTTGACAAGAAAGTAGATTATTTTTCTTACCATCACATGATTCTGGAAAAGAGATTTTACTATCCTTTATTTCTAGCATCGGTTCCATCTTTGCATTCTCTGAACAATTAATGATTGTTGACATTGAATCCTCCTGCTGCTCCATAATCTCCTCATTTTCTTGCCAACTTTCAACCTTATATACATTTGAGAGAGAGATTAGTCCTTTTAAAGACAAATCTAACCTTGTAAGAAAAGTTAAACAATTAACTTCACCATGCTCTATGGACTTATGTATCCTACACCTTCTAAATAAACCATAGTTAGATAAATTTTTAGGATAAAGTTGTTCAATCAAAGTTTCTTGAAATGAAGGAATGTTAACTTGAAAACTGTCCCCATATGAGTCCATTAAAAAAAAGAGACCTTGCTTTCAACCTTTTAGGGTTTTTTGAAATTTTATGAGATCCAACATATCTAAGAATAAAGCATTAAAACTCAGAAAATCAACCTTAAATCCTATCAGGCCCTCCTTCTAGTGCCAAAAAATATTGATGATTGTTTTAACACAGTCATAACAATAGTTAAAATTCACATAAAATGAACCTAACTGACTTGAAAGATATGAAGAAATCGGTTAAGATTTGCTTAATCCCAAGTTTAATATGGTCAGGTCTTGACCTATTGGAAAAATTCAGTAGGTTGATGTGAAGCTATAATGTTCAAGGGGCCTTATGTGATTTAGGGTTTCTCGATGATTTATTAGACTCAAACTATGCAAAGGGTCATAAATATCAGCATATTGTTCATCCCTTTTGCATAAAAGTGTTACTATGCTGCAAAGCTTTAAATGATCTATATTATTGCATCTTTCTCCTCTTAAATATTATGAAAATTGTTTACTTTCAACTCTATTGTGCATGCTTCTTTCAGGTATGAGACAATCTCTTTTAAATTTCTACGCTTTAAGTTAAGTATTTCAGATGGATTGGGAAAAGTTAGAAAGATCTAAACTAAACTTCATTCATTCTACCAAAGGATCTAATTGTTCTATTATGCACTTTATAAATAATACAGCAAATTGATCAAATCCACAGACAAAAAACTTAAGTGCAAGTTCTGAGCATTTTCACAAACATACACTTAAAATTGCAATCTCTAAGAGATAATGTTTCAAACACAATGAAGAGCAAGAAAACACTCAGAAGATAGATGCAGAATTCTAGATTCAATTGTATTAGAAGTAGACAGTCATATAAGATTTACAATGTCTGAATGACTCTTAGCTTCAATGATCAAATTACAGAAAACTTACAAGCTTTACAAATACAGTAAGGAAGCAGGATGTTCCACATGTTCCTTACTGCAGACACAGGCGACCTCCTTCTACTTCTAAACTAAAAGGTCCCTCTATTCTAAAAAATCCCTGTGTATTTATTATAGTGTACAAAGGCACAATATATACCTGACTGATATGTCCTTAGTACAACTCAAAACCCTAGTTAAACAATGGTTCAAACCCTCGGTTACAACATTAAATGGTGGAGAACAAGTCTCCCAAAATATCCTTGAGCATACATCAAATCTGGGTGAAATATGTCCTTCTAGAAACCCTAGCAGCTCAATAATAACTTCTGCTGTCTGCTACAATGATGTCTTCAACTACATTTTGTCTTCATTAATGAATACACTTGACTTCCTCGCCCTTCATCCTTATCTTCTTCTGCTCCTGAGATCGGATCTCCTTTCCATGACGTCATCGCCATTAAGTTTTAGGTCTTTCAACTGCAAACCTGCAAAAATAGACAAGCAATAAGTATCATTTCACCTAATAAACCTGCAGGAAGATAAACAGTTATTAAATCCAGTCGTGACTGTGTGATTGCAGAAATCAGACCATAAATCTATGAAAAAATGTGGGTCAAATGCATATACAGCATCCAAAACAGTTGGGTCAACCCTCATTGACCAAAAAACATGCATTAGGTGCCAAATGCCCCAAAAACCCTATTGCTTTGTTTTCCCGCCTTTTCACCTGTCCAAATCCTTGTATATGGTGAATGCATGTCTTCCTTGTATATCGGGCCTGTATATCTTAATATACAAGCATCAAAATATGCAAGGAATTTTCTATTTTTTTATTTCCATTTTGAATCCAGACTCTTATATGTTGCATTGCATATCGCACTTATATATCGCAACATACAAAGCATATACAAACATACAAAGAATTTTCCATGTTTAATCTCTTTTCGCATCCGAGCTCTGCATATTAGCTTGTATATCAGATATACATTGTAAACATACAAAGCTAATAAGCAACTGGTGGGGTCTGCCTTACCTTTCGACTTTGCACCTCTGTGATTCACATAACCTTCATATCAAATTTTTGGATTTCAACATCTTATAAATTGCATTCAACTTACCTTCGAGTCCACACAATGTACATTACCCAATGCATCTTTTGATATATAATTCGGACATAATGCATTGTATTAATTGTATTTCGATTTCTTTGAGTTTCGGCTTGTATATGTAAAGCAATGTATGTTTTGAAACATACATACAAGCGCAGAAATATACAATGAATTAACTCTCCTTAACCTTCCTTTGCATCTGCATAATGTACATTGTCTTTGTATATCTTTGATATGCAAAGCACAAAATATACATTGACTTAACCATCCTTAATAACGTTTCGGGTCTGTCTGATGTATAAAACACTTGTACCTCGCCAACATACAAGCCAGAACACATACAAGGACTTAAGCTTTTTTTATAGACTTTTCAGGTCCAACGCTTGTATATTGCGGGGCTTGTATCTTTTGACTTGTATGTGTTGCTTGTACACAAAAACATACAAGTGCCAAATATACAACAATTTAACTCTTTTTCACGATGCTTTTGGGTCTGCGGCCTGCACATTGGAAATGTATATAACAAATGTATGTCCAACCTGAAATGCAAAAAGTGGCTAAGTATAAAACAAACCCTTTGCATATACAAACGACCTTGTATACGAACAGTGATATACAATCGCCTTGGTATACAAGTGAACTTTCATACAAAGGGCCTTGTATATGTAACCTGATATACAAGCAAGCTTGTACATACAAACAACAAACCCTTCCCTTGTACATTTTACTAAAATGATCATAACTTGCAAAATATGGCAAATTTTAAGATGGTTCAAAACACAAACCTAGCTCATTTTTCACAAGGAATCCAACCATATCATGCCCTGGTATTGAAATGCATTTTTTCTCTAGTTTTAACAAAGTTTGCAACTTCTACCCTCTTTTTCCCTTTACCACCAAGCAAAACAACACACACAGGCAAAAGCAACAAGCCACAACAGGGGTCCTCATTTTTCCTAGGAGTAAAATGGGGCGTGTTATGAACATCAGAACACTACCATTAACATACCTAGCCCTTCAAGCCCATCATTTGACCCACAAGCCATCGAGCCTATTCAAGAGTCTCCTATCATGAGCCCAAGTGAAAGTCTATCATACTTTCTTATTGATGAATATCAAGAACCCATCAAACTTATCCAAGAGCATCCCACTTTCACTTCCTTGAAACCACAAGTGTTATATCAAGAATATGATCCTAAGCATGTGGAAACATCAAGCCCTAGTCCTAGACACGATCAAATCACTTCATCCTACCTATCCATAACCTATATATTTTCTATTCAATCAAGATATTACCTATTAAGAAGCTATCCATGAGCAACTTGATCCTATACCTATCCATGAGAAAGATACCCCAACTACATCTATCCATCCTCCATCTAGCCCTATCCATAATTCTGAAAATCCACTTGTCATGATGAGACATATGCCTCCCAAGCACACATAGAAGATCAAATGAATAGTGTGGATCTAAGTGAACATAATCAAGATCCTAATGATTCTTCCACATCTGCTATCAACCATGCTTCAAATCCACCATCATATCCTATTGGTTTCTCCACCTTCATCCATGAATGTCCTTCCTTAAGAAAGCAACAGCCATCATATACAACCTCACTAGCTCCATCTAGTAAGGAACTCAAGTCTAGTGTCCAACATACACATAGTCGCATTGAACACCGCATGCTCCAAAACATCAAATATCAAGGTAAAGGCTTAGGCCTTAATGAACAAGGTATTTTGGAGCCTATCCATATCAAGGTCCCTCCATGCTCATATGGCCTTGGATACATACCACAAGGTAAACATTCTCAAGATGTTGGTACTTCCCCCATCCCATCATAATCTACTACCTTTCCATCATAATCCACTATCTACCCCACTCCATCTTCCTTTCATGCAATTACCTACCAACATATATGAGCATAATGACATTTGACATGGTCCATGTGCAATGACATCCATCTCTAATGGGACTATCACCTTTCATGAAACAAGACACTCGACTCCTTCCTATCCATATCCACCTATCCCATTCAAAAAGTCAAAAAAAGAAAAAAAGAGAAAAATAAAAAAATTAAAGAGAAATTCTTTCCTCCAATGGTGAAAACCACCCTTGGTGGTGCATTGGATAAGTACCATGGTGAAAACATGGCAAACAAGTGTCATGTGTAGGTTGATCTTCTATGTCACTTACACTTGGGGGCACGTTGTCTCATTCACAGGTATCATTTTCCATCCTATCATACCATTTCCTATCCTATCTTACCATCCTTAGTCATTATACCCGCATTCTTATGTATCCATCCTCCCTTCCTCCTTTTGATCGTGATAATGATATAGGGGCAAAATGTTGACAAATGCTTTGGATATCTCTTGATATACCTCATCCTTTCCAAACCATCATATCATTACCCTCTTGCCATTACCCATTTATCCATCCTTCCAATCCATCCAATCATCCTCTTATCATAAGCTTTGTCATAAAAAATCTTAAGTATTACACCTAGAATGAGGCATGTTATTCCTATACGACATAGTCTTATAGATCACATCCTTCACCCCACACGATGCATACCTTCATCCATTTCATTCAACTATCATGAGTCTTCCAGCCTTTCACCTAGACTTGGATCCCCCTTGTCATTGGTATCTAGCATAAAGGCTATCAAAATTGTCATCCAATGTCATTCCAAAACATGTCAAAAAATTCAAAAAAATCTTAACATGTCAAAAAATACAAAAAAAAAATTCAAAACATCCAAAAAAATCAAAACACTTCAAAAATCTAAAAAAATCAAAATGTTTCAAAAATTTTAAAAAAATCAAAACATGCCAAAAATCCAAAAACATAGTAAGCAGATGCTCCGGGCCCTAAATACTACCTTTCTGGTTCTCATTTCTAAAAAGGAAGGTGCTAATAGGCTTGAATTCTTTAGACCTATTGCGCTCTGTAACGTGGTGTACAAGATTATTACGAAATTGATGGCTGAGAGGCTTAAACAGTGCCTACCCGTTGTTATTTCTGAGGAGCAAGGTGGCTTTGTGGCAGGCAGGCAAATTCTGGATGGGGTGGTTGTTGCCTCTGAGGTCATTCATTCCATGGTAACTTCTTCAGAACGGTCTATGTTCATCAAGTTGGATATGGCCAAAGCTTATGACAGAGTTAAATGGAGCTTTCTTCAGAAGATTATGTTGGCCTTTGGTTTTTCTTCGGATTGGGTGAGTTGGACTTTGAGCTATGTGACTTCCTCCTCTTTTTCAGTTATTATGAATGGTGAACCCTCAGAGCCTTTTGGTGCTTCTAGGGGCCTTCGTCAAGGGGACCCGCTCTCTCCTTATCTGTTTATCATTATGGCAGAGGGACTGAGTTAGTTTCTTAAATGTAAGGTGTCCCAAGGCTTGATTCATGGTTGGCAGTGGGGCTTGGGTCTGCCAACGACTTCCCATCTCCAATTTGTGGATGATACTTCTGTTATGGGGTTGGCTTGTATTCGCGAAGCTGGAGCTTTTAGACAAGCTTTGGATATCTACCTTGTTGCTTTTGGCCAAAAAGTCAATGAGAAAAAGTCTTCTATTTTCTTTTTTAATACGCCTCAGGCTATCCAACAGCGGATTGCTTCTATTTTGTGGTTTCAAATTGGGTCTCTTCCTTGTGTCTATTTGGGTATTCCTCTGGCTGTTGGGCGTCAACCTAGATCCTCCTGGCAGTTGTTGCTTGACAAGCTGAGGCAGAAGGTGACTCATTGGACTCATAGGTGGTTATCTACAGCTACTAGAGTGACTCTTCTCAAGTCGGTTATCCAGGCCCTTCCTATCTACAGATGCTTTGTTCAAGTGGCCCCTATGTATTTCCTTAAGGAATTTGATGCCCTCTCTCGGCAATTCCTTTGGAGTGGGAACTTACTGTCTTTTAAGTGGAGCCTTGTTAAGTGGGATTCTATGTGTAGACCAAAGCAGGAGGGTGGTCTGGGCTTACGCTCTGCTATTTTGAACGGCCAAGTTCTTGCTGCTAAGCTTTACTGGCGTTGGTGTACCAATCAGCATCAGTTATGGGCCCGTATTCTCACCCATAAGTATCTTAAGGGTGTTGCTTCTTGTGATGTCCCACGCTATCCTCTGGCAGGGAGTGGTTCTATGATTTGGCATACTTTAAAAGCTGGGGCTCAGTTGATTAAGCAGGCACTTTTTTGGATTTGCCATTCGGGATCATAGGCCCTTTTTTGGTTAGACTCATGGGATGGCCACCCTCCTATTCTCTCTTCTCTTCCTCATCTCCAGTCTCTTTCTAAGGTTTTCATTGCAGCTGGATGGGATACCATTGAGCATTATAAGTCTGTACAACATTGTGGTTCGGCTGTTAGCTTTCGTTGGAAGCTTCCCTCTGAGTGGCCTCCTGGGGGGGTTGAGGGGGATAGGTGTGAGCTTGCTCAACTTTTGGCTTCTCGTGCCTGTAATTCTCTGAAGGGACCCGATGTCTTGGCTTGGTATGGTCCTGATTTATCTGGGAAGTACTTTGTGTCTACGGGTTATAAGCAGTTGGGTAGGCAGTTGTTTGGGACTATTGAGGTCCCGTGGTGGAAGCATGTCTGGCACAAGTTATCGTGGCCCAAGTGCAATTTTTTCTTATGGCTTGTTGCTCAAAACCGCTGCCTTACTTGGGACAATTTGTGTAAGCGTGGGTTGCAAGGCCCCTCTATGTGTGTTTTGTGTCATAACTATGAGGAGAGTGTCTCTCATCTCTTCTTCCAATGTTCCTATGCTAGGGAGATATGACATTTTTGGTGGAGGGTGTGGAATATGCCCTGTTGGCATGTTTCCTCCTTGGCTGAGTTTGTGGAGCGGTGGGGCAAGACCCCAGTTTCTACTTCCTTTCTTCAGGCTGCTTGGGCTATTGGCCCTTCCTTTATTATGTGGAACCTTTGGTTGGAGGGGAATCGTCGAATTTTTTAGGAGGTGATGTTGGTGGCCCCTCACTTGTGGTGGAAAATACTGCATTCTTTGGGGGAAACTGTTGCGGCTAAGTGTGATCTTACGGCATCAGTGGACCCTTGTGATGTTGGTTGTTGTCACTGTCTTCATCTTCCGCCTCCGCAACGTCAGCTCATGCGCTACAGATGTAGACATCCTACCTCGAAGGTGAATAGGGAGGGAAGATGGTCCCCTCCACCTCAGGGTACTCTAAAAATCAACATAGATGGCTCTTCTCGTGGCAACCCTGGTCATGCTGGCATCGGTGGTGTTGGTCGGGATAGCTCTGGAGATGTTCAGTTTATCTTTTCTATTTATAAGGGTCTTCATACTAATAATCTTATGGAGGCTCAGGCTATTTTAACGGCTGTGGAGCATGGAAGTCAATTGGGGTGGCAAAGGATCATTTGTGAGTCTGATTCCTAGGTAGTGGTGAACTTGTTGAATAGGAGGCATTCATATAATGTCAGTTGGCATTTGGCTTTGATTGTGATTCGTTGGAGTATTTTACTTTTACTCATATTCCTAGAGAATGGAATAGTGTTGCTGATTGTTTGGCTAAATGGGCTTCTGAACATATTCATGATTGGAATTTGATGGACCGAGGTCATTTACCCCCGGATCTATCTCAACATCTGGCTCACTTAGTGGAGCTAGATAGGGCTTTGTAATTTGCTTTCTTTGTTTTTCTTCTTGTTCTAATAAATTTTTACCCCTCTTTGGTTAAAAAAAATCCAAAAACATCAAATATTCCCAAAAATACAAAAAAATCAAATATCCAACAAAAATCCAAGCAATAAAATCAATCAATCAAATTCTTCCAATCAATTCTCAAATCATCATTCCACTAAATTCTTCCAATCAATCACTTCTTCTAATCCATCCAATCATCAATCAATCATCAATCAAATCATTCCAACCATATCAATTCTTCAAATCAATTCTTCAATCCAAATCAATTATTTCAATCATTCAATCAAATCACATCAATCCAAGCAATAAAATTAAATGTAAATAATCTTTAATCCATACCAATCAAGCTAATCAATGTTGTCAAATTATCCAATTACATCAATGGTCTTGATCCTAGCCTTGTTGTAAACCAAATCAATCAATCAAATCCAATCAATTATCAATCAAACCTTCGTGTTGCTCGCATGGCCAACAACACTAGTCTCAATCAATCTTATCCATTGTCTTATATAGGATGTTTTATTGTCAAAACCAGACCAGGCGTCTTATATGACATGTTTCTCTCCTAAAACTAGACATTGTCAATCAATCAATCACTTAATCATTGGTTTACAACTTAACAGGGGCAATACCTTGTTTGTTTTTGAATCATTTTTGCATGCTTGCTTGTGTGTGTTATCATTTTGATCTTGCATTTGTATCACATTTGAATCATTCCTAGCTAATATTCATATCTTGTATCTAAACAAGGTTGTATTACGTTGGGGCACGAGACACATTGTCACCTTGGTCATTATGCCTTGGTGCATAATGTCTAGTGCTATATCAAACATCATGGTTGCTCACCTTCATTGCAACATAACACATCCTTCCCTTTCTTCTATTCATTCCCTTATCTTTCACCTTTGACCAATCCATTTCATTTTGAGAGCCTACCCATGTTCTTCTCACCCACCTATCCTCTCGACAGCGCATACCATCCCTACATCATCTTTCCTTGTCACTTTCAAGTGACTAGGGCATCATCATCCCTAATCTTACCATCTTCTTCTATCCAACCAAACACTATATTTTATCTTTCTTTGAAATGATGTTGTTTCACAACACCATCTCAAAGAGGGGCAAAAAGTAGAAACCTAAAATTGACTCCAATTTCACTATCACTCACTATACCTTATTCTGCCACATTAATTAAATAATTATTAATTATTTAATTAAGTTAATTTTCTCCACTTCCTAACACTAAAATTAAATAATTTACAATTATTTAATTAATCCATTCTTTCTTCTAATGTTAATTAAATAATTTATATTATTTAATTAATTAAATCTTTAAAATATCTTCTTGCTTTCTTTCCAAAATTGAAACTCGTGTGTATCTAATTAATTTATTTAATTAGATAACTCATCAATTATTCCTCTCATCTTTTTTAGGATTTATTTCCTTTAAAATAGAAAATCAAATATCTTTCTATCTTTTTGAATCTTATCTTATCTTGTTTTATTTCCTCTTTTGTCAAATAAAGCAAAAATTAAATCCTTATCAAATCTTATCTCCAAAACCAAATCTCTATCAAATCTTCTTCTCTCCACATCAAAAATCTATAAATATAGCCTCAACCAAGCCATTATCAACACACAACAAAATAAAGTTATGCTGCTGCAACAATGAGCAACCAACAATCCTCCATCAACAACCTTCGAAATCTTGCATGCTTATGCGAGGTTGAGAAGAGAAATGGAGATAAATTGAGTTTAGCATGCATTTGGGTTTGCATTCATTTGTTATTTTGATTTTCATGCTTTCTCGTGCTCTATTGTGCTAGTTAGGGTTTGATATTTTGTTGTTTTAGTTTCAAACCTGATTTTAACCTTGACACACCTACTACTTGTGAATAGGCCTTGGCTACCAATTGAGCCTTGTACTGGAATCAATGGTTTGATCTGCTTTGATTTTTTTCTTGAACTTACCATTTGCACCTAATATGTTTTCTCCTTGAAGGAAGTATGGTTAAACAAGTTCCAAGTCTTATTGGTCAACAATGACTTCTATTCAGAATTCAATGCCTCTATCCACTTAGCTACTTTAGGACTCTTCAGTGCTTCATATAAGCTACTAGGTTTAGTTGCATAGGATGCTAAAGAAAAGATGAATTGATTATATTCCCTTAAATAAAGATTTTTGATTCATTTCCAACCTTCAAAGTCGTAGTAGAGATTTTGCAATTTGTTCTTTGCATGCATGGTCAACTCCTTATTCTTCGTCACCAAGTTATATGCCTTCTTCTTCATCACCACCTTGATCAATCTCTTTGTATAGTTGCACTACAATATATCAATTTTTTTATAATTATAGCATTGCACCCTTGTGACACCCTGTCGGGATCAAAACCCACACATAATCACTTGTAGAGCTGCTAAGAAGCAATTGATTTTTTTGTTGCAAGTTCATCTCCAACTATACCACACCACTATTTAGGACCAAATTTGTCAATATAGCTTCTGCAAGTTGTTTCCTCTATAAAATGCTGACCTTCTCCAAATTTTATGGGTTACCTAGCTCAACCTGCACATTCAACCCTATTGTTGCAAGTAATTAACACACATATGTATGCATGTAAAAATAATATATACTTCCTAATACACCCAATAGGGAACAACCATCAACTTGAGAAAATAAATAAACATTTAACAAGAAAGAGCCTTAGCTCACATAAAAATAAATAAACATTTAACAAGAAAGAACCTTAGCTCACATAGAGATTAAGTTGGTCTTTCCAACAAAATGTATTTGATGGGATTCATTACTTCCCCTATTTTGATTTGAACACATTCCCATTTTTTCTCTAGTTTTCTATAGTCACTAACTAGGTTACAAGGTGCCCTCTCTTCTCTTCTTATGATCTTTCTCTTCTTTTGTTCTACATTGCCTCCTCTTATTTCTTCCATGTGACGTCATTTCTCCCTTTATTGAGTATAAACCATATCCTGCCAACTATGAATACAAATTCTCTTCCCTTAAGGAGATGATGGCCCACATCATTTTTGAATATTTATCTCTCAAGTTCTTTTAACTCTTTTACTAGCTTTTCCCTTGTGTTTTCTATTAAGATGTTAGTCATGCAAATAGAAATGTCTATCTTCCTACTATTTATCTTATTCCTATGTAGTCTCTTTATTGTTCCATTTCCTACTACGTTGTTCCCCCTTTTCCCCTTTGAGACTCTTTTGTAAAAATCTTGCCCAATTTTCTCCTTTTTCTTCTTCTAAGCGCCCAAAATCTAGGTGAGTTTAAATTACCCATGTTGAGGAATGAACTACCCTTCAAAGCTCTCACTCAAATCCTTAATTTGAGTGGAAAAATCAAGCACCGTCAATAAGGAAATGACCTAGGTAAGTTTCAAATTCACCAAATATTGTACCTATTTGACTAGGTGATAAATGTAGTTGGTGGGAGGTTAAGATGGCTCCAACCAAAAAAATTTGGTGGCAACAATTTAGATTTTAAATCACTATCTGATGGATGAAGGTTGATATGAGATGTTAATTTGATGCCCCTGCATCAAACTTCCAGGGTTACAAAAATGTAAGCCCCTAATCATTATGAAAATTACATACCTATAGCTCATAGATGGTGTGGCCACAAGTAAACTTGCAGCAATACCTATGTATCTCTACACCTTTAAAATGAGCCACTCCTTTTCTTCTTCTTTCCGCCTACTATGCAACCAAAACTCCTTCATTTACCCAACATGTATGTTATCCTACACTAACACAGATTTCTTTGTCCTCCTTGCAAAATCATTTTTCTTTAGAAAAATATAAAATTTAATCAAAATTTCATCCATCAAAACATAAGAAATGGTTGGCAATGTAGCTATTGGATTGAAAACACTACCTAATACATGGTTATCATGAAATCACCAAATGAATTTTTATCTTCTAAATTCTTCCTCCTTTTTCTATAGTCTTACAAACATCCCTATATCTTGTAAATTCATGTCCATCCCTTCTGTGGCATCACCCAATAACTCATCTATTTCCACTATAATAGAATTTTTACCTTGAAGTTTTGCCTCATGAAGAATTTCTATGGACACTTTTTTCTTTTCCTCAACACCATCTACCACTTCTTTGCTTGTGCATTTATCCTCTACATTTCCATTTAGTGTTTCATAGAGTAGGTCTTCACCCTTGGGTGCAAAGTCATTCTTCGGACTCAATTTTGTATGCACTATAAACTCAAACAACTTTTCTATTAACTCTCCTTCACCTTGATATTCATCTATCATAACTCGTACTTTCTCTTTTTCTACCACTCCATGGTACTCCTTAATGCCCTTCTCTAATAAACTCTTCAAATTGAAGGATTCCTAATTGGTTCCATCCTTCATCATGTCTATTTGTAGCATCATACTAGTCTCAAATTGCAATGTTATCACTACTTTTCATATCTCTCTTGCAACACCTAATCAGTTTCTACCTTCACTTCTAACTCTACAAAGTCTCTATTGCCAACATACACATTCAGTTTCCCTTTCTACAGGTAATTGCATGTTTTAGAAATTACCATATCACCACTTATAGCTTCACGTTTAGGATTTTTTGCATCCAATTGCAAATCTTTAGAGATCAAGTCTTCAAAATGCATATCTCTTCATGTTTGGCTTCTTACAAGTTACCCTCACTTGCAAACAATAATGTTCTTGAGTTATTTGTCACCTCCTCCTTGGTCCTTGCCAAAAGACTAAGGGTATGCCTTCTCCTATTGTTCACCAATGTATAAACATTTTCCCTAACATTATGGACAACTCTCCAATCATATTACCATGGCCTTCCCAAGTGTATGTGGGACACGTCCATGGGCATGATGTCACACCACACTTGATCTTCATACATGCTAATCTAAAAATTCACCAAACATTGTTCATTAACCAAAACTTGATGACCCCTTTGCAGCCAAGATACTTTGTATGGATTTTGATGAGCCACTCTTCTTAGCCCTAGCTTCTTTAACATCTCATAAGAAACTAAATTATCGATGACCACAATTAGTTATGACATTGCATCGTTTACCTTTTGCCTTGAACACAGTCTTGAAAAAATCCTTCACTACATGTGCTCATCCTTCCTTCTTGATGACTTCATCCACATCCTTTTAATCATGAAGGCTTTTCCATGCTTTACTTTCTTCATGCAATCTGATGAAGTATTGCTCCATTGATTTACCTAAGTAACATGACTTTAGGATTCACTTCTTCTACCATTATATTACTACATTTGCATGCATTTAGCTACCTTATGACCCACTTCTCCACACTTAAAGAATTCTCCCATTAATATTTTATTTCTCCTTTGATCAAATCTACCTTCTTCTCTTGTTGGGTAGGTCATTCCTCTTTCTTCATGACTATTTTCTTGACTGTAAACATTGTTATCATCTTCACCCTAGTTGTACCTTCTTTTGGTGGAATGCATAATTGATCCTTCATCATCATCATCATCATCATCATCATTGACTTGAGTTCTCTTTCTTCCTCAAGTCTTATTTTTCTACTAGTTGAGCCATGTTGTCTCCTTGATAGTTTCTTCCTAGCCTTTAGTGCATATTGGTAGGCCTCCTCAATGGTTCACAACCTTATCATTCTCAACTCATCCTATATGTTTAGACTCAAGCCATACACATACTGTGCAACCTTCTCATGCTATAACTATTACTTACCCAACCTAATGGAGGTTTTGTAAAACTCTTCAATGCAGCTATTCACACATATCTCCTTTTACGATAAGTTTTGTAGCTTCTTGAGTAGCTCAACTTGATAGTCTCCTAGTAGAAAATTAGCCTTATTCTCCTCACCATGCTATTCCATTGGGTAATATTCTCTCTACCATTTCTTCTCCTCTCAAACTACACCTCTTCCACCAAACTGCTACATGTCGTTTCATCCTTGTTTGTGCAATCTTCACTCTCTGGGGGTCCTATACTTCATCATATTCTTCCATCTCTATTACCTAATCTATTAGCTCATTAGGTTATAGACTTCTTGAGAAACATGGAGAATCCATTTCTATCCCTTTCCAATTTTTGAAATAGCTCAAATTAGTCTTCTTTCCCCTACATCCATCTTTGCATATACTTTTCATGCTCCTACTACAACTCCAAATTCACTATCATATTAACATCTTCATGTGCTCTGCCTCATCTCCTATCACCCTATAGGGTATCAATCCTTGTTGCACTCCCCTTATTGTATCCACTACTTCATCTATTCTATCTATAGTCTTTGTTGCCACAACAACCTCTACCATTCTTCTCCTTGGAGGCATCCTGCTAACTTGAATCCCTCTTTTTCTCTCTTCTCTCTATAACTCTTCTAATTACAATATCCATTTTCTATAGGTCATGTACACCCTATTATGTCCACTGGTAAGAACTAATATATCCAATGAAGCATCTTTGATGAAGTTCATCTAGTCACCAATAGTTCCTACAAGAAAAGGAGAGTGTCAACATTAGAGCGAAATCATTTTTCAAAGAAGAAGTGCAAGAAAGTTGTAGGAGTAGATTAGTTAGTACTCACAATGATCACTAGGATTCCATGATGGATAGTTGTCCTCATCTCCTCCTTTGTCAGCTTTGTAAGTAAAGCAAGTGGATGTTTAGGACAAAACTCCATTTCTACTACCTCCTCATCCTCATGAGTTAAGTCCTTTGATTCTAACTCATTTGTCTCTTCCCCAGGAATGTAATCTTTGTCAAACTCATCCTTAGGCTCATCAATTGCCTTGACAATAGGTCACTTAGCCTATCAATCTCATCATTGTCTATGAAGTGGTCATGTAATCAGAACCTATGGAGCAAGTTAGACCCACTAAAGTGTCCCATACTAGATGCAGTATTCATCTCTTGAATGGATTTGTAATGAGGGGGTACTAGGGGCAAGACTTGTTGATTCTCTTTTCTAAACTGTCAAGACACTTATGCTATAAAGTATGTATTTGTCACATGGCCATTGCTATCTATCAGGTGAAAAACCTGTTGATAGTAAGACAAAACTACTCTATCACTTGGCCATACTCCCTCCATCTCTCCATAGGGATTTGTAATGAAGTCCTCATCTATTAAGGTGGCCACCACTCATGTAGTCACATCAAAGTGACCAAGTTTACCTCTTCATGTAGCTCTTAGAAGTTTCAGATCTAAAAGGGGGTATCTCATGCTAAAATGGAATGATATGCTCAAAGATCCATGACATGATAAGTGAAGGGTGGATGAATACTAAGGCCCTTCATCATGTAATCCAGTACAAATCATAGCACACTAAGGAAAATATGTTAATGTCCCATGTGAATATTATGCCCCACTCAAGATGTTGAATGATTGGTGCCCAACACCACTGAAGCAAGGGAGCCTTCTTGCCTCTCGATAAGTGATAAGAAATTACACCTATCAAGACCTTCTGTAGGGGTAGAATGTCAAGTCCTAGAATAGAGGTGAGTTGTACTATGAGATAATATCTAGGATGGGTCACTCCCATCATCACAGCCCAAGCACATCTCTCTCTGACTCCCTCTCAAGTAGCATAAGCAATTCCCCTCTTATAGGAACCCCAAGGACGTGGTAGACATTGTAGAGAGTGATAGTTTACTCTCCTAAAATAAATAGAAATTAGAGAAGTGTTTCAATATACATCCTTGTAAATGAGAATGTCATAGCAAATACATGAGGAAGGATGGATAATAAAAAATTGTGCAACCTTGGCAAGTCTTGTCATCTCAAGATTAGCATAGTTAGCATTAGATAAGTCCTGTAGAGCCTCTGAGTACCAGGCCTACTCTCGTGTAGCATCTAATGGTTGTAGGTGTCTTGTGAGAAAGAAACACTAGTTAAACCTTCATAAAACTTTCAAAAACTCTTAAAAATCTAATAAAGTCCTAGAAAATATATAATTAATGAGAAGCTAGTTTGAAATTGAATAAGCAATCATCCCTTACTGTTGAAAATGCTAACTTTTGCCTTTAACCCTATTGCTGGAAGTTTTGGTAGGGTCTCTTGGTTGACCTAAGATGAGCTGGTATAGTCACTTAGGTGGCCTATCCTAGAAAAAAGGGGTGACCCTAGGTGATGCCCAAGTGAACTCTAGTTGACCCAAAAACCTAAAAATCAAGTAGAAAATGAGAAAATGAAAATATGAAAGTAGTAGAATCCTAAACCCTAGTTGAATGTGACAAATGATTTGAAATAATTTAATGAACAATGTTTAGAGAAATTAATAAAAGAAAATGTAGGGTTTAGAGAGGATTTTTCTCATTCCTCGTACTTGAGGGTCCATGGGAAGTTGAGCTCCATTGATAATCTCAATCTTATTATTGCAAGTTTTTTGTTGACTACTCCCATGTTAAGTTTTGCCTCCATTTCATCAATTTCTCTGATCTTCCCTCTTTCTTCTCCTCTCTCCTCTTATCTTAGTTTGCATTTGTGAGTGTTTTTGAGTAGCTAAGTTTATTTATGTAGTTTATTTTTCCTTGTTTTATGTCTGCCTCTCATCATGATTGTAGGTCATTGAGACAAGACTGGATGACTTAGGTAAACTCAAACTCTCACATCAAAGCTACATCCTCTTATCTTTTAAAGTACTTATTTTAACTGATCATATGTTGGACTTACACTTGAATTAGTTTTATTTTTTAGGTCCAAATGTGGGACAATGTCAATAGGTAAGGTCATGCTTTGAGAATGATACCTACCTTTCACGTAGACTACCATCCTCAAGCAGGCAAATATGTAAGCACTAAAATTGTGCTAGGCCTACATGGAAGTCTAATGGTGATGTGATAGTCTTAGATCATAGCCATTGAAGGTGTTATTATACTTCTCCTAGTAGTTTCATGTCTTCATGACTTAACATGTTGTCTTTTTATCTTTTTGTCCTCCTCGTTTTACCTCTAATCCAACTTTTAGTACCTCATGTTTTACTAGTTGACCCTCTCAATCCTCATCCCTTAGACATTTTGGGTCACTCAAGTGACTTGCATTTATGTTATAGGATTTCTTAGGAAACCATCCTTGGTAAAACAAGTGACCATTCTTTTGAAAGGGGCGACCCTATCATTTTTCAATGTGTGAAATAACTCTTTGCTTTATCTTTTCTTCTTAATTTTAAGGCTATTTTAGCTCACATTTTTTCATTCCATCTCATCCTCTTCCTGATTTCTTTCATTTGTGAACTCATGATCAAATCTTACCTCTTCTAAATTGTTTCCATTGTCTCTTTGAGTTCACTCTTATTTTGTTTTAGTTTTCTCTAGTTTTCTTCTTATCTCTTCATCTATTCTTGGCATTGTTATCATTTCTTCTTCAGTTAACTACTTATTTTGATCTTATCTCTTCTTATATTCCCTCTCATTTCTACCTATAAGTACCCCTTCATTCTTCTTTAATTCACATCTTTGAATGCTTCAATCGCTCTCATATGCAAGCTTCTTCACAAGCCTTAATCTTTTTTCTTTCAAGTTTTAGTTTAGATATCTCATAGAAGCTCTAGTTTCTTCAAATCTTAGCTTTAGGATAGAAACGTCCAAGCTTCTTGAATAGGTCTTCTAACCTTTTTTCTTTTTATACCTTACACACCTTTGTGCTTCATTTTCACTTTGTGAATCTCCTCAAATTCCTCACCCTGTTCCTATCATCAAGTGGAGGACTTGAGTGTTGCAGAGAAAGTTACCAAATAGATAGACCCCTAAGGACATATTCTTGGCATTGGTACCATCATTATATGTTCTTTTATTTCTTTTTAGAATAGAATTAGTAATTAGTGAAAACCATTGCAACATCATCTTTATTTCTCTTGTTTTTTGATTGCTTTTCCTAGTTCTAGATAAAATATCATTGCATTTATTAGATTCAATTGCAAGTTTACTTTCTTAGATTAAATCATTGTAATATCAAACCTTCAAAAAACATAAAAAAAAGAAACTCGACATTCAAGAAAAGACATATAAATGCATACATTTTCATTTTGCAGTAATTAAATCATCAAAAATCAGAAAAAGAACCAAAACTGGATGCATTCATATAGTTTTAATTTAATTAAACATACAAATTTCAATCCCTTAGTTTCACCATGTGGCATTTGACTTTAAACATTTCAAAACAAGCCCTCAGTTTCATCCTGAGGCACAAACATGTTAGATTTAGGACATACAACTGAGAGGGGGGGTGAATCAGTTGTCTAAAACTTTCTTACAATTTAATCACTTAAATCCTTTTCTTAATTTAGAAGCATAATAATAAATCAATCATGAAAACATAATGCAACAATTCAAGAGCAGAAACATATTAACACATATGACACCAAGATTTTGACATGGGAAACCTGGTTAAGGGAAAAACCACGGGGTGACTAACCCAAGATTGTATTATCTGTTAGAAGAATAGAAAGAACAAAATGGCACATGCCAATTAGGGCTCACTGTCCGAGCACACCGCTCACTAGAGGCCCACTATCTACAGGAGACACATTATTTATAGAATAATAAGTATTACATACTTGAAGTGAAGAATAGCATCTTCACCATGCTTGAGTCAATTCCATTTAAGCTCAATACTTCTGCTCTACCTTTCACTCTACTCCTCTCTACCACACTCTCATCTCCACAAGATCAATTTGAAATGACTTTACAACTCCTTATTTATACAAGACATCAACTTAGGGATAATCATCCAAGTCGGCATACAATACAAAGCAAATACATAAATCCAACATGACTAATTACAAAAAGACTTCACGCAGATCAACACACTATTGGCCACACAGATCTGAGACTTCAATATTCCTTTAGGAACACGCCATTCTTCATAGAACATCTCCAAGATCATCCGCAAGATGTGTAACTCATCCAGTCGACCAAAATTAGGACGAGCATCATCATCCAGAAGTAATTCTTCAATTACAAGCTCAATCTTCAATGCAGAAGACCAACACAAACTAGACATAGTCCAAAGACCTCCACAAGCTTTCCTAAGTCACCAGGAACATCCACTATACTTCTGCTTACTGAAGTCATTCTCTCCTTCATCTGGAACCTCAAAAACAGAGTCTACCATCACTGTCATATTGGAATAGATGCTTGCGGACCTCCAGACTAGGAACCAATTGAGTTGTCATATCACATTGACTTCATAAACACTCCACCAAATCCATAGAATAAAATATTGCATTTCCGGATCTCACCGGACCTATCTGTGTCACTATGTCACCTCTGAACACTTGCCAAAACCATTTTTACTTAAGTGGCCATAACTTCTTCAGATCTTCATGCAGACCTCTAAAATCTTTACTAGATCATCTTAAGACACATATCTACAAACCCTTTCATGCGTATCCTCTGATCTTTATCTTAGCTAGGATCTTTACCTCACTGTCTTCACTGTTCTTCTCTGTTCCTGATAGGGCTAGTTTTCTCAATATCCTTAGCACACAACTCATCCAATCCTTATCATCAATGCAACAGAAGTATGTTGACATTAATGACAACACTAGTTATGCCCATACTTGAAACAATCTCCCCCTTTGTCATTGATGGCAACATATGATGTGAAAAACTGTTTTACCCATCAAGACAAGAACTTCTCCACACTATCACAACTCCCCCTATCAACAACAACCATTCACATGTCTTCTCTTCCTTTCTTGCTCCCCCTTTGATCAACAATTACTTGTTTTTCACATGTCATCTCTCCCCCTTTGACATCAATTACAAAGGGCACATACTTGCATCAATTCAGAATCATACCAGTTGCTCCCCCTGAGTAACAACTTCCCAAACATCAATCCGGACCACAAGATATGACTGTGAGATCCACCGAACTGATGCACATCAGTGCACCTTAATTTAGAACCAGAGAGGTAATAACCCCTAACTTCTCCTTGAGATACTCAAAAGAGTCCTTAAGTAGAGGTTTAGTAAAAATATCTACAATTTGATCCTTGGAAGGCACAAACTCCAATCTAACTTCATTTTTGTTCACTTGCTCTCTCAAAAAGTAAAACTTGATGGATATATGTTTAGTCTTTGAATGCAACACCAGGTTTTTGATATGTTAATTGTACTTGAATTATCACAGAAGATTGTGATAGGTTCTTCATACTCCACTCTGATGTCTCTTAGCATTTGCTTCATCCACAATACTTGAGTACAACTACCTGTTGCTGTAATATATTTTGCTTCTGCAGTGGACAGAGATATTGGCTCTTGTTTCTTGCTTAGCCAAGAAACTAATCTTTTCCCCTAAAAGAATGCTCCACCACTAGTACTCTTCTAGTCATCCACATCTCCTACCCAATCTGCATCTGTATATGCATGAAGATAAAAATCATGATCTTTGGGATACCACAACCCATACTCAACTGTCCCTTTTAGATATCTAAAAATCCTCTTGATTGCCATGACATGAGATTCTCTAGGATTAGCTTGGAATCTAGCAACAAGACCAACAGCATTCATAATGTTAGGTCTAGTTTGAGTGAGATACAATAAGCCTCCAATCATTGACCTATACTTTATCTGATCAGCCTTAGGAGAGTCATCATCTCTACTCAATTTACATCCAGTTGCGATGGGAGTATTCATTGGTTTTGAGTCTTCCATCCCAAATTTCTTCAACAATTCTTTCACATATTTAGTCTGAGAAATGAAGATTCCTTTCTTTGTTTGAGTGATTTGCAAACCCAAGAAGAAATTCATTTCCCCAAACATGGACATTTCAAATTCACTTTTCATTTGATTTGCAAAAGTTTTACACATACTATCTGTAACAACCAAAACCAAAAATGACAAGAAGTAACTAAATTTTCACGACAGTAATTTTTTTTTTTAAATAAAGTAATCAAATACAAAAGTTTCTCATCTCTAAACCATTACATCATTTTTCAATTTATCATAAACATTATTGCATTCTCATAAAGACTAAAAGAAATGATATTCATAATACACTTTGTTTTCTAACAAATGAAATTTTCTTGGAATAACAAATATCGGAAACATACCATTATCATGCATCTCGATTGTCAACCCTTCACGTTCAAGACTCGGCAATTCCTCAGTATTTGGAAGAGAAAGTATCTTCAAGGAGCTTAACCTCCAACCACAGACCATCGGTCTCCCGCACTCCTTCCTAACCGGAAGTGGCCCTACCCTACTCAAGAGGATAGACTTAGGATAACCATCGGTGTTTGCCATCTGAGCTCTGGTGTTGTAACCTACGTGTCTTGTTATCGTGTAGATCCCTAGATACCCTCTAGTCATGCACGACCCTCCACAAGAAACGCCATCCAGTTACGGTGAACGTTCGATGCACTTGAGGATAGTACACCACCTTGGCCAAAGGATTTGTATTTAGTTAGCGTTTTAAAAAAAATGCATAATCTTGGTTCACCCACCCTACTCGACTTGAACTGGTCGAAATCCTACAGTTTCCTATTTGTATAGTTTGAACTCCTTTTGCCGACCTTGATGACCTCAAGGCTTAGGATATCCCCCTATAATAGCGCATTGCGCAATATTATTCTAATCTCGAAATCAGACTTTCATAATCCCATTATCCTAAAAAATCATTATTTAGACACGTCCACTCCTAAGTGGTTTCAAATCTGTTTACTTGGTTCCCATGTTAACACAACATACACAAGTATCTAAATCATTTTCCATTATCCTGAAATTCTAGGGTTTTAGACTCATATGGTCTACATGGTTAAACGATTCTAACATCGTCGCATGCAACGCAATCTCGACTCACATGCGGGTTTTCAGCTCAAATTGATCATTTCAGAACCAAAACGGTTTCCTAAACATTACCAACACTTTTATCTTCCTACTCCTCTTTCCGAGTCATTAGTTTCACAAGATTTAAATAGCTGAGAGCCGTAAATAAATCTAAAAGGTTTGGGAATCTTTCAAATGTAGATAAAGATATTAAATGGATAAGACATCGGCTATTTACAAATGCATTTTCTAGCTATACGTCGAACATGCTTACTAACTATGGTTTGACTCCTGCATAACATGCACGTGGAGCATCGTTCAAAACCTCCAAGGCAGTTTTATGTTCATAACACAGACCTAAAGGCAATTCTTCTATCTTATGTCATTGTTTATTGTTCACAGAAGGTAAATTACGTCTTGCATCAAGACAAGTTCATTCCTAAATGCATATACTTTAGAGAGCAGCGTTCTTTTGCTATACATCGTCATTTATGACGAGAACAACTACAATTTCAGAGTTTACATTTCCTAGAAGGCAGTAACACTTCTATTTCAGCATTTTCTAATCTTAAAACACAGTAATGTGACAGCATACATTAGTTTCTGAGTTTATCATATGTCCTACACAGCAATAAAGCAATTTCAAGGAATTACCGCACACTGAAATCGTATTAAACTTGCGTTATCATTCTATTTTACTCATATTTAAAACATAATAGTCTTCCATAACCATGAGACTCTCTTCCTTACTATTTAAAACTGAGACAAATGGTAAAGATAAAGAACCTGTTATTAAAAATGAAGGTTGCTGGAGTGCTCTTTCACTCCGAGGGCTCTCTGCCTCTCGTTTCTTCACTGCACAATTCTAAATCCTCACTGTTCTTTTTACTCCTCACTACACAGTCTCAACTCTTACTCCTTTTCGCTCCTCTCTCCACAGTCTAAACTCTCACTGTCCTTTTCGTTCCTCACAGCACAGTTCTAAACTCTCACTATTCTGTTCGTTCCTCACAGCACGGTTCTATCTCTTACTCACAACACAGTTCTATTTCTTCCTCACAACACTGTTCTATCTCTTACTCATAACACAGTTCTATTTCTTACTCATAACACAGTTCTCACTCCTCGCTTCCTTCTCAACTATTACTCCTTATTCCTAAAAGAACGACCTCCCACATAACTTCGCAAATACCATCTCACGCTGCCTTACTACTCAATTTCTCTCCTGTGCTCCTCTCTCCACAGTCTAATTCCTAACTCATGCTCCCTTCACTGCCTTCTCTACTAACTGCTTTCATCCTTGCCCGACTCCTAGTTTTCCTCCACGTTGGAGTAGATCCTCCCCACTCTCACTCCCGTGATGGCCTACACACCAGCCGTCCATAACTGTAGCAATAGATCTGCCTTAACCATCTACAGGGCACCAGGAATAACTCTCCCTTAACCTTGCGAAAATAACACTCTTCACTAACTGCCGCTCCACGCTATCCTCACTGCCCACGCAGGAAGTTACAACCACTTCCCATGCTGCGCAGAGATATAGGAAACATTCTCTCTCCCGCAGATTCTTCACTAAAGAAGTTAACCAATTTCAACCGACTTTTCAATGTATACTATCATTAATTAACACTTTCAAATCAAAGTTCATTGAGAATAAACGCCGTCGGTGGTAATCGAACCCACGACCCACGATGCTTCTCCACACTCCAAGGTGATGGAAGATCGGCATTAGTAAAGGTTACACCTTCTCCAATTCGCGAGCTGACCTCTCACGTCTTGGTTAAGAGAATCCCACCAAAGAATTTTCAGTTGACGTAAACCTATACACATGGGTTGACATAACTAAACTTGAACCCGACTTCTCACGTAACATGACCAAACAAAAGGTGGTGGCTCCTTTGGCGACGTGGTCCGCTAGAAGACACAACAATTCCGCCTTCACTCGAAACCAAGGCATCTAAATCAATCCAAGACCACTACAAGATGTATTACAGAGTTTAAGTTTGGCATGGTGGTGATAAGGTAATGACTAAAGCATCGTGTTGATCGAAAATAAAAAGGAGACAAAAACCTACTTATTAAGAGATCTTCAAGGTTAAATTGACAACAAATCATGGTCTAAACTAGAAGGAAAAACTCTCGCTACACGACGACTAAAAATAAATTACATCACACTATGGCTTCAAATCGACATTCGTCGATCTACGCGAAAAGAAAATATTCGCAACATAAATTCGACGTGATTTACAACAATCACCACGGATTGATCGTATCGCAACGAATTCTTACAACGTTAGACGCTTGAGGTCGATTTCTCGCAATTTCGATTTCGAGACAAGATTTGCAATTTCGCCACAAGATGACTTAGTAAATACTTATAGACATAAATATCAAACATCTCAAATATGTCAACTTGCTATTATGAACTTACGACGCCATAGACGACTCCAAGATTCTACAAGACGACTTTCGACTAGGATGTTTACTTTATCCTTTGTCGACGACATCAATTAAACTACCCAAACCGACAAACAAGACTTACTTGATGGTTCCCAGGTTTATCTATCTATTTGGCGATCTCAGTGACAAACACCTTTGGTTAGTTTCCAGAGTCTATACTCTCTCTCGAAGATACTTTCTCTTCCGTCGAACACGGTCCACCTGTTCCTGCATCGACAGACTCGCATACAATTTTGTGGTCAAAGCATCTATGATCCAAATATAATATATTCAAACATCATTGCATTTAATATAAAGACTTTTAGTCTACATAACACTTGATCGTAATCAATAGATTCTGCAATTTCATAAAACAACTTTGTAAGATAAATTTCCAGTTTTCAAGTCGTTCACAACATAGTAATTTACTGAAATTTGTAAGAAAGTAAATACAATCATTGTTTTCAAAAGGAGGGATGTAACATATCTTTCCCCTTTAAAAATCATCGTCCCCAATGATTAAGTTTATCAAGAAAAAATTAAACTTAAAACAAACTTTCTATAAAGCAACATTAATGTCTTTAAATAGTTTTGGAAATCTTTGATAAATGTCTTTGTAATCTTCCCAAGTGGCGCTATCCTCGCCATATTGGTCCCACTGTATTTTGCATTGCAAAACTTCTTGACTACGTAAACAAAGTTTACGCATTTCGAGCACCTTGAGTGGCTCGATCACAACCACCCCGGGTTCTTGCATCTGTAAGGAATTCCAGTTAAGGACATGGTTATTACCTACAAAATATTTCTTTAAATACGAAACATGAAAAACATTATGCATCTTAGACAAGGCTGGAGGTAGAGCAACTTTGTAGGCAACCGGATTAATGATTTCAAGAACTTTGAAAGGTCCGACATAACGAGGAGCCAATTTCAAAGATTTACCAAACTTAATAGAACTCTTCTGGGGTTTCACCCACAAAAGCACCTTCTCACCAACAGAGAAGTGTCTAGGCACTCGCTTGCGATCAGCATAACTCTTTTGCCTGTCATTGGCTTCTACCAACCTCTTCCTAATCACTTTAACTTTTTCTTCCATATCAGCAAGCATTTTAGGTCCAATGCTTATCCTATCTTCCAGCTTATCCCAACTTATAGGAGTTCTGCATTTCCTTCCATATAATGCTTCAAATGGCGCCATCTTAATGGCAGAATGATAGGAGTTGTTATAGGCAAACTCGACAAGAGGTAGATATTCCTCCCATCTATATTGCTGATCCATGCAATACATTCTCAAAAGGTCTTCTAATACTTGGTTCACTCTTTCTGTCTGACCATCAGTTTCGGGATGATAAGCAGTACTTACATTCAGTTTAGTCCCCAATGCAGAAAATAAGGTTTGCCAAAACTGTGAAGTTATCCGAGCATCTCTATTAGATATAATCTTTTCAGGTACCCCATGCAATCTGAAAATCTCTTGCACAAATTTTCGAGCCAAAAGATGTGCTCCATCTGTCAAATTTCCCGGTATGAAATGTGCAACCTTGGTTAGTTTATCCACAACAACCAATATTGCATCATGCCTATTCTTAGACATTGGCAACCCTTGGACAAAATCCATACTAATAACTTGCCATTTCCATTCTGGAATATCATGTGGGTACAACAACCCAGCAGGATGTTGGTGTTCTGCCTTCACTCTCTGACACTCCAAACAACTAGCTACAAACCTTGCAGCATCGCTTTTCATTCCTTTCCAGAAATATAACTGCTTGACATCAGCTAACAGTTTTGTTACACCAGGGTGTCCAGAGTAAGGAGCACAGTGAACTTCCTTCCACACAAGGTTTCTAAGTTCCTCTGAATCAGGGACATAAATTCTTCCCTTGAATCTCAGCAATCCATCGGATTCAAAACTGAATCCGTCATATCTTGGGTCCTTAGGGTTTAGGTGCAGAGCCTGTTTCACTTGTTCATAATACTCATCCCCAGATAAGTTTTGCAATACTAAATCTTTAAAGTTAGCATGAATGGAAATTATAGAGGCTATGTGCCTTCTTCTACTTAAGGCATCTGCTACTCGGTTCTCCTTGCCCTTGATATAAGAAATTTCAAAGTCATAATCTGATATGAGTTCCAACCATCTCCTTTGCCTTGCATTGAGATTAGGTTGTGTGAATATGTAGCGAAGGCTTTGGTGATCAGATTTTAAAATAAAAGTCCTTCCCAACAAGTAATGTCGCCACATCTGAAGGGCGTGAACCACTGCTGCCATTTCTAGGTCATGAGGAGCATAGTTCTGCTCATAATTTTTCAGCTTCCTTGACTCATAGGCTACCACCCTGCCATCTTGCATAAGCACACCTCCTAATCCTTCACCCGAGGCATCAGTGACAACCTCAAACTCACCCTCTGGATCAGGAACTTTCAAAATTGGAGCGGTTGTTAATTTTTCTTTTAACAAGTCAAATGCCTTTTTACATTCAACCGTCCAAACAAACCTTTTTCCTTTTCTCTGCAATGAGGTGATAGGACTAGCAATGCTTGAGAAGTTCAGCACAAATTTCCTGTAATACCCTGCCAATCCCATGAAACTTCGTACCTCTGACACATTGGTAGGTTCAGGCCATTCCATAATAGCTTTTATTTTGGACGGATCAACTGATATCCCATCGGCTGATATAATGTGCCCTAAATACTGTACCTCTTTCTGAAAGAAAGTGCACTTGGAGAGTTTCGCATACAGCTTATGCTCTCTTAATCGTTGCAACACTATTTGAAGATGTCGTGCATGCTCCTCTTCATCCTTGGAATAGATCAGAATATCGTCAATGAAGACTAGTACAAACTTATCGAGACAATCTCTGAATACACTATTCATGAGATTCATGAAAGCAGCAGGTGCGTTGGTCAATCCAAATGGTAACACCGTGAACTCATAATGACCATACCTCGTTCTAAAAGCTGTTTTGGGGATGTCTTCCTCTTTTAACCTTAACTGATGGTATCCAGATCTCAGATCTATCTTGGAAAAGACCGATGCGCCATGCATTTGGTCAAATAGATCATCAATTCATGGCAAGGGATACTTGTTCTTTATAGTTGCCTTATTAAGCATCCTATAGTCTATGCACAGCCTGAGAGTTCCATCTTTCTTTTTGACAAAGATAACCGGCGCTCCCCACGGTGATACGCTTGGCCTAATCAAATTCTTAGACAAAAGCTCTTGCAACTGAGCTTTTAATTCTATAAGCTCAGTGGTAGTCATACGATACGAAGCTTTAGAGATTGGCTCCGATCCTAGTTTAAGATCTATACCAAAGTCAAATGTTCTCTTCGGAGGCAAGCCAGGTAACTCTTCAGGAAATACGTCTCTGAAGTTGCACAGAAATGGATATCTTTCCTCAAAAGATTGCTTCTCTGGGGTTTCCTCTACTAGGTCCATCTTAACTGCAAAAAGGTGACACCCCTTTCGCCTAGCCCGCTTCAGTTGTTTTGATGAAATGGATCTAACCTTTATTTCCCTCTGAATTCCTTGGAGATTTACCATTTTGCCCATCTCATCCAGACACTCAATGGTTTTATGAAAACAATCTACTTTGGCTCAATGTTTCCACAACCAGTTCATTCCTAGGATGACATCGTAGGACCCTAAAGGCACTACGTACAAGTTTGCCTCAGTGGTGAAGTTAGAAACATCAATCCTAGCTTCGAACAAACATTGCTCTACCTGAGCCTTTGAATTATTGGCATACTCTACTGTCCAAGGTTTGGACATAAAGCCAGCTTTTCTAGAAAACTTACTTAGAACTCTAGGTGACACAAAATTTTCTGTGGCACCCGTATCAAATAAAATAGAAACAGGAACTCCAAATAAGGTACCTGTCATCTCAATAGGAGTGATCTGATACTCTGCTTGCTGATTGTCGAGAGCGGCATGAATCCTTTGTTGAAAGGCTTCCTGTTGTGAAGGAAGCTCCGTGTTCTTGGGCCTCCCATTTGGCTTCTTGTTGGGGCAACGGTTGGCATAATGATCTCCTCCACAAGAGAAACATCCTCCTATAGGTCCTCGCTTCTCAGATGGCCTACTTGCAGAATCACCATTCTTCTTAAAATTTGCATTTCTCTTAAAATCTTCACCCCTGCGGTCATTACCAAATCCTCCTTGATTCTTTCGATTTTCCCTATCAAACCTCCTGCTTCCAAATCCCTTATTGTTTTTCCTTTTAAAAGACTGATCATTGTAGTTCTTGTCAAACTTCTTGCGTTTCTTATCACGGTAAGCGGAGATAGACTTAATCTTCTGCTCCTGTTTTATTGCCTTTTCATAAACTTGATCCATTGTGCTTGGACCATGCACCTCCACTTCACCACCGATCTGAGGGTTGAGTCCCATGATGAACTTTCTGATTTGGAACCTTTCGTCCTTTTGGTATTGGGGAACATACTTCAGTAACCTAGTGAATTTTTCTGCATACTCAATCACAGATAGTTCACCTTGCCTGAGGTTCTGGAAGTCCATTAACTTCTGATCAAAATACAACTGTGGTAACCACCGTTTACGGAATAGTTCTACGAACTCGTCCCATGTCACCTTCAAGGGACTAAGTTTCAACTCCATTTTTTATTCATCCACCAAGTGGATGCTTCTCTAGACAGCTGATAGGCTCCCCACACGGCTTTAGTAACCTCAGAGTAGTTTCTGATCTCAAAATATTTCTCCATCTCCATCAACCATGCTTCAGCTGCATCTCCAGTTTTTGTTCCATCGAACTTTGGAGGATTAACCTTCTTCATATCCTTAGATAACTCTAAGGCAAGTTTATTCTTGGTTCTTCTTTGGGCTTCACTGTCATCATGATGTTCACTTGACGTGCCATTTTCCCAATGTTTACTCTTGCTTGTGAAGTGTGAGTTCTCGTTTCCATCCTCTGTGTTACCAGTTTCATCTATTTTCCTCTCTAGTTTGTTCAATCTTTCCTTGGTTTCAGTGAGCATGTTGAGGATCCTATCCAACTTGTCAGTGGAATTTTCCCGAGAGTTACGACCTTCTCGATCCTCCCCCTCGTTAAACCCTGATTGGTCCATGCTAGATTAGTTTCACACCTATTTAAACATATACTAATTAGTTTTACGCTTATTAAATTAAACACCATCAAAAGAACATAGCATTTGATCATATTCATAATTGCTCTCAAACCAAAATTTTGTCTTTATTTATTTTGCAAAATTGTTTCAACATCATTAGAGATAGACAAATCTCATGTTTCTACATAATGTTATCTAGTGGAGTGTATCCTTCAGATTCATTGTCCGACACATAATCACGAGGTGTATACCCCTCAGACTCACTATCAGAAGATATCTCAATAATCTCAGCTCTAGGCACTACACGAGGATCTCTAGTGATCATGGGTATAGTACTAGGTACAATCTCAGGTACACTAACAGGTACACTATCAGTTTCAATCCAGGAGCAACGGTCGATCATGGTTCGAACCGCCATCTCTGCTCCATCTAGGAGTTCTCTCCTAACTTGCTTAAGTCGTGACATTGCATTGGCTAATGTTTCCACATCATCAAGCCAAATGTCATTCTCGTCATTGGTTCTCTCTATGGTCTTGACCATCGCAAGTCATTTCTGCTTTGCTTGCAGATAACGCTTCTTACCCGCGAAGGATTTTCTTGCGGTTCTCTTGGTGTATGCCATCCTGGCACAATAAACCAAATCATTAGCTACCCGCAAAATGATGATTTCCTAATCAGGTTAGTGGACTCATCAGCCCTAGTGTTGAACCTGGCTAGCTCTGATACCATATGTAACAACCAAAACCAAAAACGACAAGAAGTAACTAAATTTTCACGACGGTAATTTTTTTTTTAAAATAAAGTAATCAAATACAAAAGTTTCTCATCTCTAAACCATTACATCATTTTTCAATTTATCATAAACATTATTGCATTCTCATAAAGACTGAAAGAAATGATATTCATAATACACTTTGTTTTCTAACAAATGAAATTTTCTTGGAATAACAAATATCGGAAACATACCATTATCATGCATCTCGATTGTCAACCCTTCACGTTCAAGACTCGGCAATTCCTCAGTATTTGGAAGAGAAAGTATCTTCAAGGAGCTTAACCTCCAACCACAGACCGTCAGTCTCCCGCACTCCTTCCTAACCGGAAGTGGCCCTACCCTACTCAAGAGGATAGACTTAGGATAACCATCGGTGTTTGCCATCTGAGCTCTGGTGTTGTAACCTACGTGTCTTGTTATCGTGCAGATCCCTAGATACCCTCTAGTCATGCACGACCCTCCACAAGAAACGCCATCCAGTTACGGTGAACGTTCGATGCACTTGAGGATAGTACACCACCTTGGCCAAAGGATTTGTATTTAGTTAGCGTTTTAAAAAAAATGCATAATCTTGGTTCACCCACCCTACTCGACTTGAACTGGTCGAAATCCTACAGTTTCCTATTTGTATAGTTTGAACTCCTTTTGCCGACCTTGATGACCTCAAGGCTTAGGATATCCCCCTATAATAGCGCATTGCGCAATATTATTCTAATCTCGAAATCAGACTTTCATAATCCCATTATCCTAAAAAATCATTATTTAGACACGTCCACTCCTAAGTGGTTTCAAATCTGTTTACTTGGTTCCCATGTTAACACAACATACACAAGTATCTAAATCATTTTCTGTTATCCTGAAATTCTAGGGTTTTAGACTCATATGGTCTACATGGTTAAATGATTCTAATATCGTCGCATGCAACGCAATCTCGACTCACATGCGGGTTTTCAGCTCAAATTGATCATTTCGGAACCAAAACGGTTTCCTAAACATTACCAACACTTTTATCTTCCTACTCCTCTTTCTGAGTCATTAGTTTCACAAGATTTAAATAGCTGAGAGCCGTAAATAAATCTAAAAGGTTTGGGAATCTTTCAAATGTAGATAAAGATATTAAATAGATAAGACATCGGCTGTTTACAAATGCATTTTCTAGCTATACGTCGAACATGCTTACTAACTATGGTTTGACTCCTGCATAACATGCACGTGGAGCATCGTTCAAAACCTCCAAGGCAGTTTTATGTTCATAACACAGACCTAAAGGCAATTCTTCTATCTTACGTCATTGTTTATTGTTCACAGAAGGTAAATTACATCTTGCATCAAGACAAGTTCATTCCTAAATGCATATACTTTAGAGAGCAGCGTTCTTTTGCTATACATCATCATTTATGACGAGAACGACTACAGTTTCAGAGTTTACATTTCCTAGAAGGTAGTAACACTTCTATTTCAGCATTTTCTAATCTTAAAACACAGTAATGTGACAGCATACATTAGTTTCTGAGTTTATCATATGTCCTACACAGCAATAAAGCAATTTCAAAGAATTACCGCACACTGAAATCATATTAAACTTGCGTTATCATTCTATTTTACTCATATTTAAAACATAATAGTCTTCCATAACCATGAGACTCTCTTCCTTACTATTTAAAACTGAGACAAATGGTAAAGATAAAGAACCTGTTATTAAAAACGAAGGTTGCTGGAGTGCTCTTTCACTCCGAGGGCTCTCCGCCTCTCGTTTCTTCACTGCACAGTTCTAAATCCTCACTGTTCTTTTTACTCCTCACTACACAGTCTCAACTCTTACTCCTTTTCGCTCCTCTCTCCACAGTCTAAACTCTCACTGTCCTTTTCGTTCCTCACAGCACAGTTCTAAACTCTCACTGTTCTGTTCGTTCCTCACAGCACGGTTCTATCTCTTACTCACAACACAGTTCTATTTCTTCCTCACAACACCGTTCTATCTCTTACTCATAACACAGTTCTATTTCTTACTCATAACACAGTTCTCACTCCTCGCTTCCTTCTCAACTATTACTCCTTATTCCTAAAAGAACGACCTCCCACATAACTTCGCAAATACCATCTCACGCTGCCTTACTACTCAATTTCTCTCCTGTGCTCCTCTCTCCACAGTCTAATTCCTAACTCGTGCTCCCTTCACTACCTTCTCTACTAACTGCTTTCGTCCTTGCCTGACTCCTAGTTTTCCTCCACGTTGGAGTAGATCCTCCCCACTCTCACTCCCGCGATGGCCTACACACCAGCCGTCCATAACCGTAGCAATAGATCTGCCTTAACCGTCGACGAGGCACCGGGAATAACTCTCCCTTAACCTTGCGAAAATAACACTCTTCACTAACTGCCGCTCCACGCTGTCCTCACTGCCCACGCAGGAAGTTACAACCACTTCCCATGCTGCGTAGAGATATAGGAAACGTTCTCTCTCCCGCAGATTCTTCACTAAAGAAGTTAACCAATTTCAACTGACTTTTCAACGTATACTATCATTAATTAACACTTTCAAATCAAAGTTCATTGAGAATAAACGCCGTCGGTGGTAATCAAACCCACAACCCCCGATGCTTCTCCACACTCCAAGGTGATGGAAGATCGGCATTAGTAAAGGTTACACCTTCTCCAATTCGCGAGCTAACCTCTCACGTCTTGGTTAAAAGAATCCCACCAAAGAATTTTTGGTTGACGTAAACCTATACACATGGGTTGACATAACTAAACTTGAACCTGACTTCTCACGTAACATGACCAAACAAAAGGTGGTGGCTCCTTTGGCGACGTGGTCCGCTAGAAGACACAACAATTCCGCCTTCACTCGAAACCAAGGCATCTAAATCAATCCAAGACCACTACAAGATGTATTACGGAGTTTAAGTTTGGCATGGCGGTGATAAGGTAATGACTAAAGCATCGTGTTGATCGAAAATAAAAAGGAGACAAAAACCTACTTATTAAGAGATCTTCAAGGTTAAATTGACAACAAATCACGGTCTAAACTAGAAGGAAAAACTCTCGCTACACGACGACTAAAAATAAATTACATCACACTATGGCTTCAAATCGACATTCGTCGATCTACGCGAAAAGAAAATATTCGCAACATAAATTCGACGCGATTTACGACAATCACCACGGATTGATCGTATCACAACGAATTCTTACAACGTTAGATGCTCGAGGTCCATTTCTCGCAATTTCAATTTCAAGACAAGATTTGCAATTTCGCCACAAGATGACTCAGTAAATACTTATAGACATAAATATCAAACATCTCAAATACGTCGACTTGCTATTAGGAACTTACGACGCCATAGACGACTCCAAGATTCTACAAGACGACTTTCGACTAGGATGTTTACTTTATCCTTTTTCGACGACATCAATTAAACTACCCAAACCGACAAACAAGACTTACTTGATGGTTCCCAGGTTTATCTATCTGTTTGGCGATCTCAGTGACAAACACCTTTGGTTAGTTTCCAGAGTCTATACTCTCTCTCAAAGATACTTTCTCTTCTGTCGAACACGGTCCACCTGTTCCTGCATCGACAGACTCACATACAATTTTGTGGTCAAAGCATCTATGATCCAAATATAATATATTCAAACATCATTGCATTTAATATAAAGACTTTTAGTCTACATAACACTTGATCGTAATCAATAGATTCTGCAATTTCATAAAACAACTTTGTAAGATAAATTTCTAGTTTTCAAGTCGTTCACAACATAGTAATTTACTGAAATTTGTAAGAAAGTAAATAGCATCATTGTTTTCAAAAGGAGGGATGTAACACTATCTCTTCCTCCAAAAATGATATCATCAACAAACACTCCAACAATCAAGATATTTTAATGATCAATTTTGAAATACAAATTACTGTCAGCAGTACCTTTGTTGAAACCAATCTTCAAAAGATGCTTATCCAATCTTTCATACCAGGCTCTAGGGGCTTGTTTGAGTCCATACAGTTCTTTCTTCAGCTTGTAGACCATATCACCATGATCAGACAATTGGAATCCATCCGGTTGCTCAATGTATACTTCTTCTTCCAAGTCACCATTTAGGAAGGCAGACTTGACATCCATCTGATATACTTTGAAATCCTTGAAGGAAGCAAAGGCAAGAAATAATCTAACTGCTTCAATCCTTGCCACCGGAGAAAAAGTTTATTCAAAATCAACTCATACTTGAGAGTAACCCTTGCAGACCAATCTGGCTTTCTTTCTAACTACTTCACCATTTTCATTCAGTTTGTTCCAGAAGACCCATTTGGTTCCAATCACATTCTTCTTTTTCGGCCAAGGAACAAGATCCCAAATGTGGTTTTTCTCAATTTGCATAGGTTCTTCCTCCATTTCTTTAGTCCAGTTTTCATCATTGCAAGCTTTGTTCACTGTCTTTGGTTCAATCTTTGAAATAAGACAATACTCTTCTAAATTTTGAGCAATCTTTCTTCTTGTTTGAACACCTTTACTTTTATCACCTATGATTTGATCTTCGGAGTGATTTAGTCTTACATACCTAGGAATTTTTGGAATTTCTTACACTTCTGATTCTTGAACAAGTTCATTCAAACTTATCTCTTCTCCTTGATTCATTGGATCAGTCTGAATCTAAATTTTAGAAGGAGCTTGAACTTCTTGAACAAAAACATCATTCTGATCATCTTCATCATATTCATAAAACCTTGAGGGTTTTTCAATACCTTCATCAACCTTCACATTTGTACTTTCTACAATCTTCCTCAATCTCTTGTTATAACACCAGTATGCTTTACTTTGAGTAGAATAACCCAAGAATATTCCTTCATCACTTCTAGCATCAAATTTTCCTAAATCTTCATCTCTTTTAATGTAATATTTGCTACCAAAGACTTTGAAATACCTCACAGTGGGAGTGATGCCAAACCAAAGTTCATAAGGAGTCTTACCGGTATTGCTTCTTATTTGTACTTGATTGAGAGTATAGACTGCAGTACTCACAGCTTCTCTCCAATAGATCTGAGGAACATTTGCTTCCATCATCATGGTTCTAGATGCTTCCTGAATGGTCTGGTTCTTTCTCTCCACTACTCCATTCTGCTATGGAGTCCTCAGAGTAGACAACTATCTTTTTATCCCATGTTTCTCACAGAATTCTATGAACTCACCGGATGTGAATTCTCCACCTCTGTCAGACCTTAGACATTTTATGTTTAATCTGGTTTCATTCTCTACCATAGCCTTGAATATTTGGAATTTCTCAAGAGCTTCTAATTTTTCTTTCAGAAAAGTCACCCACATCATCTAGGAGTGATGATTAATTAATAACATGAAGTATCTATCACCTTGCACACTCCTAATTCTTGCCGGACCACATAGATCAGTATGAACTAAGTCCAATAATCTGGTAGAAGACTATTCTTTACTTTTGAATGAGACTCTGCTCTGCTTACTCAACTGACATTCTTTGCACAAGCTATTAGTAGGTTTCACCAGTCTTGGAAGATCTCTTATAGCCTAAGTGTTGCTTATCTTAATGATATTATCAAAATTCACATGACACATTCTCCTATGCCACAACCAACTCTGATTAATTTGAACAAGTAAGCAACTTTTACTAGTACCAACCAAGTGGAAGATATTACCTTTAGTTTGAGTACCAGATGCAATCTCTATTTTGAAACTTTCAAAGATCTTGCATTTTCCATTTTTGAATCAGAGATCATAGCCTTTGTCCACCAACTATCCAACACTAAGAAGATTGTGCTTCAGGCCTTCAACATACAGTACTTTACTAGTTTTGTTCTTTCCATCAAAATAAATAGTTCCTCTACCCTTGATTCTGCCAGCAGAATTATCACCAAATTTTACCACTCCTCCTTCATATCTTTCCAAATCTATGAACTTATTTTTGTCACCTGTCATATGGTGAGAGCATCCACTATTAATGACCTAATCATCCTTTTCTTCAACTTGGGCAGCCAAATCTCTTTCTACAATTTTATGACTGACAGATTTAGAGGGCATTGGATCTTCTTCCTTAATGGCAATGAACACCTAGTCACTTCTAGATTTGTTTCCTATCTCTGATTCGTCATCTGTTTCTCATTCATTATCATCATCTTCATGAACATAGTAACAATTCTTTTAGAACCTTGATCTGTTAGGATTTGGCCTTGAAAATCTTTCTAGAGACCTTGAGGCAAAATGACCAAACTTATTGTAGTTAAAACACTTAAAAGGCAATTTCCCCTCATACTTACCGGATCCTCTCGGTAGTATTTTTTCAATAAGGGCTTCAAGTTGAGCAGCTTCTACTTCATCTTCTTCTAGGTCTTTTCTTGCTTTTTCATACCATGATCGTTTCCTTGAAGAGTTCTCTCCTGGATCAAACTTTTGTTTTCCTTTTACAGAGCCACTAGCTTTGAATGTAGATTCAGTCTTAGGGGGTGCATCTCCAAACTCGGTCAATTCAAATGCAACCAATTTACCAACCAATTGAGCTCTTGTGATACCTGAGAAGGATCTGAATTTGTCAATAGCAACAACCTTATATTTGCAAGAATCAGGAAGAGATCTAAGAACTTTGCCAACAATCTCATCTTTGTCCAAGATTCCACCAGCACATCTAATGCCACAAACAAGCTCATTTAATCTTGGCATAAATGAAGTGATATTTTCATCTTCTCTCATCTTCAGGTTTTTGAATTTTCCTTTCAGACTCTGTAGCTTGGCACATTTAACATACTTGTCTCCTTCATGCAGAAGTTCCAGTTTTTGCCAAATCTCATATGCATTTTTTAGATCAATAAAATTTGTTAGCTCTGAATCAGATAAGGCACTTAGAAGAGCTTCTTTACTCTGCAAATTATTTTTAGCATCTCTAATTTCAACTACGGTACGCAAACCATTCTATGGAGGATCATATTTCTTTGAAGCCATGATCCAATACTACATTTCCGTAAATTGCAAGTAGAATTCCATGCGACTTTTCCAAAGAGTGAAATTGGTTCCATCAAACCTCAGACTATCCTTCTTGTAGGATGACATCCTAGATCTCCTCAAGCGGTTAAGCTCCTTTTAGAGGAAGTTGGCTTTGATACCAATTGTTAGATTTAGGATAGACAACTGAGAGGGGGGGTGAATCAGTTGTCTAAAACTTTCTTGCAATTTAATCACTTAAATCCTTATCTTAATTCAGCAACATAATAATAAATCAATCTTGGAAACATAATGCAACAATTCAAGAGTAGAAACACATTAACACATATGACACCAAGATTTTGATGTGGAAAACCTGGTTAAGGGAAAAACCATGGGGTGACTAACCCAAGATTATATTCTCTGTTAGAAGAATAGAAAGAACAAAATGGCACATGCCAATTAGGGCTCACTGCCCGAGCACACTGCTCACAAGAGGCCCACTGCCTACAAGAGATACACTGTCTATAGAATAATAAGTATTACATACTTGAACTAAAGAATAGCATCTTCACCATGCTTGAGTCAGTCCCATTTAAGCTCAATACTTTTGCTCTGTCTTTCACTCTACTCCTCTCTACCACACTCTCATCTCCACAAGATCAATTTGAAATGACTTTACAACTCCTTATTTATACAAGACATCGACTTAGGGATAATCATCCAAGTTGGCATACATTACAGAGCAAATACATAAATGCAACATGACTAATTACAAAAAGACTTCACGCGGATCAACACAATATCAGCCACACAGATCTGAGACTTCAATATTCCTTTAGCAACTCGCCATTCTTCACAGAACATCTCCAAGATCATCCGAAGGATGTGTAACTCATCCAGTCGGCCAGACTTAGGAGGAACATCATCATCTGGAAGTAATTCTTCAATGTGGACCACTAACATGAACTGGACAAAGTCCAAAGACCTCAACAAGATTTCCTGAGTCACCAGGAACATCCACTATACTTCTTCTTACTGAAATCATTCTCTCCTTCATCTGGAACCTCAAGAACATAGTTTGTCATCACTATCATATTGGAATAGATGCTTGTGGACCTCCAGACCATGAACCAATTGAATTGTCATATCACATTGACTTCCTAAACACTCCACCAAATCCATAAAATAAGATATTGCATTTCCGGACCTCACCAGACCTATCTGTGTCACTATGTCACCTCTAAACACTTGCCAGAACCAGTTTTACTTAAGTGGCCATAACTTCTTCAGATCTTCATGTGGACCTCTGAAATCTTTACTAGATCATCTTAAGACACAAATCTACAAACCCTTTGATGCGTATCCTCTGATCTTTATCTTAGTTGGGATTTTTACCTCACTATCTTCACTATTCTTCTCTGTTCCTGATAGGGCTAATTTTCTCAATATCCTCAGCACACAGCTCATCCAATCCTTATCATCAGTGCAATAGAAGTATGTTGACATCAATGACAACACCGGTTAGGCCCATACTTGCAACAGAACACTCAAAACATTGAAGTAAAATTAAACATTCGAGCATCCAAATCTTCTTTACTAAGCACTTGATGTTCCCTAGTGTGAGAAAACTACATAAAACAAGTCTTGGAAGAAATTAGAGAAAACCTCCTAGAACAAGAAAACCCAATTAAAGAATATATTCAAGAATAAGAAAAAGTGTTAAGACAAATCTAATATGACAACAAACAAAGATGACCAGAAGAACTTGGAAATTGAGAACTTAGACATCTCAAAGAGCTTCTAGAGATTGAACAAAGAAGACTTAAAGTATTTCATCTCTACAGAGCCAACAAGTTAGATAGAATTAGAGAGAGTGACCCTCTAGGTCATATAATGATAACAACAATAATAAACAATACAATGAGTTTGACAATGAAAAAACAAAAATGATCACAACATAAGTGATCAACAAATAGGTGTGATCAACGTAAATGTGATCCATAGCATCTTGTTGTCGAGGGAACAAGACATCCCCTTGGTATTGTCATCGCTTGACTAGCTCTTTCCATGAAAGTAGGAGTGACTTGGAGGTTTCCTCTATAAGGGTTAAAGTCCCATGTGTTGCATTAAGGTTTGGCTATTTCATGTTGTTCTTGAGTCACATTTTAAACAACATAGGATCCACAAAATGAAGGCTATGCCTTACATCTTGTTTCAAGAGGCTCATTTCCTACATTTGAAAAAAATTGTGTTGTGAAGGGAGACAATAAGCCATTTGATATAGTCATGATGAACCAAACATATAAGAGGGTAGGAATATTGATCAACTATGATTTTCCCAGTAACAAACTAATGATTCCTGAGTTGACCCCCCAATTTACAAATAATCCTCACTAGAAAGGGTGAAGACGCCAAGAACATAGTTAAGAATCAAGAAACATTCAGATTTGAAAAAGGTCAAAGCTCAAGATCAGTTTCTACTATTTTAACATAGACAACCAAAGAAACAACCCAACTATTGGAAAATGATGAGCTATTTAGTTTCCATTTTGACACTTGTTTGATAGGGACCTGTGTGCCTTTTAGCACAAAAGTTATCCCCATTGATAAAGATAGTAATATCTGTGTGGTCAAGCTTGTCATCAATTTATAAGAAACAAAACCTAATCTTACACCAAGAATAAAAGTAGATCCAAAACTCGTGAGAAGAATAAATGAGATACATATGAATGAAATTTCATCTAGTGATCCTAATCCATCAAATGAGGACTTGGAGGGACTCCAAATTTATATTGAGAGAATAAAAATATTTCTAGATGAAGATGAGGTAAGTGGAGGAATTTTCACAAATACAAATGATTCATGCAATAATTTGAATAATAAATTTGCTAATCATAAAGATACTGAGATAGTATAAAAGCCTACCCATGGACATGTACCCTAGTAGAAATGGGGACCCAAGGATTTTCATTGGTGTTAATGAACAACAAGCATAACCCTAGACTTTGCACAAACCATGTGAAGTCTTACAATAACCTATGTATTATAGAAACATATCAAAAAAATTCACAGAAAATGACTAAATCTTGAAAGATCACTGAGCAAATGAAGGGGTCACCTTCT
Organism: Cunninghamia lanceolata; assembly: GCA_027924645.1. NCBI lineage: Eukaryota > Viridiplantae > Streptophyta > Pinopsida > Cupressales > Cupressaceae > Cunninghamia > Cunninghamia lanceolata. Next base: position 310,079 of record BSBN01000184.1, on the reverse strand, counting down.
AGACATTGAATCATTAAAGAACCTTTTAAGGATTACAGAGAATTTAATGTCAAGACCTCCTTTGGTATTAAACTTTAAGAACAAGAAAGGTTAACTCTAGCAAGTCCCAAATTGTACTATAAAATAAGTTTAAACCTAATTGGGTTGATCCATACCTAGTGAGAGAGAACCTAGGCAATGATGATTTCTATTTGTGCATAATGGAGGGTGAAGAGTTTGGTGAAAACATTAATGCAATCCACTTCAAGAAGTATTATATAAAGGAAAATCATTCCACCTACATTTCATTTTGTTTATTCCCTTGTATTATGTTGTATATTTTTCTTAGATCTAAATTTTTCTCTAGTAAGAGCCATAGGTTTCTACTAAATTGTCTAACTATGCTAGGCTATGATGAGATACTTATTATCATAAACCAATCATCCCTATTTCCTAATATGTTTTGAATAGGTGAATTTTGAGTACTAGATTAATCCTAGTCTGAGATAGTATTATCTTCTAAAGTTTCACTTGCATCAAGTAGCCAATCCTATAGTATTACCTAAAATCTTATAGGTAGGTCTTCCTAATTATCCTTGATGAAGGGAGAAGTCTTATAAGCATGTAGGTACCGATTTGGTTGTATTTGGACCCTTACTCAACTTATCTAGCCTTCGAATATGAACACTTACTTCTTGCTAGTAGCATGGGGCTAGGTCTAGGGGTATTGTTGATGCAGTTTCTATAGACACATAACTAAGATAAAATTCACTATGAACTTAATCTATCTTGAAAGATATAGAAAATTATCGAACAATAATTCTCAATCCCAAGGCTTCGTTAGTCAGGTCATGACTGTGTTAGATTTAGTCAAGGTTCAATGTTAAGTTGTTTAACAAGGGGCCTTATGTGATTTTAATGTTCATTGTTGGCTAAGATTATCCAATCTTTACAAATAAATCTAAATTATCTTCAAAGTGTTGATCCTTTGCAAATATTTGTAACTTTACTGTCAATATTTGCATGAACTTTAAAGAAATATATTATGTATCTCAAAGTTTATGAAAACTATTAAAGATCTTTGCAATTCACATGCATTTACCAAAATCTTTAACAATTTCCTTTAGATTGCTGTGTGTTAGCTATGTATTTAAACTACTAGAAAAAGAAAGATAAAAGATATGGTTAAAAACATGATTTAGATAGGAATACAAGGTTCTGCTACTTGCATGAATAAATTTGATTACTACAGACAATTCAGAAGTAGTAAATTCTTATATGCTCATCTAGAATATTTCACAAATTTACATATAGAATTGCAATCTTTCAAAGGAAATATATCAGAAAACACCTGAATCAAATAGTACTTTGGAATAGATGTAGAAATTTGATGTTTGTATTTATTGATATATACTTTCCATTTCAAATTTACAATGTTTTCATGACTTTAAAACTTCATAAGGTACCTACACATTACCAAAAATATAGACATTTTTACAAATGCAAAAAGGAAATAGGATGTTCCACATTATCCTTTCTACAGACACATGCAACTCCTCTTCTCCAAAATAACAATTCTCAAAGCACTCTTCTTAGACACTTATCTTGTATTATCTCAGTCACTTATCTTGTATTATCTCAGTTTTACCACTTTCTTTGTAATTTCGTATGCAAGCCGTGTGTATTAAAATAGGTGTAACAAAGATCCTTATATAGACTTAGATCCTTTGCAACGGTTACAAAAACCCATCAAGGGCTCAAATTCAAAATACAACATCAATGGTTTAGAAAGATTTGCCAAAATATCTTGAAAGCATATTCTCTCAAATGCAAAGATGCTTTTAGAATGTCCCCTTTGAAGTGTCAAAATATCTTCTCAATTGACTTTCCATATTTGACTTTTCCTGCAGGTACAAAAGAATAACAAATACAGCATGTGACACTCAATTGTATGAGCCAATCAATCATTTTCTCTGGTGTCCTCCACTCATTGATCTCCTTTCTAATTCATATGATTGGTATATCTCTCGGCCAATGATGATATGGCTGCATGACTTGTCCTTTGAGATGCTTCCCAAGTATATTGCTACATCTCCACACTTTTCTTCAATATTTGTGCTCTGCCTTCTTTGTCTTCTTTTCTTGTCTGATACTTTTTAATCTTAGCATTCAATTCCATTATATCTTCACCCAATTTATTCACACAATCATCAATGCATGACTGAAAGGTATCTATAAACTCCTTTATAGCTATATCTACATCATACACTTGAGCTTTGGGACAAGGATGTCTTACCAAATGTTGTACCCTTTTCACATGTTTATGTAATAATCCCTAAGCAATTTTCTCCAATTCTTGCACACTGATAATGCAAGGTCTAAGTATACCTTCCTCAAACTTTAATTCTATTTTCCACCTAGGTATTTAAAAGGTAACCTTTATGGTTAGGACCCCTTCATTAATCAATGTTTTTGAATCCTCTTCTACAGCATTGAGTTTATTCATCTCATCCTTATTTTGTCTTATCCTTGATTGGCATTTTTGCAAAAGGTTAGCATAGTTATTTTTCTCTGTGAGAGTTGCATCCCAATTACTAATTGCATTCTTTATTACCTCTTCACCCTTTTGTATGAATGCTCTTATCCATTCCTCTTCTATATTGGCTTTATGCCTTTTGTTCTCCATTTCATTTATTTTCTCTTTGGAAAGAACTACTAAATCTGATGGCAAATCAGGTAGACTCTGGCTCGGGTCTACCATTCCTTGAATGAATTGTTGTAATTGGGAAATGTACCCTTTTAAACCTATTATTTTTTGCTTATCTTTTCTTATCTGAGTGACAGTTACATCTGTCATCTCTTGCAACTCTTCAATATGCTATTCTCTATCGACATGACCAAGATTCATGCTAATAACCTTGTACTCTTTCATGCTTATTTCACCATTTCCCTTGTAAACTTGAGGAATGACCATTTGTACAGTTCTGGTGTTGGTAGGCTCTCTTTTGATTGCAAACATGATCCTCACCTTCCTCCTACCCCTTTTAGCGGCCTCAATAGCTAATAAGCTCTTTATATCAATGGGAACTAACTGTACTGTAGACTCTTGGTGTACTTCGGATCCAACCCAAGATGGTATTGTAGCACTTGTACCTACAACTTTATCATTCATTACCTCCTCTTGAGGTTCCTCTATTACCAACTTTGCTTGCTTTTGTTCCTCAACTTCCTGTTCTTGTTGTCGTTGTGGTGGTGGAGGTTGTCATTGTTGTGGTGGAGGTTGTTGTTGTTGAACATCCTACATATCCACATTTTACTACTCTTGTTTAGGAGGCAATTAAGTATCAGGTACTTCTCTTGATGTGTCCCTCTTTTCTTGACTCCTATCCTCGTACTCCTCCACATTATCCTTGGGGATATTTTCTTGTATATCCACATTTTGTCCTTCTCTGTCTTCAATTTGATCTTTCAAAATTTCTTGTGCAACTTCTTTTACTTCTTGCATAATATCTTGGGGCACTAAAATGTCAAATGCACCCATGACCTCTATGGCATCGGTGAGCTAAGTGTTGTTTTGGAGCCTTTGGTGCTGCTACTATCCCCTGTGATACTCTTGCCTCAAATGTTCCCAACATAAGATGAGATTTTAGTATTTGTCTTTCTTCTTCCTCCTCGTTGCTCATCTCCAAGTTATCCCCACTACTTTCTTCATCTCTTTTATCATCAAATTTTTCATCCCCTTCATCACCAACATCCTCATCTCCTTCATCATCAACTTCTAGTACATCTTCTATGTTTACTACTTTAATGTTTTCTTTTGTTGATGTTGGAGCCATGGATGCTTTTTCTATCATCTCCTCAGTAATTTATTGCTTGACTAGGATAAAACCTTGTACCTTCTCCTGTTGTGTTTGTGTTGCCAAAGGTGTTTGTGGGGCCTTTAGTGCAACTTGAGCACTAGAAGCTTGTGGGTATACTGCAGGTGCTTGCTAAGGCATTGGTGCAACTTGGACATTGGTTTGCTGAGTCACTGTAGGTGTTTGCCCTATAGTCTGTTCTACTATAGCAGATGCACTTGATGTTCCCTCTTCTACAAATGTAAATGTTCTTGAAGGAACAACCACGGTTACCACTAGTTCATAAGGATCCAATAACATGGCTTTGGGGTTCACTTCAATAGTCTTTGCTTCTACTATTTGCCTCTTTCTCTTCAAAAAATCATCAAAGTTACCCTCACTTTCCAGGGCTCTCTTTTTACCTTTCTTCTGATAATTACTTTCTATTCCTTTGGCCTTCAATTCTTCTATCCTCTCCTTTATCCATGATTTTGAGAGTGCTATTACTAGCCTTGAGATGTTATCCAATGAAGTTTCCTTAGGCAAATTCCAATCTGGCTCAGTTATAACCTCATCAGCCACCCCTTTAATCTCATAACTTGTATGCAATACCTTTTCATCATCCTTTTTAACCTCTTGGGGTGCTTCAAGTACTCCCAATGTTTTTATTTGGTCAAGGGTTAATCTTTGATGTGCCCTTTTTCTAACTTTTGCTTCATCATCACAGTCAACCCAAAAATCTTCAAGATGCGGCTGATGTCTAAATATTTTATCCACAAAATTCTATGTCCTTCTGAATGGGTCAAAGGAACGAGCTAAATCAATAGTTGACAAACCATAAAATTGCAATTCTACTTCTAATAACTTGGCAACCTCTTCACTAACACACTGGTACTTACCAATACCAAAGGAAAACTTAACAATACCTCTGCGAAACTTATGCTTATACATACTCTGAATGTTCAATATTTACCTTGTGAATTTCAACAGCACCAATTTGTCTAAAGGGTACCTTGGCAATTTGAACAGTTTACCTATAAACCCCTCTGTTTTGATATAAGTGAAAGTGGGAAACTGTATATACCAGGCACTATGCAGACGAATTGCATCTCGTGCCTCCTCTGACAATCTTTTATTCATGTCCCCTGTTAATGTTCTTACCAAGTACATACATAACACATCATTTACCCTTATCTAGTTTTGCATTACCCTCCTTTCCTGTAAATACGGGTAATGATCATACATAAGGACTTGTCCAGGGCCATTTCCCAATACGCCCACTGTTGTCATTCCTCTTAGTTGCATTTTTACTGCACATGAATAAACCACATAAGATGACAGAAAGAATAGTTTGTGCTTCCTCCACCTCATGATCTACGAAAAGATGGCGTTGCTTATAGCCTGAGCCCAATGTACTATTTTTGTTTCTTCCTTTACAAACTAAATGAAAGAAAACATCCATGGCTCAAATTGGCTAACATTGAACAAGCCCATTAGTCTACTCAGCAAGGTAATCATGATGTAAATGTCTTCTTTAAAATTAGTTTGATACAAGTGTTTAGGCACCCTAGCTGCAAATTTTAGTTTTGAGTCTTTATCTTGAGGATACCATCCATAAAAAATAGTGCTCTTATAAGAAGGCTCATTATCTTTGAAATCTGCAGCATATTTCTTGACGTCTATCTCCACCATTTCATTGGTGATTTTCAACCCAAAAGTTTTAGCTATGCTTTCAACTAACAAATCATCATACACTACACCATTGTGTATCACCTTCCTAGAATTCATATCATATCTTTGTATACATTCGATAACTAAATCTCTAGCCTCCATTGCAGGAGGAAATCCTGCAGCATTGAATAATCCCCCATCCAATATATTTTTCATTGCCAATGACGCCCCAGGTGCTCTGAGTTTTTGTAACAGCAAGGCAAAATCAAAATCCACCATTTTTGTGTCAATTACCATTCCACCTATATTATAGATCTAGGAATCATATCCCCCATGTGGAAACTCTTCCCTCACCACCTCCTTCTTTTCTTTTCTAGCGGCCTTCACAGTTTTCTTTCCCTTTGGCGGCATCCTGCCAATAAACGTATTCATTTTACGACCATGCTCACGTTTGGTAGGGTTTTTACCATACATTTTTACCATTTAATCTTTTACCCTAGGTTTTGAATCGTTCAATTAATCATAGCAATTAATAAATTTCACAACCATTTCTATTATCCAAATGTAATTACTGTAGAATTTTACCGTAATTGTATTTCACTTAATCACAAACATGAAGTTTCGATACATATCTGGATTTGTGACCGTTGACCTTTACACTGTTTGCGGGGGATTTTACTATTCACCACTACCACCTTTGACTCAAAATTCATCTTTTGAATACAAATTTGCTTTAGCTCTAGAATTCACCTTTGTTTGATTTTAGCTCTGTGAAGAAAAACTCTATAATTCCAAATGCATTTGTGAAATTACCATGTTTATAATTCCTTTTACTCATTTTGAACTTAGGTATTTCTTGCATTAAATGTGCATTAAATCTTGTAGTCTGCGTATACAATTTAGCTTTTGTTTTTTCTTATCGCTTAAGGTAGATTTTGAATTTTGTATACGTTACTTTTTGCACTTTTCATTTGTATATGCATATTCATGTTTAAACATTTTTCACTTATATGCAAAATAGAAGTAACGACATCACTGTGAAATTTTTGACTAAAATGCCTTTTCAATGTTAAGCTACTTTTGCATCTTTAAATCATGCAATAGATACCCTTTATGCCTTTGTTATTCCTTTCATTCACTTTGCACATCTCTTCATATATCTTTATGCATATCTTTATGTATATGTAAAATATACCAATGCAGACTCCACCGGGTTTGTGAGCCAAATTTGAATTTCTTTTCGGATCTGGCTTTGTATGTATACTTTTGTATCACCTTTTGTATATCTTTATGCATACACTTTATACATAAACACAATGTTGACTTTTCTACCTTTCGCCATGCATAAATGCACTTTATTCTATAATTTAATAAAATTTTGCATCCACAACTATATCTTACTCTTTGTACATCAAGTACATGCATTTTTAAAACATGCATCCGCAGACCCCACTAAAAGTTAACCAAGTTTAAACTTTCCATTACATCCAGATTTGTATGTATATTAAATACACGCGTTAATACATATAAAGATACATACAACTATAATCATTCAACTCTGCTTTCTAAATTCAATTTAATTTTCTTTTCAGGTCCACTCATGTATGTATGTAGGAAAATATGCATATTAGCAATGTATTAAAACATACAAATGAGAAGATCACTACTTATATGATTTGCTTAAATTTTGTTTGACATCTGCCAATGTATGTTTCAGATTTGTATATAAAAGATACATACAAATATACATACCATTATACATGCAAAAATAACATGTGGATTTCTATCGTTATAACACATGCCTCACAAGGCTATCAGGTCCAGATTTGTATATATGCATTTGTACAACTTAAGATACAAAAACATGAATTATAAAAGCTGCATATTTTAACCTGACATACAAAAGAGCAATGTATACAAAATACATGCAATTGGTAGTGTATATGAAATACATTTTGACCAAATCTACCCAGCGTTAACTTTTCACTAATTTTGACATAATTCTCAAAATACATCAAATTTCCAAAAAATTCAAAAGGCAACTTTGACTCATTTTCAATGCAAATTTCACTGATAACAATTGTTTTACACTAAGCACTGTGCACCCTGATTTTCAAGAACTTGAGACATTTTACCTATACCGCCAAGCAAGATGAACCAAACCCACACAAAAGCAAAAGCAACAACAGGGGTCCTCATTTTGCTAAAGAGCAAAATGGGGCATGTTGTGAACATCACAATAGGTACCTACTCCAAAAATGTCAAACCACACACATGCACCATAAAAAAAGGAGTATTAAACCACATACAAGCTCAAAGCTAGATGAAACAACCAAGAGTAAAAGTTTATCTTTGAAAGGTCATCCTTTGTTGGAAACATAATCCTTCACCCCATGTTTGACATGTTGGTCATCTATGATTTAATTCTAGGGAATTCCTATAAAGATAAAGTTGTCTAATGTTAGCTATTTTTAATTTGTAGTTGATATAGACTAGGATCAATCTCTTTCTTGTTGTGATCTTATTTTATATCTTCCTATGATCCTATGTACATTTCTCATTCCCACTTATCTCTCTTGCATCCTACATGGTAGAAGCCTAGTGTAGAGGATAGTATCATAGTTAGTTTACAAATCCCCTAGAGAAAAAATTAGAAAAGAGCATGCTACCATTGTTCTAAAAAATATATATGTGTGTGTCATATAATAAGTAAGTTTTTATACTATAAAACCTACATTTGTAAATGTGTTTCGACATCTAAGTATTTTATCCATACATGTAGCCATATACATTGACATATGCATCATAAAACTAAAACATGTACACACTAACATGTTAAGTACAAGTCATCCATATGCAAAATTAAAGTAGCATACATCAAATCCATAAGAAACAAAGTAAGGTTAATCCAAAATGATTGTATGTGTATAAGACCCTATAATTTAAAAAATAGCCTAAAATTTCAAAATCCCATGCACCTACTATACACTCAAACATGACCATTTTATCCCTACTTGTTACAAATTTCACCATCCATGTAGTTGTGAATGGACATTTATAAACCCTAATTTCTTCCTTATATGACTTTTACTAACCACCTTGTAGAGTACCATTCTGTAAATTATCCATATGAGGTGACACATGTATTTTAGACCACCAAACAAAACGTATATCCTTTTGTCATTAATTATGCTAAACATTTTTCCCAATGATGTAAGAAGAATGCATGCAATGCCCCAAGTTTAAGCTCAAGGAATTAATAGACAAAAACTAAATGAACAAATCTTTATGTTACAAAAGTGGCATAAGAAATCCACACAAAACTCTTATGTTCCCAAGATGTCATAACAACCAATGATGACACACTTGACATGCACACCAATGTACAATGCAAGGTGACACAAGTAGAAGACTTAAAAACACCACATAATAAAACACCATGGTTGGCATAGAAAACGAGACAAGGAGGAGAGTTAGGATTTCCAAGCTCACTAAAAATCCTTTACAACACCCTACTAGACCAACCCTGATCTAACTTGGAGCTGCATAAGGAAAAAAGACAAAACTACCAAAGTTCAAGCTTTAGGGAAGACTTGAAAAAGTTTGGACTTTTCCGCAACCTTACATTTTGACTTAGCAATTTAGACTTGCACTTTAGGTTTCTTTCCTAAATTTCAACTAATCCTAAACACTACCTCAGACTTTGGCATTAGGCTACAACTCCCAACCTACAACACCTACTTAGGTTTCATGAAACTATTGTAGTTTTCACTTTGCAATATGCAAAGGGACTCCAATTCTCAATTTTAGTTTGATTTCAGTCTTTGGGGACTCACTACAATAGACATTTTAGACTTTGGGTCTGGGACTTGCAACTCACAATTTGCAAATGCCCAATGAAAGTCTAGAACATGACATCTTCGATGATTTAGGCTTTGAGGTTTCACTTGTAATTGAGTTTACAAAGTGTCAGTCAACTTTGAACCCTAACCCCTGGGTGAAAGTTCAAAGTTGTGTCACACTTTTATAAAGGAAACAACCAACACTGATCTAGCTTTCTAACTTGAATCACTACAAAGTGACATATATGTTTTGAATTTTAAAATGATGTCAACTAAATGATGTAGATTTTTTAGTGTATTTTATGTTTGTGATCTAAAAAAATAAATTATTTAAATGTAGTATTTTATAAAATTGACACTATAATTTAGTTGCTAATAAATATTGAAAAATAAGGTTGAATGGGACGTCACACTTTATATAGTAAATTTCATTTCTTTTCCTTCTTAATTTTTTTTTGTATTCATAATTCAAAAAATTAGTGCATGGATTAATTCTTTCCCCAATTTGATAATTATATATTTTTAAATAAATCTTGGAAGTTGTGTGTAATGAAAACACAACTATTTCGATGTGACGTCAACTTTTTTCTTGATTATTTATGCAAAATAGTAAAAAAAAAATATTGTCTTGACAAGGAAACTCTCCTTCAGTGCATCATATCTTTTCAAATTTTGTTGATAAACTTTACTATTTTTTCTTGAGAGGAAAATCAACACCATATTTTGGTGTTGATGACCAACTTTTAGTAGAAATAAAATATAAAATATAAAACTAATTGAACTACTAAAGAAAATAGATTTTTACAAATTAGACTTATAGATCTACAAAAGGGGTTTTTTAGATTCTTTTAAAATGACTATTTCCATGAGTAGTCCAGTTGTTAGAACATCAAGTTTTTCAAATAATTCTATTTTTTTGGTAAATGAACACCAAAGTTATGCTACATATGTTTTTAGTGGATGGTTCCACATGGAAAAGTTGTGACCTAGATCTAATTTATCTAGAATGAATCCAGATAGAACATAAGTTTCACCAAAGTTCACTTTTAGTTGGAACTATTTAAATTTGTTTATACTGATAAGTTGGCCCAAAGTGTGACACAACTTTGAACTTTTACCCCCCTTAGACAAATCAAACTTTAAAGATTGAATGCAACCTACAACATGTAATGTGTAATGGGACTCTAAACTCTAGACTTCTCATGACCTCAAAATATGGGAATTGATGATAACCTACAACATGTAATGTGCGGTGAACTTTTGAACTCCAAACCTCCTACACTTTGGGTTTCAGGGTCTGATTACAACTTATAACTTCAGAATGACAAACCCATCCTGCATTGCATTTTAGACTATTTTCTTGAATTGCAAATAGAGAACCTAAAAATTCTAAGAAAAGGAAAATATTGAGGTCTACTTCTCACACTCAACGATGTTAGGAAAGGTGTCTCAACCTTGCAACTAGAAAAGGTTACTATTTTTCCCAATTTTGGTCTTTTCGAATACCCTTTATCTTGAAGGATGGTTTAGAACTTTCAAAGTTTCCAAAAGGGGCTAAAAATGGCAGGGCTTACTATTTTGAGTAGCTCTATATTTGAGCTCAAATGGACCTAAATTTTTTCCAAAAGGTACGGAACTACCAAGTAAACATTTTGGGTGAGTTTCAACTCAAGATCATGCCTGGATTGCAAGATTTCAAAATTTACATTTTTGAAACTCTTAGAAAAAGTTTCGAACTCAGATTTGAGACACTTAGAGGTCCTTAAATGCCCCAAAAGTTGTCTTAACCAAAGAAGTGGGTTATGACCTGATATATATCTTCACAAGCTTTTGACGCATCAAATGGTTCATCAATCACACTCGGAGCAAAAGTTATGACCTTTGGAAGTTGGGCCTCCCATTTTGGGAAATGTGAAAACATGTTGGGCACTTAAAAGAGATGTAAAGGAGAGAGGTACACATGTTGGTGTGTGATTTGGCACATCACAAGGAATCTTTTATTGGAGATAATTTGGGCACCACTTTTGGGTGGTTTTTATCTCATGGTTTTGAAATTACCACTGACAGTTTACTTTATTGTATCTCCTATATATCAGGTCTGGTTGGTTATATTCCTATAAAATCTTTCTTTGCAAGTATATTGTAATCTTCTTGATTCCTGAATAATATATTAGGTGGCTTTGGAGTGTGGGATTTCTCTCTTGAAAGGGTTTCCCCATGTAATTATTGTGTTGTGGTATGATTTCTATTTGTGTTTATTTTTGTAACTGTTTTAAAGATCTGAAAAGTTTTGCATATCCCTCCCCTCAAGATTAGTGTAGGAAGTTGTTCCACTGCCTTAGCTTCCTTACAAACAAGGCATAAGTTCATCAATTTATGAGTTGTTACAAAATGGTTTAGGTCAAACACTTAGAAGATCATAGGATCCAACTCAGCCACACGGGAGCCTCTTGATGAATACAGTTCCCAAGGAATAAGGAGAAAAGAAACACTTTCTCCCAAACACATGGGAAAGAACAACAATACAAAACATGATGAAAGAACTATAAAATGATATGTGCATTTCACACCAACATTGACGCATGCCATAAGTAGAGATAAGATCATCACCACCTAAATGGGAAGAATGTAATCCAACAACAAGGTATCCATTAAACATAATTACAACATATATAAAGAGGAATCCGATATCCCAAATTAATAATTTCAACACATAGGTTACATATTATTACATGATAATTTCCTTCCAACATGAGGATTAAATTATAACCAAATGAGATCATAACATAATTACAAGATAGAGGCTACTTCCTCATCGGTAAGTTTGGTACAATGATCCATAACAAAGAATCACATATTACACAAATGCAACACTGAATACAACATATATCATATGAATTGGAAAGCACACAAGGCAGACATAAGAGTGGGAATTACAATGCACTTGAGTCATGTGGGCTTATTTGTTTTGTACGTTGCAAATGAGCATTTGGAGGAGCATGAGCCAAGGCGATATTTCTAAATCCCATCTAGATGTTGAGTAATCTTGTGTTTTTAATAATTTTAAGGTTTATTTCAAACTTTTATTATACTACATATGATTGTCTAACCCATCTTTGTAGGTCTAGATTTGGGAAATCAAGAAAAGGTAATTTCTAAAGTCCCTACACCATATTTTCAAAAGTGACACTCACATAGTATAATGAGATTCCCTTCCTGAGGGACAATATGTGAGTGCCTAAAATTGAACATGTATGTACGGCAAGTCCAATGATAATTTGATTACCTAGCTCATGACCCTACATGGCATGAAAATTAATTAAATTATTTTTCAACTAATTACTTCATGATGAAAATTTTGCATCATCCTATCAGAATCTACTATCTATCAGCTATGGTTATCTTAGCTCATCACAAAGTGTGTGTAACCTCTTTTTGATCAAAAAGATTTTTTTTCTACGCAAAATCACAAGTTTATGCCTTAGCATGATGGTAGTAGTAAAAAGGAACATGGAAATGACTATGAAAGAGTCACCTAGATATAGAATGGAGAATGTGAGTGCCACCTTGGCATGTATTTGGTTATGTAGGAGTCACCTAGACATGGATTTGAAAGATAAACTATGATTATATATGAGCCCTCACAATGGTACTAGGACAATATGACTAGTATAGGGGCCATTGACTAGTACAAGGAACATAAAATTTGGTATCTAGGGACCATCAAAATGTTGAAAATCTAAAAACTATAATCAAGAATGTATAGCAAGAGAGTGTATGCCCCCCTTAAATTGATTAGATATAAGATAAGACATTCAATTTATGGAAGATAGAATTAGAGAAAGGAAAATTTTCCAAGGTGTGACTAGGAATATATATAAGAGTATATAAAGGGGAACAAGAAAGTAGGTGTTTCCCCCAAAAGGGAAGTGTAATGAGAGAACAATCAATGGATAAGTGGATAATGTTCATATTAGAATAGTAAGAATAAACTTAGAAAAAGACAAAGCCTAGAATAGCATGAGGGGGGGAACATGAGCTAAAGTGATGCACCACCTAAAAGAGAAATATAAATTTTCCCTCGTGGAGAAGGAAAATAAAAGTAAAAAGGAAATGCCATTTTGTTGGAACATTGGGAATAAGATCATGATGTGCATAAGAAAATGTAAAGTTGTACCCTATAGAGGGGAAATAGAACAAGATACTTGATAAAGGAACATGAGGAAGTATTGTTACACATGCTAGAGGAACATAAGACACTAAGGAACATGTATATGTATAGAAAGAAGAATATAGGTCTAGTATAGAGGAACATAGAGTAAGAATTGTGGTCCATAAAATATATATATGAAACATAGGATGCAATTAGTGAAAGAAATAATTTACTATTAAAGTGTACAACATCGTTTAGTGGAAGAAATAGTGTGACAAATTAAATTTAGTTATGTTTAGAGGTATAACTATAGTTGTTGCAAGGGATGGATTATAATGGCGTGAGTGTGTCCACAAAAACTCATGTATGTGTTGTGACCCCCTCCTATATGTCAGCATTTACATTCAAGGATTTATTAACCCTCCAAAATGATGGTAAAGTAAATGCAAAATATATAAACAAAAGAGGTGGAAGAAGGGACATGAAGCACAAGTCACCCATCCAATAACAAAATTGAATTTGTTCTCATAGAAGGCAATCATCATCCTAAAAATCATCCCATATGAACTCAATTAAATGTGCTATATAACAGTAAGAGGCAATCATCATCCTAAAAATCCTCTCATAAGAAATCAATATCAATTGAGTGTGCTATATAAGAGGGCTATTCTTAAAGATCATCCACTTCAATTGTCAAAGTCAATATTGGCCAATAAAAAGGACAGATATTTACCACTTTTTGTTGTGGATGAGGTGTAAAATTACTATTGACTGTTCTACCACTGAAAAAGACTGAAAAAGGAAGCAAAAACTCTAAATACGGCACAAATAAAAATAGAATAGAGAGTTGGAACCAGGACTTAAATTTGACAGTTATATAGCTATATTTAAAGATTTTAGTTGTAAAATACAATAAAAATAAATATTTGTCTGTATTCATATACTTGTAATTTATTATAAAAACTGTAAAAAAAAAACAATTAATATGAAAATTTGATTATATATATATATATATATATATATATATATATATATATATATATATATATATATATATATATATATATAACTTTTTTAATAGGAACTCTTATTTAAGAAAAAAATTCCCAAATTTTTAGATTTGTTTTTTAATAGAATATAATTCTAAATTATATAATATATATTTTTTCCTTTTATTTTTAACCTTTTTAATAGAAACTTTTATTATAAGAAAAAATTTCACAAATTTTTAAATTTGTTTTTTAGAATATATTCATTCTTGAAATAGAAAGAATTGGAATTTGACTTGCATTTAAAAAAATTGATCGTCATGTGAAAGGCAACAATTCCTACTAAACTGTAGAAACAAATTCCTTCATTGTTTGAAACGTAACGACAAAACGTCCAAAGACTTTTCAACAATAGCTTATTTTACAATTTATACGGCACTTTGTCCACTTCAAAACAATAAAATAATTTCTAGAATTGAAGAAACTTTCACCGCAAGTTTCTCGGGTGCCCGTCTTTATATGCTATTGCCTAATGTCATCTTGATCAATCTGATCTGTTAATTCTGCAATTATATCATGTCTTCAGAAATTACAGGGTGGGAACTGGCATTGGTGAAGAAGAGGCCATTGAAGACGGAGCTTTATGAGCTTCATACCATTTATGAAGAGGAGGAAGAGATTGAGGAGACCATTTTTATCATCGAGTGATAGCAGGCATAAATCCCAAGTTGACAAGCTTTCTGATATGGTAAAATTCATCGGCGTTATGGTGTCATTGCTTTTTCTTCTGGTTCATCCTCTTCTCAAAGCATGCTCTGTTTTATTGGGTTAGAAGGAGAACTGTGTGTACAGAAAAGAATCTGTCAAGATTTCGCTTCAATGGGTTTGTTTTACTGATTGTGGAAGATTGCTTTTTGTAATCCAGAATTTAGAATGTGTGCTTCTGGAATAGATTGTGTAGCTTTTTTTAGATCAACGTTTTGGATCACACTCAGTGATCCAATGTTTCTCTTCACTCCATGATCCATCCGAAAAGTCGATCTAAAAAAAGCTACACACAGTCTATTCCAGAAGCACACATTCTAACTTATCATGGACTGTGGAAATATCATATCTATAATCCCGAATTTGTAAAAATTACATCCGTACTTGAAACTTTTGAAAGTTCTTTTCACTAAGGCATACGAAAGGATTCGTAAACATTTGTAATCGTTGCCTTCAAGTATTCAAAATATGAGCCGTCATGTGTACAGGAAACTTGTGACAGAAAATGTAGGCGGAGAAGAGGGGAAAAAACATAACAGATGAAATCTTTCTTTTTTCTTTTATTAGAATGACTTGCTTGGATTTTTATAAAGCTGAGATCTGAATCCCTCTCTATGCGAATAAATTCAAATGGAAATAGACTCTTCTGATTATGCCACAAATTGGGGCTTTATAGACTGAAAGAAAACCGAACTAATCTCCACTAATTTAGCACTTTTTAACTGAATTAGAATCTACCTAATCTAAACTACCAATGATGGCAGTCAATTATTTCAACACTTCCACTTTAGCTAATATGTATTAATTATTAGTTTTAAATAGTTCTAGCCTTTTTAATGCATAATTCATGAGCTTTGGGAGACTTTTGATGAACATTTCAGCATACATGCTTTCAATGCCATAACATTTCAGCATCACTTCTCCATTTTTCATTATCTGCAACTTTGATTCTCATAGTATATGGTTTAGCAGCTTGTTGCTCCTATTCCAAATTTTTGAGCAACTTTCTCAGCCAAACTGCTTCGTTTGTTGCTTGCATTGTTGCAATATATTCAACCTTTATGTTGGACAAAGCAACTACTGGTTTCTTGTTGCTTCCCCAATTGACCAAGCAATTTCCAATTTGAAAACAAGTAGCATTTGTTGATCTTCTACTAGCAAGATTACTTGCTCAATCAACATCACAATACCCCATTGTTTGTAAAAGCTTTGCAATAACTTTGTTTCCTTAAAAACAAATTCAATAAGAGGTTGTCCCTTATGCTTGTCATCTTGCTTTCTTCTTTGGTAGTTTGTGGAGACATATTAGTTGTTAGTTTGACACTAGTCCACATAGGCATGTTTATTGGCTTTCTCATCCATAGCAAACTTTTTCATAATGTTCTCTTGATATAGTTGTGTTGATTGAAATGAGTCAAATGAGCACTTTTGTTTCATTGCACTCGACTACCTAAGCAATAGTGCCTCTTCATGATATATCATTTCAAACTTAGAACTTGCACATTGACCCTTCATTCCCCAGAGCCATTAAACCTCATGGTTGGTCCATATAGATAGCTTCTTCAAGTTCTCCATTGAGGAACACAATTTTGAAATCCATTTGATGGATTTTTAAGTCCTCAATTGTACTAACAACAAGAAAAGCTCATAGATGAGTTTAACTACAGGTGAAAATGTATCATGATAATCAATACCTACTACTTATGAATAATGATTGGCTACCAACTGAAACTTGTACCTATATACACTTAAAAATGGCTCGACATGAAATAAATAAATATTTTATATTTATTTTTTTCTTACTCCTCTATCAATAAATAAATATCTTAATTTATTTATTTGATTCACATTTATCCTATTCTTCCAATAATTAAATAAAAATCCAATTTATTTAATTAAATATCCTAATTCTTCTAAAGTCATCTCTCCAACTAACCCTCCACATCATTGGACACCTCACCTTGTTGCTCCAGTTATTTAATTAGTATATTTATATTTTAAAAAAATCTAAAATACACCGAGGTATATCTTTTTTCCAGAATTTCTTTGATTTTATCTTGCAATTTTTTTTTGGATTTTTATTTTTTTAATTTTTCCAATTTCTTTTTTGTTCCGATATTCTCCATCTTTTTCTCCTTCCAACAGTTTCCTTCCAACAGTTTCCAATTTTGTGATTTAGCTTTTTCTCCTTCAAAATGGTTTTTAATTTCTTTTTTAGTTTTTTTTTCTTTGATTTTATTAAGTTTTTTTTTTTTTTTTTTCCTTTTTGGTATTTTATTTTTTTTCTTATAAATTTAGGAGTGCTCTCATCCCCACCCTGCTGTGATGTATAATGCCTCTCAACATGTGCCCTATTTCCTCTTCAAAACAATAAAATAATTTCTAGAATTCAAGAAACTTTCACCACAAGTTTTTCGGGTGCCCGTCTTTATATGCTTTTGCCTAATTTAATCATCTCGATCAATCTGATCTGCTCTGCTCTGTCGTTGTGCAACAGACATAGTTTACAAAGAAGAAGAAGAAATCATCTTGTTTTCTTTGTTAATTCTACAATTATATCATGTCTTCAGAAATTACAGGGTGGGAATTTGCATGGGTGATGAAGAGGCCATTGAAGACGGAGCTTTATGAGCTTCATACCATTTATGAAGAGGAGGAAGAGATTGAAGAGACACCATTCTTATCATCCAGTGATAGCAAGTATAAATCCCAAGTTGACAAGCTTTCTCATATGGTAAAATTCATTGGTGTTATGGTGTCATTGCTTTTTCTTCTGGTTGGTCCTCTTCTCAAAGCATGCTCTATTTTATTGGGTTAGGAGGAGGACTGTGTGTATTGGTGTACAGAAAAGAATCTGTCAAGATTTCACTTCAATGGGTTTGTTTTACTAATTGTGGAAGATAGCATTTTGTATTTCAGAATTTGTAAAAATTCCATCTGTACTTTAAGCTTTTAAAAGTTCTTTTCATTAAGGCATACCAAAGGATTCGTAAACATTTGGCCTTTAAGTATTCAAAATATGAACCTGCATGTGTACAGGAATGTAGGGGGATAAGAGGGAAAAAAATAACAGATGAAATCTTTTTTTTATTTTAAATTAGAATGAATTGCTTGCCTTTTTATAAAGCTGAGATCTAAATCACTCTCTATGCGAATAAATTCAAATGGAAATAGACTACTCTAATTATGCCACAAATTGGGGCTTTAATGACTGAAAGAAAACTAAACTAATCTCTAGTAATTTAGCACTTATTAACTAAATTGGAATCTACCTAATCTAGACTACCAGTGATGGCAGACAATTATTTCAATACTTCCACTTTGTCACACCTCAAATTTTGACTATACTTTACTTTTTACTTTTATATAATTAGTGGATAAATTTGCATGGATTAATGATTTGATGTTTAAACAAATATCAAGAAAAATCAATGATTTCATGAGTTATGATTAAATGTATAGAATTTAAAATGAGACTATATGTTATTGAGATTATCTATTTATGATGTTTAAGGATTTATTAATGATACACTAATCCTAATTTGGTGACTGTGAGTTGTAACCAAGGAACAAATTACCAAAGAGAGAGAGCATCATCCCAGAGAAGTGGATAGATATTGGAAAGGACAGGTTATTGCCACCTAAGTTATGTGCTTTTTAAACCTAGTTGATAGTTGTAAGTTGTGTTCAACTCACTTAGTCAGAAATTGAGTTTTGACTCAACAATTGTCAATTTGTCAACAAGTCCATTAAACTTAGGTTTTGTTGAAAACTAAGTTAGGTCAGTATGTGACCAATAATAGTTAAGCTATTTTATTACTTGAACTCCCGATGGAGATCATAGCATGATATGTTTGTCTTTGTTGACGTTTAAACGAGATAGAAAGGGGGAGAAAATCTCAACCCTAATCTCATATCATGTCAAGTGTTATAGCAATGAGAGTGTATGTTGCATAAATAGATAATATGATGTTTCTTTTAATATATCTATTTATATATGCCATTATAGTTTAAAGTTTAGACTATTTCATTGTTCTTGGTTTAAAATAATACATGATAGAGTTCTTTATTTTCTTTGTAAACAATTCTCTTAGTAGTGGAAGCTAACTCCTTAAGCAATTCAAAGATTAAGGAGGAGCACATCACCACTTGCGAAGAGTGGTAATTTATGCCATCATATATGTTATTGCATGCTGATGTAGGAGCATCTTGGGTGAATCCTGCATCGCCGAAAAATATTTCATTTTTTTGTTTTGGTTTGGTTTTAGTTTTGGTCGACATGGTAAAGACATTCTTGATGAGAAAATATTTCAATATTGTTTTACGCATATGCTGGCAATGGTGAAGTCTCGTAAAGTTTAATTTCTCCTTATAGGTCATGTTTAACTCCTTCATCAATGTGATAGTTTGATTTTGTTGGGATCAAGTTTCTAGTCCACTCGATGATCCGATATCTCTTCTTGAAGTTTGGCGTTTAGTTTCTTTTTAGGTTGACAATCTTATTTCAGTGGGAGAGTTTTGTCAATCTCCTCGATGGCCTGATACAAAGCATTGGACCTCCATCGGTGTGACCTAGTGTCTTTGGTAGGACTCTATCTTGAGTCTCCTCGATGGTTTGATGGATCTATGAACTCTATGTGAAGGACTCCTATCGGAAGAACTAAAGAATGTTGGAGGGACCTCGGTTTAAGTCTCTTCGATGAGCCAATGGACAATTGTGTGCGCCACACACCAACCCACAGTGTCCATGGTAGGACCTAGGTAGTTCCTTGTAGGGAATTGGTAGTTGGTGTAAGTGGAAATGACATGGCAGTGGGGACCACGGTGGTGGTTATAAACTTTTTCAGTAGGACATCCTTATATCAGTGGGAGATAATATGTAGACCCCCCCATATGACTGATATGTTGACTTTGCAAGCCCATAGGCTCCATGGTGGGGCCTGATCAATGTCGTGTGTGAGTGCTCTATTAGTTGAGATCACCTTGATCCAGTAGCACCCGCTAGCCTGTAGTGCCTTGGTGGGATCCGACTGGTTCTAAGTGGGAGAGTGGGGATTGGATGTAATCGACGGAGGATGTTTGACTAGGTGAGTTGGCAATGCATATCACAAATATTGGTTGAATGGTGTATGTTGTTGGTTGTATGATTTGGCATGTAATGTGCTTGTCGAGGTGACTTTAAACATTGAGGGAGAGTTTGGATATTATCTCTTCGACATTCAAGAAACTAAATTGAATGTCATTTGTAACTTTCCAGCCTGTTGTGGAAGTTGAATCAAAATGTTTTGTCTGGTGGGGAAGGAAAAATGAAGGGCCTCTGGAAGTGTCAGGGAAGTCTGTAATGAAATACAGTGGTGCATTGTAATCGAAGGGGGGGTAGAAGAGACCAATAAAGAAGGTGAAAGCCACTCCAAGGGCATAAGTAAAGATAGAATATAGATTTGGAGATGGATTGAAGGGGTAAGGAGGGGAGAGGAAAAAACACAACTAGGAAGAGAGTCGATCGCTGATAAGGAACAGAGAGAGGAGAGAAATCTCAATCTGAGAGGAGGGATGGTGACCTGGGACTGCGTATGCCTAAGGGAAGTCTATGGAGAGGAGAAGACATTATGCAAAAAGAAAAATGAGAGGTCATGAACACCATTGTTTGTCTTTGTAATGAATATTTGTTTGTTGTAGTTTTTATTTCAATAAAATGAAACATAAATTTGTGTTTGGAATTTGTGAATTGTGTTGAGTGATCTATTTTGTGTTTTTTTGTGAGAGGAGAGTACTCTCTGCATCATGAGGGAGACCCCCCTTGCATCAAGCGATACCAAAGCTTGAAGTTCCTGAGAGTGTAGGATAGGCACCAGGACCGTGGGTGAGTTTTGTAGAAAGCAAGAAGTGAAAGTGTGAAGAGTAGAAATTGATTCTGTAAGAATCTTGGTAGCTGTTCTCTAGCAGTGATAAAATTGGGTAGAAGGTGCAAAATCTCTTCCACTGAGAGGAAGTGGGTAGAAGAGAATGTGGTGATGCATTTTCCAGAATCTTGTTGGTAGAAGATAGCAATGAAGAAATTGTTGTAGGGAGTACTTGTAATTGCAGAGGGTTGTTACCCTGAGATGAGAGAGATTGTTGCAAGGAGAACTTGTAACTGCAGAGGGACTTGTGAGTCTCTAAGATTGTCTTTTAAGAAGAGGACAAGATGGGTCATGAGGAGGCTCGTGGAAATTTTATTCTAGGAACAATATTGGGAAGAGAAGAGAAATAGAAGGCTTTATGAAGAATTGAAGAAAATAGAAGCAAGGTTGGATGCCCTTGAAATTGGGTTGAAAAAGAAAGATACAAATGAAAGAAAGGAGAATGTAGAAAGTTAGAAAATGGATGAAGCTGAATCCCATTTTTCTTTTCATGATAACATGTTTGTTTTGTGTGTAGGAAATGAAGAAGAAAAAGTTCAGATGATGGGCTATGAGAGTCTTATGTTTGACAAAGAAGAAGATGAAGATGAAGATCTCTTATTGGGAAAAGAGACAAGGAAAATAAAGGAGTTGGTTGAAGAAGTAGATTGTTGTGATATTTTATTTGAAGATAAAGTTGTGTTTGCAGGTGAACAATGCACTGTAGCAGTATGCTTTGAAGATGGCATAAAGGGGGAGAACAAATGAGAGATGGAGATAGGTAAGAAAAATGTTTATATTTATGATGAAAATTTGTTTACAGGTTATGGTATGAATGCTGAAAAAGAGGTGGAAAGTAAAAAGACTATAGCGTGCTTGGCTGAAAGCATGGATGAAGAGAGAATCCTTGCAACTAAGGCTACACAAGAAGAAAAGAAGAGTTGTGGCCCTTTGAAAGAAGGGTTGAAACATGAAAAGAAAGAGTGGAAAGGAGATGTGGTTGTAACACGCCCTTTTGAAAAGGCAGAGCATGAAATTGCAGTAATATCTGGTCCTTTGGAGGATGTGAAGATGTTAGAAGATGAAGTTTAGAAGGTGGACCTAGAGAGTCCTATATTTGATGAGGAAGCTGAAGAAGATAATCTCCTACTGGAAGAGGAGATGTGGAAAATAGATATTATGTTTGAAGAAGCAGTAGAGTGTGAAGGAGATATCCTCATACAAGAGGATGAAGAAAGAGAAGAAGAGAAAGTAACAACAACATGTCACATCAAAGACATGGAAGATAAGAAAATCCTTGTGCAAAAGGATCAAGAGGAGGTTGAAGAGATTATAGAATAATGTCAAAGAAAGGTCCTCATGTTAGAGAATGAAGAAAGAAAAGATGAAGAAGTGGCTGAAATATGTCTCTTTGAAGGCACACAGATGAAGGATAAGGAGATTGTAGTAGATGGTGAAGAGAAATTGGTTACAACAGTTGAAGTTGAAGATGCTGTAGATAATGCAAAATATGTGATGAATAATAAGGATCTAGTGTTCGATGACGAACATAAAGAAATGAATGTCACAGAGAAGACAAATGAGATAGAGCAAGTTCGAAGGTTGTTCAAGCATGAAAAATTGAAGGAAAGTGAAGGGACATCAGTAAATGTGATGTAAAATGTTGTTGTAGCAACAGAGTACGCGGAAGTATGTTTTAGTTTTTCAATTTTTTGTGAAAAGGAAGTTAGTTTGAATGCATGTGATGAGCTATGGGTATGTAGAAGAAAGAGTGTAGTTTCATATTTGTATGCAAATGTATATTTGCATGTGGAGACCATGGAGGATGCTACTCGTGATGT
This sequence comes from Cunninghamia lanceolata, assembly GCA_027924645.1. NCBI lineage: Eukaryota > Viridiplantae > Streptophyta > Pinopsida > Cupressales > Cupressaceae > Cunninghamia > Cunninghamia lanceolata. The sequence continues at coordinate 287,121 of BSBN01000184.1, read as the reverse complement.
TTGGTGGATGTGGTCAACATGTGGTGGGTCAAAACCCACGAAAGGTATGAAGAATGAGGTGATTGTTTGGTGGAAATGGATGGATAAGGATGGGAATGATCCCACAAAAGAAAGGAATATTTCTAGACAATATATTAGGAGGAGGAGGCTAGCACATGGTGGATGTATATCCACAAAAGGAAAGAAAGATGATGAAGAAAGGTGTTGGAAGGAAGTGATACTTATTCTGGCAAGATGTTGAAAACCAAGAAGGAAGAAATATTGATTACATCTCACATGATTCAGTGATGGAGTTCACCGTAGATTGTTTATAGTCTGAAAGGGTAGTTTACTACTCAACTCCAAATTTTGTGAGCCCATGCTCACAAACTTTCTACCCAGGTTGTCTAATGTAGGAGCATCTATGGTGAACAGGCAATCTTGCATCGCCCAAAAACATTTCATTTTTTGTTTTGGTTTGGTTTCAGTTTTGGTCGACATGGCAAAGACATTCAATGAGAAAATATTTCAATATTGTTTTATGCATATGATGGTAATGGTGAAGACTCGTAAAGTTTAGCTTCTCCATGTAGGTCATGTTCAGCTCCTTCATTGCCGTGACAATTTGATTTCATTGGGACCAAGTTTCTAGTCCCCTCAATGATCCGATAGCTCGTCTTGAAGTTTGGCATGTAGTTCCTCATTGAGCTGATAGTCTTATTTCAGCGGGACAGTTTTGTCAGTCTCCTCGACAACCTAATATAAAGCATTGGACCTCCATCAATGTGACCTAGTGTCTTCAATGGATTGTGTCTTGAGTCTCCTCGATGGTCCAATGGAGCTGTGAACTCTATGTGAAGGACTCCTATCGGAAGGACTAAAGGATGTCGAAGGGACCTTGGTTTAAGTCTCTTCAACGAGCCTATGGACTATTGTGTGTGCCACATGCCAACCCACGATGTCCATGGTAGGACCCAAGCAGTTCCTTGTAGGGAAGTGGTAGTTGGTGTAAGTAGAAATGACATGGCAGTGGGGACCACGGTGGTGGTTACAAAATTTTTTAGTAGGACATCCTTATATCAATGGGAGATAATATGCAGCCCCCCTGATATGACTGATATGTTGACTTTCCAAGCCTGCAGGCTCCATGGTGGGTCCCAATCAATGTCGTGTGCAAGCATACACTATTGGCTAAGATTATCTCGATCTAGCGGTGGCCACTGGCTCACGGTGCCTTGGTGGGATCCAACCAGTTCTAAGCAGGAGAGCAAGGATTGGATGTAATTGATTGACGATGTTTGACTGGGTGAGTTGGCAATGCATATCACAAATATTGGCTGAATTGTGTATGTTGTTGGTTGTATGATTTGGCATGTAATATGCTTGTTGAGGTGACTTTAAATGTTTGGGGAGAGTTTGGATATTGTCTCTTTGGTGTTCAGGAAACTGAATTGAATGTCATTTGTAACTGTCCAACCCATTGTGGAAGTTAAATCGAACCATTTTTTCTGGCGGGGAAGGAAAAACGAAGGGCCTCCGGAAGCGTCAGGGAAGTCTGTAATGAAATATAGTAGTGCATTGTAACTGAAGGGGGGGCAGAAGAGACCAGGGAAGAAGTTGAAAGCCACTCCAAGGGCATAAGCAAAGATAGAATATATATTTGGAGATGGATTAAGGGGTAAGGAGGGGAGAAAAAAAGAACACGGCTAGGAAGAGAGTCGATCACCGGTAAGGAACAGAGAGAGGAGAGAAATCTCGGTCTAAGAGGAGGGCTGGTGACTTGGGACTGCATCTGACCAAGGGAAGTCTATGGAGAGGAGAGGACATTATGTAGAAAGAAAGATGAGAAGTCATGAAGGCCATTGTTTGTCTTTGTAATTAAGATTTGTTAGTTGCAGTTTTTATTTCAATAAAATCAAACATAAATTTGTGTTTGTAATTTGTGAATTATGTTGTGAGTGATCTGTTTTGTGTGTTTTTCTATGAGAGGGGACTTCCCTCTGCGTCACATTCCTATGAAGATTGATAGTTGACTAAGTTTTAGGAGAGAAAAGTGGTTGGGGGTTTCTCTTTTCTAACTGCAGGATCTTTCTTGAGGGAGTAAGAGAAAAAGAACGGGAGTATTTTTTGGAGAGAGGATTGAACTCGTCAGGAAGTGTGGTTTGAATTGGTTATAGAGGAACCAAGATTGTTAATTATATCATTTGACTCTACACAAGTTCTTTTCACATTCAGATTCTTGAATATTTCTCTCAGACCATTTAAGATAGACTGTTATTATATTAATACATAATTCTCTATTATATTTGAGTTGATATCTCTATATGAGATAATGTCAAAAATCTATAAATTTGAACCATTATTTTTGTATGTGTCGATGGCAAAAACTTAGTTCTTTGGAGCTGACATCACTTGTATATTCTTGTAGCTATATGCAAACAATATAAGGCCAATGGTATTAAGGCTGACAACACTATTATTTATCTTATGGTCGAATGGCAACTGTATTATGGTATCAAAGATAACCATTATCCCATACTACTCTGAGAATTGAAATGGTTGATAAACTATCAACATCTATACAAATAAATGGTCGATAACTGGTTAAGTCCATGTCATTCATATGAATGAGCTACTTTGTGCTCTTGTATATTATCTATATGATTAGTGATATAACAAAACCTTTAACCTAAGTATCATTTGTGTAACGTTCACATAATGCTTGTTGTGTATAAATAGGTAGGCCAAACTATGTATGTTTAAGTCAGCCGACATGTATTACAATGGTATACCAAAGAGAAACTATGAAGACTTTATCAAACTATGTCTATTGAGCCCCTAGAGTACATGGTTGAGATGTAAGAACAATGATTAATAGATGTTTCCCATTGTGTGCAATCTAGTCTGCAACTATCATTAAAGAGTTAACAATAGGTTTCTTTTTATTTCCTAAGTAAACCTAAATGATATTAACTATCATTGATACACGATATAACCCTAGTGTTATATACTTATTGTGCATGTATGATTCTTACATGCAAGATAGTGTGTGCAGATGTATAACTTTGCCTTGTTCAGAGATAGTGAATGGAAAGACTGATAGCTCGAAACCTATGTTATCATTCTCTTTAAACTCTTCTTTTATTATTGATATCAATATGTGTCCATGGTATTTGTGCTGTGTAATTTAGTTATAGTTTAACTATAAGAAGATAGAAAACCATACTCTTTATTTTATGACAAAAAGAGATGTGTTTAGAGTTATATACTCTCAATAAGACTAAGGGTTATTATTATAGCATGATATGATGTTATTTTTATCTATAGATAACAAAAATCTTAATGTTATTTTGTATGTTGGGTTAGAGAAGATAAATCTCTAAAGATTAACCCAAATATGTTTAGTAAACCTAAGATTCTCCTTATGGTTATGTCATTGATTAAAACTAATGTTTTCATAGTTGATAAGAATTAATTGAGAATCCTTAGATCAAGACGAATACCTAATAGGAGATAAGAATCTCTTGATAAAAGTTATATGCTAAGTTGTATTACACATCAAGCCCAAGAATATAAATTTATGAATCTTAGTGTAGACTAACAGGAAGTCATACATCTAATATTGCAAGATTGCAATGAGAGGCTTCTCGAACAACAAGCCCTTATTTTAAAAACCATCCTTGGTTTTATATTCTAGAATTCAAGAATAAATTCTAAGTTAGGAAGACTATGGGTGAAACTTAGTCAAGTTACCCTATGACTAGTGTTAGTCAAAATAAATTCACTATAGGATGAGATAGTACATCCAAGTCGAGTTAGAGGTGTGTGAACTCATTACTACGTTTATTGCAAATGTCTATTTATATAGAAACTTTGACCAAAGTAATGCATCCATCTCATCATGCATTAGTTGATTCACAGTGTCTAGATGGCGTGACCAATCAAAATAATCATACTTAGCTAGAAGTGTCTAGAGTTGTATGGTTGATTAGGTTACGTAGGACACAACACTAGAACTCAGATGGAAAAACCTATTGGTTCCTTAAATCTATACTCTTCGTGAAGAGTAGGGTTACTTCCAGGAAGGAAGGTGTGTGGCAAACCGTCAGTCTATGGTTGGAGGTAAAGCACTCGAACATGATTCTCTCCCTCTGAAGCAAAAGACTAGCTGAGACTTGAGTTATAGATGTCAAGATTCCATATGCAATATTCTTTATGTATTGATGTAAAATTACTTATATTTCCAAGAGTAGAATATTTGTAAATGAAAAGTGGAAGATTTCACTATGATTCTAACTTTGAATAAGTTATAATTTCAAGAATGAAATATTCTAAAATGACATGTTGTTGATTATGATTATGCAAATGTTATTGTATTTTTTTTAAATAGAGAGAAAAATTTCTCATGTTTACCATGTCTATTTACTTTTTTAATAAATCCTTTGTGTAATTTTGGGTGTTATCAGAAGGCATGTTATGCACTTTAGCTAGTTTTTAATACTTCTAGCCTTTTTAATTCAAAATTCATGTTTGAGCTTTGGGGGAGTTTTGATGAACATTTCAACATACATGTTATCGATCTCATAAAATTTCAATTTCACTTCTCATTTTTTCTTATCTCACTAATAAAGTGGTTCTAGATTTCTATACTTCTTGTTCTCACATATAACTTGGGATTTATTGTCATAGATATGCAACTTTGATCATCATAGTATATGATCTAGTAGGTTTTTATTGCTCCTATCCCAAATTTTTGAGTAACTTTCTTAGCCAAACTATTTCCTTTATTGCTTGCATTGTTGCAATATATTCAACCTTTATGTTGGACAAAGAAACTATTGGTTTCTTATTGCTTCCCCAATTGACTGAGCAATTTCCAATTTGAAAACAATCAGCAGTTGTTGATCTTCTACTAACAACATCACTTCCTCAATCAACATCACAATACCCCATTGCTTGTACAAGCTTTGCAACAACTTTGTTTCCTTAAGAACAAATTCAATAAGAGGTTGTCCCTTTCATATACCTAAAGATTCTCTTGACAACAATCCAATGTTGTGCCCTTAGATTCGATGAGTATTGACTTAGAGCTCTCATTGCATATGTAATGCCAAATCTTGTGCAAACCATTGTGTACGTAAGGCTACCCACTACACTTTGAATGAGATGCTTGTCATCTTGCTTTCTTATTTGGTAGTTTGTAGTGACATATTAGTTGTTAGTTTGACACTAGTCCACATAGGCATGTTTATTGTTTTCTCATCCATAGAAAACTTTTTCATAATGTTCTCTTGATATAGTTGTGTTGATTGAAATGAGTCAAATGAGCACTTTTGTTTCATTGCACTTGAATACCCAAGAAATAGTGTCTCTTCATGTTCTATCATTTCAAACTTACAAGTTAACATTGCCTTTGTATAATTTAACAACTTAAGTCAATCATTAATAACAATGATTGTATCATCCATATATAATGCAATTGTGATCTATAAGTAATCTATTGTTTGCACATCATTCAAATCAACATTATGTTTTACAAAATCAATAGAAAAACTATATGTGTCCATAGCTTGGTACCAAGCTCTTGGTGCGTACTTTAGTTTTTACATGGTTTTTCACTACTTGCACATTGACCCTTCATTCCCTAGAGCCGCTAAACCTTGTGGTTGGTCCATATAGACATCTTCAAGTTCTCCATTAAGGAAACACAATTTCAAAATGCATTTGATGGATTTTTAAGTCTTCAATTGTACTAACAGCAAGAAAAATTCATATAGATGTGAGTTTAACTACAAGTGAAAATGTATCATGCTAATAAATATCTACTACTTATGAATAACCCTTGGCTACCAATTGAGCCTTGTACTAATCAATGGTTCTATCTATTTTTAGTTTTTCTTGAATAATCATTTACGCCTAACAAATTTTTTCTCTAGAGGAAGTGTGGTTAAACTCAAAGTTTTATTGGTCAACAATGACTTGTTTAGAATTCAATGAATTTTCCCACTTAGGTACTTTAGGCTATTCAGTGCTTCAAATAAGCTATTGTTGGAAATAATCCACACCTGGACCGATGATGGACTAGTCAATAAAGGGCTTGTAGCTCAATTGGTAAAACACTCTAGCATGCAAATGGAAGGTCCTAGGTTCAACTCCTAGCTGGTCCATGAAAGTTCAACATGGTATCAGAGCCAAGTTAGGAGCACCAAGAACCTAAAGTGTGGCTTAACGGGGGGTGTTGGAAATAATCCACAGCTGGACCGATGATGGAATGGTCAACAAAGAGCCAGTAGCTCAGTTTGTAAAGCACTCCAGCATGCAAATGGAAGGTCCTAGGTTCAAATCCTAGTTGGTCCATGAAAATTTAATAGCTATTAAGTTTAGCTATGAGGAATTATAAAACAAAGATGAATTGATCAAATTCCCTTACTTTAAGAAAAGGTTTTGGATTCCTTACTAACCCTTGAAGTTGTAGTGGAGATTTTGTAATTTCTTCTTTGCATGCATGATGAACTCCTTGTTCTTTTTCACTAGGTTGTATGCTGCCTTCTTTATCACTAGCTTTGTCAATCCCTTGGCATAGTGGTTGTACTAAGTCATAATTCATATTAGTTGTAGGATGCTCCTAGTATTAGAATTTTTCATAAATAACAAATCTACCCACGACCTACTACCTATGAAATAATCACAAATCTCTAGATGAATAGAATAAATATATTCAATATTCAACATAATGGAGCATAATTACAAAGAGAATTGTACAAATATATAAACCTCTTTGATACATGAATCAAGGAGATTACATGTGTAATAGGTATGAGTTTAACTCTCAATCACTCCCAATCAAGAGGTGAGTTAACTCATTCTAACTAAGACAGAGGTGGCGTTGACTAAATAGAAGTAGCACCTAACTACCATTACTTAGGGATTGATAAGATAGTGGTGGAATTTGTGTACCTTAAGTTAAGGTGTACACATGCCATTATTAGCTACCTAGGTGAAGAAAATCAAACATTCCTAATATCCTAAGTAAACTTAATAACTAGGTGAAGTGAAATATTTGCATTAATACCCCTTGAAGTGTAACTTAGGAGGAAAGATAAATGGGTCTTGAATACAAGGTCATGTTAGGTACCTATGTAAAATGATACCCTCTCAAAATAAGTAGAGAGAGAAACCCTCGAGAGGAGAGAGAAATATGAAGATAAAGACTAGGTAGCTCCCTAGATGTGATGCGTCATGTACCAATGGTGGATGCTTGATTCTAAATGTTGAAGATAATCCATGCTCGTAAAACAATATTTATCCCCTTAGGAAGAAAGAAATTCAAAGGTGAATGTAGATCAAGTCCTATTCCAAATAGGAATAAATGGGAGGAAAGCACAAAATGTATGTCTCTGGAAGTTGTGTAATGGTCCCCATGTTGGCACTAAGTGATGCCATAATCAGATCAAGAGTCCCATGCCTAACCAAAGAGGATGAATGCTTAATACCATGTGGAAACAAATGTGTAATAGGTGCTAAAGAAGTAGTGAATGAATGTGGAATTTTAGTGCATGCCATGTAGCTACACTACTCATCCCACAAGATTTATTTCTACAAGGAATCATTGGAAGCCCTTAGCATCTCTAAAGTCTATAGATACAATAGATGAAGGTGGAATCTCAGTGCATCATGTGACTATATTGCACATCCCACAATATGTCTTTCTATGAAGAATTATTGGAATCTCTTAATGAAGTGACTTGGAACTCTATAGTGTGATTAGGAGGAGGTGGAATTATAGTGTATGTCATGTGACTACACTACTCATTCCACAATATGTCCACACCAAATGATTGAGTATGAACAAGTCACAAAGCTACTAGAGGTGTTGGAATCTCAGTGCATGTCAAATCACTACATTTCACATATTATGAACTACTCACATCAATGGTGTGAGTATGAATTCTTATAGATGGGGCTTTAGTAGAATGATTCTTTAGTGTTTTATTTTAATTTACATGTGCAAGGTTCTCTAAGGGAACATCATAGTCTATTGGAGGTTTGAGATCTCCATACAACACATGGTGATGGTCATGGCAATGATAGGGTTCTCCATGTGCTCTATGCAATGTAGGACATGCTCATAAAGTGTAAGACATTAGTTCGTAGACCATGTTGTTGTAGTTTAACCAAGCACATTTATGTTCATGGTGAGTCAACTCGAACATGCCCATGTAGATAGGGTAATAGATCCTATTCAAGGTAGTGATTCTATATTCATTCTTTCCAGAATGAATAGTTGTCTAAATTTAGCTTGAAAATAGAATTTGGTGGAGTCTAATACCTAAAGACATGTTTGCAACCCCTTAGAATGGAATTTTATTTTAGTTCATTGTTACAATATCCCCCAAAAAAGATTTCCATAACTCCCACTGTAAATAGATATAAGGTTTGGCACTTTATCATTAGTATGTGTTTATAATGCATGATTGCATAAAATCTCCCCAAATGACTAAAAGATAACACTTTATAATTAATGTGAATACAAGTCTATTTAGGGGTGGACATTGAAGTTGCCAAAAATTGTTTCAAAATAAGCACAAATGACACCATAAGTAGAAATAAATTACTCCATACAAGAGTGTAGAACAAGCTTTCCAATGCATATAAGAACTTGAAAAACTAATAACTGAGACAAAATGTATGCTGATTTCCATGAAAGTGCCTTAAAGAGGCCAAAAATCCAATTCAAATAATATTCCCTTGATGTGCAAAGATAACTTTAAGAACCCCTACCCTAAAAAATATATAATCTTGGTGAATCCTAGCCCAATGCATTAATTTTTGTGGCAAATGTAAATTCCTATTTGGGAGGGAAAAATTAATCTCTACGGTTAATGTGATTATATTTACCAACAATATTGGTTTTCATTGGCAAATTGTAGATGTATTTGAAAAAATAAAATATTTTGTTGGTGAATTATTGATGTATTAGAAAATAAAATAATTTAGATGGCGAATAATTGAATGAATTTGGAAGGATAAAATAAATTATTGGTTAAATTCTCTAATGGTTAAAAACAAACCATAATGTAGTTGGCCAAAATATTTTGACACTAAATGATAAGGATTAAATCATTTGGTGAATTTTTAGCTTGATAAATATTGAATTGTTTGGCAAATTCTACATTGTCCGATAAACGTTGATCAATGACTTAAGTTGTGTTTTGTGAGGAAATTTTGACACAACCACATTTGTAGATAAAAGTTTTGAAATAAGCATCACCATTAATAGTATATTTATAATATGGATACCTTATGTCATGCATGCAAAAAAAATTATTAGAGTGAAATGAAATGAAATATTTTAATAAAGTTGATGAGAGAATTTGTATAAATATTCTTGATCATTCAATATATGATGATCAATGACTTAAATTGTGTTTTGGGATGAGATTTTGACAGACCCACATTTCAAGTTAAGATCTCTAGAATAAGCTTATTTAAGAGACAAGTGTCAATGAATGAATGGTATTTGCTATGACTTGTTCTCACTGGTTGAAAGTTACTATCAATTAGCTACATAAATAGATATCACCATATTCCTATGTTATGTGGCAAGATGTTATTGCATCATGGGGTTTATTTTCATCACATAATGATTTTTTTGCCTTTTCCACTCTGTAATGAGCAATATGCATCTATGTGTTGATGATGCAGGAGCATCTTGGGTGAATGGGCAATCTTGCATCACCCAAAAACATTTCATTTCTATTTTATTTGGTTTTAGTTTTGGTCATCATGGCAAAGACATTTAATGAGAAAATATTACGCATGTGCTGGTAGTGGTGAAGACTTGTAAGGTTCAGTTTATCCCTCTAGTTTTTTTTTCTTCTTCATCACTATGATAGTTTGATTTCATTGGGACCAAGTTTCTAGTCTCCTTGATGGTCCAATGGCTCTTATTAAAGTTTGGCGTTGTGTGTTCTATTGGCAGGAGATAGTCTTGTCGTTGGGACTTTAGCTGGCTTCTCTTCGACACCTGATGCAGGGTCTTGTGGTTTAATTGGTGGTAACTGTTTGTTGGTGTGACATTACATTATCAGTGCGAGACATTTGCATGTCTCCTCAACACTCTGATGCTAACATGGTAGTGAGGACCACATGGTGCATAATGTTCTTCATTGAAGTGACATCTCTGTATCGATAGGAAATGATATGTTGTCCCTTTGATATGACGATCTTTTGAACTATGAGTGCCTTGGTGGACCTGGCCGGTGCTAAGCTAGAAATCAATTGGATGATGTTGATGAAGAATGTTTGACCCGAGGTGATTTGGCATTATCGATATAACAATGTGATTTCGGTGGGAGTCTCTAAGCTTTCCCTTCAATAGCCTATACAAAGCACTGACTCTCTTTCAGTGTGACCTAGCATCATCAGCAGGACTCTATCTTGAGTCTCCTTGATATCCCGATGCAATTGATGTGGATGCCACTTGGGTAGTGGAGATCATGGTCAAAGCTTGGATGCGAAGTGTTGGCTAACAATGTGGATATCAGTGAGACTGAGAGTTTAGGGAGAGGTTGAACGATGGCTTTGATGTGTTTCCAACAGTTACAAAGAATTGTGACTGTTTCCTACAGGAAATGTATCGATTGGTTGCTTGTATAGTTTGGAATGTGAAATGGTTGGAATACCAAAAAAAGAGGTATGCATTGTAATAGAGGATGATGGTAATCGATGGAGGAGAATGTATTGCAGAGGTTGAACAGAGAAATGGTAATGCTGCAATATATGGAATACATTGTAACAATATGGGAAGAGATGAGCGAAGAAGGTGAAAAGCCACTCTGACAGCATAAAAAAAGATAGAATATAGGTTTAGAGGACGGATTGAAGAAGAGAGAAAAAAAGGGCACCACTAGGGAGAGAGCCGATCACCGATAAGGAACAACGAGAGGCAAAGGAATCTTATTCTAGAGAGAAGGTTGGCAACTTGGGACTATGTATGCCCAAGGGATGTCTGTGGAGAGGTGATGACATTTCATAGATGAGAGAGATGAGAGGCCATGAAGGCCATTGTTTGTTGATGTGTTCTAATTTCAATAAATGAGTAGAAATTTTGTGTTTGTAATCTCTAAATTGTGTTGTGAGTTTTATTGTTGTGTTTTCCTGTGAGAGCGGAGTACCCTCTTGTGTAAAGTGGCATAAGAGCTTGAAGTTCTAGAGAGTGCAGGATAGGTACCAAGACCGTGGGTGAGTTTTGTAGAAAACAAGAAGTGAAAGTGTGAAGAGCAGACATTGATTTTGTAAGAATCTTAGTAGTTGTTCTCCAACAGTGATAAATCTAGGTAGAAGGTGCAAAATCTCTTCCACTGAGAGGAAGTGGGTAGAAGAGAACGTGGTGATGCATCTTCCAGAATCCTATTGGTAGAAGATAGCAATGAAGAAATTATTGCAAGTAGTACCTGTAACTGTAGAGGGTTGTTACCCTAAGATGAGACAAGATGTTACAAGAACTTGTAGTGGCAGAGGGACTTGTGAGTCTCATAGGGAGATTGTGGAACCATTGAAGAAGAAATAAAGTCTCAAGAAGAAAGGCAATATGAAACAAATATGAAGAAGCAAGATACATAAATTGACAAAGAATTGGCTGAGTTGAGAAGAGATGTGGAGGCACTAAGGAAATATTTGGAAGAAAGAAACTGAGATAATGCTTGGTGGTGGCCAATGAGAAAGAAAGTGAAGTAGCAAGTGAAGATGATTTTGGAAAAGAGAAAAAGGCAAAAGAATACTGCCTTGAGAAGAGAAGATGAAAACATAGGAGGAACCCACTGAAGTTGGGACAACAGAAAGTTGTCAAGTGAGCAACATGCACTGAAAGAGGTGAAAGAAGTTCTCATTGTGGAAAACATGAGGAAAGAAAAGAAATAATGGAGGAAAGAAGTATAGAAAGAAGCACTGTGAAGAAGTGAAGAAGAGAGGAGAGTGACCATGAAGGAGGCACTTATAGAGACATTTTGGTCTCTGATTTTATTTGCTAATATTACGTTTGAAGATGTGCATGCAGGTATGAGGAATGTGATAAGGAAGGTCAAGGATGAGACATTGAAGATACTGAAAGATGGGGCAAGAATAGCACCCGAAGAAAGAGTCAAAGTTGAGAACAAGAGGAGATTAGATGCAACAGTGTGTCAAGAAAATTTTGTAGCAGAGATACATTGGAAAGAAGAAAAGGATGTTGAAGAATTTCAGTGAGGTAAAGAAGATGAGGAAGAAACCCTAGAGTTTCATGATTCCTTGGAAAAAGTTGTAAATGCAAGACAAGATGCCTATGAAGAGGAAAGGTTGGAAAAAAAGGGAGGACATGGTGGAAGACAATCAAGACAATAGGTACAAGGGATGAAAGATATCCAGATAAATGAGTGGAAACTAGATTACTAGGAAAATTGGCAAGCAAGCGGGCATAGAGAAGGTGTTTCTAAACATAAATCCAATTATGGCTAATGGAGAAAAAAACAACCATTAAGAGAGATGAACCCAAGGATATGGGAAACAAAGTGTGGAAATTCAAGTGTAAGATCCCAACAAAAAAATATGTTGTTACAAAGCACGAGGATAAGGAGACAATGTCTAAGAGTTTGAGATCTGAGGAAGAGACCAAGGCAGATAAACAAGGAAGCATGATGAAACTAAGAGAGGGTGATGTTGGTCTCTTACAATCACTTAACAACTAAGATCTTAAAACTGTAACTCAGAGATTGGACATCTGAACTGAGTAGCTGTCTTAATCACTATGGAGATGCATTTCTCTTATCAACCTAGGGACGTGAACTTGAAATCGGTCAGTACAGTATGTGCACTAAGAACTTCAAAGTAGCCATGTTCATTCTATAGCTAGAAAAGACACAATGCTGAAGATAAACTACTAAAAAGGAAGTAATAGGAATATTGAATATTAACCAACAGCTATTCTGGAATCAAGTACATAACACAAAGTAACAATCTGGGCAAACAAACAGGAAACTACTCTATCTGCTTTGGCTGCAAAAATAGACATATAATAGAATTCTAGTGGTTGCAGGAACATTCAATGCCAGATTTACTAAACACTTAACAGAAAATGCAATTAAACTAAACGATGGAATTCTCACCAAGTGGGCCTCCTTGGATGAGTATTCCCTAAAACAAATGTAAACTCAGAAATGCAAACTCACAACTTTATTTTATTAATTCAAAAGGACAAGTACCACTGAACATGATAACTGTATTACTGAAAACTGGATAGTGCAAGTACAATCTTTGAATAATCAACAACACAACCCCTCAAAAGGAGTATCAGAGTTTTATTTATACAAGAAAGACTACTAACTAACTAGCAGGGTGGTCAACTCCAACAAAATAAGAGGATGCTACATTATGGAAAACATAGAAAGTGGAAGGAAGTTATGCATGCAAGGAAATCTAGTCAAGTGAGTTTCTTTAACGCAAATTTAGCATAACGATAACTCCTAAATTCACTCAACAGATATTTAAGACCAGTTACAAAACAGTTGCTTTCCCTCCATTTGATATTTGAGCGGCCACCACCTTTGAATTTTATGGTAAACGACCTTCCAGCAGAATCTTACTCACTTTATGGATGCCAATTATATCTACAAATTAATGTTAGTACACACAAATAATTGCTCATTCGAAACCACCTTGGAGTAATATTCATTAACCATATACAACAATAACATAGATAGTTCAAATAGCATGTCTTTGCCACCAAAGGATATAAGAAATGACATATGCTCAACAAGTTATAGTTTTGGGGGTAATGGCATAGAAAGACCAAGAGTAAAGTATCAAAGTCCAAGATAGTTACAGCAAATAGACAATAAATATTATCAAAATATGAGTCATAAACTAGACTCATCACTCTCCCCAACCTAAGACTTTGCTGGTCCTCCAGCAGAGGAAGGGTTATTCTTTTTCTTGGTCAATGCTCTGAAGTTAGCAACTGCCAATTGTCCAATATTAGTCTCTCTAGTGCGTGAATTAGGATCCCAATAGAATCCTTGCTGTTTGTCCAACCTTTTCCATCTCTATTTTTCTTCTGCAATATCATACTAGTAGAGTCTGTAATTTGGCATTGGCCACAATAGGAGGGGTGGTTGAAAAATTAAGGGAAGCCAGAATTGTCCCTTTGTCCTTCCAATCTGAATATATCTGTCCACTCTTCTACATGCTGCAACATAATTCTACAGGGAGTGAGGCTCTGCCTATTTTAGCTCATCAAATAAACTAGTCCAACTTTGTGTCAGCTATCCTTTCACATATTCTCCATTAGTGTGTGCCATCTTTTCATATTCTTTATATGCTGCTTCTCTTTCATGCAGGATTCTGTTACCATAACTTGGCCTATAAAGCATCCTATGCCAATCATAAAAAATGCTTCCTGGATTTCCAGATTCTGCTCTAATAGGCAATGGACTAGTAAATTCTAATTACTTATAAGCCCTGTATTGTTGTCCCCAACTAACCTCATTTTGCATCTAGGAAATAAATGCCCTCAACTGAACATCCCCAACATACAACAAGGGGTTCCACTCATGGTCTTGGGACATAGCAAAATTATGCAAATAAAATTCACATAACCAATTCTTTATTTCTGGAGGAGCAATCCTATAAGCATTGAAAAATTCAAGAGGAGTTTCAATGGAAGGGTTCAAACCAGAAATAATTCTTGCCAACTTAAAAGAGAGGTACCTTTCTTTTAAGTGCAGAGCATAAACTCTTAGAGGAGTTATGCATTCTAATACCTGAGGCACCAAAGCTGCCATACCATCTACTCTCTCTTTTAAAATTGCAATTTCTACATCCTTTTCTTTAATTTCTTCATCCTTCTTCTGAATTTCAATTTTCAACCTACGTTTCTCCCCCTTCCATTCCTCTTCTCTCCTTTGCATTTCATTCCACAAATTCATGGCAACAAATGGCAGTTCTTCCTGTAACATAGGTTGTAGGGTGTCTTGCTGGAGGAACTCATGTTTACTTTCATGTTCCTATTTCTCTATTTGCTTAGCAGCGACAGCAAGGTCTGCCAGAGTTACATCTGTTGCTTCCTTAATTATGTCTTCTTTTTCTACATCACTATCATGCCCCACTGGGGCCTCTGTTTCCTCAGCTGCCATTTCATCAATCCTAGGGCTTGTCTATGTAGATGCACCGAAGGTAGGCTCAACAAGTCTTGGCTTATTAGAAGGGCTTTCATGTTGTTCTTCAGCTGCAGGAAGAACAGTATCAACTTTTCATTTCCTAGAGTGTAGCACCTTCCTTTTTGCGGTTTTATTTTTGGTTTTGCCTTTCTTTATTTCTGCCCTTCTCCTCTGTGCCCTAGTTTGAATTAAATTACCAAGAGGAATATCCTCATTATCAAAATCTAAAGAATTTTCTTTATCTGCATGCTCTACTTCAGAAGAGCTAATTTCAATAGCTAGTTTTTCTATAGGAGGGTTTGCACTAGAAGTTGAAGTTCTTGGAGTAGTTTCAACTCCACGTATGGTTCTCCTAGTTCTATGATGTTGTGGCACAACCACAGGTCACAAATGACTAGGTCTTATTTGATCAATTTCCAGAAATTCCTCCCAAGTCATATCAGATACATCATGTAGAGACTTCTCAACAAGCAATTTGATTAAACAATGGTGAGAGACAGAATTAGGCCTACCTTTTTGAGTTTCAGTGGCCATAATCGAGAGAAGGTGGTGAAGCACATTTGGCACGTTCATTCTTCTTCCATGTCTCATATGATTTAGCAATTTGAAATGCATAGAGTCTTGGTTTGACTGTCAACCTTCACAAGTGATGTATTTCACCACATGAATAGGTACTTGCTTCCATGGCTCTGACAGAGAGGTTCTTTTGGCTCCCTGCTTGTCTATAATCAATGGTGGATCCCTAGGTTTAGTAAACTCGGCCCTAGCTGACCTAGCATCTCTGGCAACAGGGTATTCTTCTCCATCAATAGGCAGACCTGTAACCTCTGCAATTCTTTCTTCTGTGGCCGACACCTCTAAACCTCTTACGACTGCTTTACCATCAGACAACGTCTGAACAAATTCCAATGCAATATTTTCATCGAAACCATTTAATTTCAAGATACAGTCTATCCAACCACAATTTCTGAATTCAGCCTGGCTAAGTGCATCCTGTAACAATGCATTGTGAACTGTGGGTTCATTCTGAATTAAACCTCCTCCCATGACTTAGCTGTCTGAAATCAATCACACTGCAAAGTTTTTCTGTGCAAAATTTGAAAACAAGCTTTACCTTCCTGCAACCCTATAAGTTTTCAAAAACTCATGCTATATGCATTTTCTTTTACGGCTTCTTTTCTTGGGAATGCAAGACAAGGGTAGTACAGGGATTAATGAGTGATCGATGAAGGTTGTCATCTCACACTCGCGAGCCATCACCTCACTCAGGATTCAAATTATTCAATCTCAAAACTTTACTGTCATTCAGGCATAAAACATATGGATGGATAGACACGTGGTCATTATATTTACACTCACTCCCCAACCTATATGTAAGCATGTGTCCACACATGCCAATTTGAGGTATGATAGGCCAAGCAAGGGAATAATGACATGCTACAAGAAATATTGATATTAATGTGCAATAATTAATTAACAAACCACAAGGTAATTAAGAGAGAATTATTGAAGTGTGCATACCTATATTTGAAGAAGATCTGTTGCTAGAATCATGGAGAAAGTTACGGGTAATGCTTAAGAATTTGTTGAGCAATGAATGTAAGTGAAGTGGACTAAAGCGACATGGGATGAAGTGTAATCAATACACGTTATGGAAGAGAGAAGAATGGCTATGGGTGGGTGGATGGGTGAAGAAGTGAAAGAAAAGACTCCCACGAATGTGGAAATCTTTATTATGATTATTATTGTACCTTGGTTAGCCAGAAGGAGGGACACTAGGTCCACTGCCTTTGGCTGTAGGAAGTCTTCTTTGGAGGCTGGCTTATGATATAACCAGAGTCTATGACCATTCACTAATAGCTTGAATTTGATAGGGTCAATAATAGTAAGCTGAATAGCACCATTAGAAAACAATTCAGCAACTTCATATGGGCCTAGCCATCTTGTCTGTAATTTTCTTGCATTTTCTTGATACCTTGAATCATAAAGAAAAGCCCAATCACCAAAACATTAAGCTGCATGATTCTTTCTTATTGTGCTTGAGATAAATCCATTCCCAAGTCAAGTATAATTCTAAGAGTTCTATCTTCAAATTCAATAGGCATCATGGCGGTTTTGCCATACAGCAACTCAAAAGGAGTAAAACCAGTAGTTGTTTTCCAGGTTGTCCTATAGGCCTAGATAGCTTCTAGCAACCTACTTGCCCAATCCTTCCTATGAACTGCCACAGTTTTGGTCAGAATAGCTTCTAGTTCTCTGTTAGTCACCTCAACTTGGCCATTAGCTTGGGGGTGATAAGGAGTAGACTTCTTGTGCCTTATGTTGTATTCCTGTTCTAATGCTGCAATTAGAGTTGAGGTAAACTGAGTTCATTGATCAGTTACCAATTCTCTGGGGACTCCATACCTTGTAAAGATTTCTTCATAAAGAAATTCTATAACTTTATTGTCTCTTGCATGTTTCATGGCTTTAACTTCTACCCACTTAGTTACATAGTCAGTGCATACTAAGATATAAGATTTACCATTAGATGGAGGATCAATAGGTCCTACAAAATCTAACCCCCATTTATCAAATGGAGTAATCACAAGTTGAGGATAAAGGGGTGTCTCATCAGACTTTGTTGGCCAACCCATCCTTTGACAACTATCACACTTCTTGGTATATCTTGCTGCATCCTTGTATAGTGTAGGCCAATAATAACCTGCATTCAAAATCTTCATTGTAGTTTGCTTTGCTACAAAATGTCCTCCACAAGGTTCATTGTGACAGGAATGCAAAATGTCATATGTTTCATCTTCTCTCACACATCTTCTCATGACATTGTCTGGTCCAGTGTAGAACAAACATCCAGCAATCCATGAAAAAGGAAATGATTTTTCAATGAGTACCCTTCTTTCCTTAGGAGAGAAGTGAGGAGGGACTCTTCCTATGACTAGGTAATTGGTTGTGTTAGCATACCAAGGTGTTTGCACAGAGAGTGAAAACAAATGTTCATCAGAAAAAGAGTCATCAATGACCTGGTTATCTTCTGATGTAGTCATTCTTGAAAGAAAATCTGCAACCACATTGGCTTTTCCTGGTTTATCCACAATAGTGATGTCAAACTCCTGCATTAACAATACCCATCTTGCTAATTGACCTGAGATGAGAGGTTTGTTCATGAGATATCTAATGGCTGCATGATCTGTGTGTGCAAAGATTTAATAACCAGTTATGTAGTGCCTAAAATTATTAAGTGCATAGATGACAGCTAACATTTCCTTTTCTGTGACTGTATAGTTGAATTCAACACCCTGTAAGTTTTTACTTACAAAATAAATAGCATGCTCAATGACTCCTTCCTTCTAGCCTAAAACTGCTCCTATGGCATAATCTGATGCATTAGTATGAATGTGAAAAGGAAGTTCCCAATTGGGGCCTTTAAGTATAGGAGCATGGGTTAAGGCTACCTTTAGGTTAGAAAATGCTTTGTCACAGTCTTCATTCCACTTAAATTCAACATCTTTTGTCAGAAGGGTATATAATGGGGATGCCATTTTGCTAAAATATTTGATGAAGTGTCTGTAATATCTTGCATGTCCCAATAAAATTCTAACATCCTTTTGCTTTACAGGAACGGGCAGATTAATGATGACTTCAATATTAGCTGGGTCTACCTATATTCCTTTTTGAGAAATATAGTGACCAAGCACTACACCTTCTTGCATCATCATGAAGCACTTTGCACTATTTAATAATAGGCTGTGATCTTCACATCTTTCCAAAACTTTGCCTAAGTTTGCTAATGCCTCTTAAAAAGTAGTACCATAAGTAGTGAAATCATCCATATAGATTTCCATACAATCATGTGAGATATCAGAGAATATGCTAATGACTGCTCTTTGGAAAGTTGTAGGTGCATTGCATAAGCCAAATGGAAGCACTGAGTAGGCATATGTTCCCTAATGATAGGTAAATGTTGTCTTCTCTTGATCTTCAGGTGCAATCTAAATCTAATTGTAACCACTAAATCCATCCAAAAAGGAAAAGTATTGCTTTCCTGCAAGTGAGTCCAAAACTTGGTCTATGAAAGGAAGGGGAAAATGATCCTTTTTGGTAGCAGAATTTAATTCTCTATAATCAATACATACTCTCCATTTTCCTCCCTTCTTGGGCACAAGAACCAGAGGGGACACCCATTGGCTATGTGAGATTGGGTAAATAAATCCTGCATCTAATAGCTTCTGTAATTCTTCTTTGACAATTTCTCTTAGTGCAGGGTTGATTCTCCTTTCTGGTAGTCTTACTGGTGTACAATCTTCCTTTATGTAAATTCTATGATTGCATAATGTAGGATCAAATCCCTTCATGTCATGATAATCCCATGCAAAAGCATTTTTATGTTTCTTTAACCAATTTTCCAAGGACAACTGTTGTGCTTGAGTCAAGTTGTTATCAATATTGAGATATCGGTCCTCTGAAATTTCCACTTGAGTTGTGAAATCAACCATACTTACTTCATTAATGTTAGGTACCTTAACTTCTTGTGGAAGCAATGTATGTAACATACGTGATGTTGCAAGAAAAATTGGAACAAGCATCCTTTCTGAATCAGCAGAATGAGAGGATGATGCTTCCTCAACTTCATAAAGATTTTGTATTATATTGGACAACACCTCCTCCTCTCCTTGAAGCTGTAGGAAAGAAGTTCTGCCAATCATCATAAGCTGCTCCACAGAATTAACTTCCTCTGCCTCTTCACCAACATGAGGCCAAACAGGATTCTCCATATCATGAGATGGTTGTACAGGTGGGTAAAGAACAAGTGTTTTAGTCCTTCTCCCATCAGAGATGGTCATGTCTCCTGACTGGCACCCAATATAAGCATCTGTTGTGGCTAACCATGGCCTTCCTAAAATGATGGGGTATCCCCCCAATGTAGCTTTAGGAGAAAGTATCATGAAATTAGCTAGATATTCCCATGAGTCCAAGGATACGACAAGATCCTCAACTATCCCATCAGGTTTAATTGTAGAGCTATCAGCAAGCTACAGGATAGTAGGGGTTGGTTGCATAGTTGCAACATTAGGTTGCTGCAAGATATCCTTTGTCATTACATTTATGGCTACTCCAAGATCAATCAGAGCATTTCTGATTTAGATTCCATTTATGACAACTCCTACTACAGGACTTCCTAGGTCATTATATTTAGGAATAGTCACCTTTCCAAGCATGATGTCAGGCAATTGTCCCACCACATGGACCATAGTGGGGTCTTTCCTTTTTCTACCTGGCTTCTTAAGACATGCTTCTTTGATTGCTTTGCCATATATAGGAACATTTTTTATAGTTTGAAATAGAGGTATCTTCACACATACATGTTTCAACTGTTCTAGAATATCAAAGGTGGGTTCTTCTTCTACTATCTTTTGTTTCACAGTTTCTAACCTTTGTGGAAATGGTGGTTCTTGGGGAGTCTATTTGACTGTCATTGGTTCAGGATTTTTCAGGCACATCAGATTGAATGGGAGTTTTTTTAGGCTCCACTTCTTCCTTAGAAAGCTCGGTAATGACAGGTCTTGAAGGAGCTACCAAGGTAGTTCCTGAATGCAGATGTATATCACTGACATTCACAGCATATGCAGGGTATTGATTTAGATCAACAGAATATACTGGTTGTTGTTGTGGTCTATTATTTGGGTTAGGTGAGGGTTGAGCTGATATTTGAGTAGGTTTAGGTGTATTTGAATTGGAGCTAGTAGGTGGAGGCATTATGGTAGGCTGTTGGGGTTGAGGAGGTGTCTACATGTTGGTCTGATTTGGCCATTATTGTCCTCCTCTCCATTGAGATGTTTTCTACCAATTCCCTGGAGGTGACTGCCAATTCCCCAGGGCCTGCTGCCACTGGGGTGCATGGTTTTGGAAATTTAGCCAAGCATTTTGAGGGTTGTTCCAAGACTGAGGTTATATCCTCCATAACTAGATGGAAATGGTTGTTGCTATTGATTACCAGATGCATAAGTATTAAAATATGGACCAGCATATGATAATGGATCTGGTGGCATACCTTATCTTGGATCCCATGGCCTCCTTTGTGCAACATAGAAGACTTGATCCTCTTCAACTTGTATTGGCTTGACCTCAGGTGGAATCTGCTTGCATCTACAGTCCCTCTTCTTTTGTCTGCAATGAGGACAATATTCTGCCAACATTGCCTCAGCCTCTTCATGCTTCTTCTTTGCCTGGAGTGTATCCAACTGAGTGGCCATATTGTTTATAATATCTTGCTTAAAATCAGATAGAAAGTGGCTTATCTCTGTCCTTGAAATTCTATTGGTAGAGGTTTTACCCACAAGGGAATGATAACCTCTTCCTTTCTTCATGGAAACTTTGGAATAATTCTAGCACAACTTCTTAATATCATCCCAAGACACTTGGGTAATATCTCCTCCTCCCATTAAATCCAAAGTATCCATGCAATGCTCACTTATCCCTCTGAGGAAGAGTAGTTTCTGAGAGTCCTTAGTGAGTACATGATGAGGAGACTTTTGTAAACAAAACAGGAACCTTGAGATGTAATCCTCCAAACTTTCATCTTCTTTCTGCTGCATTCTTAAAACATCATTGCCTTTCATATCCCCATTCCTATAGTAGTCTTTATATTTCTCAAGAAATTTATCTTTCGTTTCTTCTCAGGTATTGACAACATCACTACCTAGACTCATAAACCACCTTATTGTAGCCTCCTTCATGGTAGTAGGAAACAACTTAAGTCTATGAGCATCAGTAGTGTAATCATAGCTTCTACAAAGGATGTCAAATTCAAACAAGAAGGTGTCTGGGTCCTCTATTGCAAGTCCATAGAACTTGGGGAGAGTTGAAGCAGGTATGTTCTTGAGATTATCCACTTCATTTTGAAGAGCAATTGGGAATGGAAATGATGGTTGATTAGGTCCATTTTGGGCAGCCATGACTGCTTGACCTACTATCAAAGCAAATGGATTTTCAACTAGATTTGGGGTATCTTGTTCTTCAGAGGAGATTTCAGAGCTATTCAAATTAGGGAATGCATCAAGGAAAGGATTAACTTCTACTTCTTGTGCTGGGTGAGTTAAATCATTAGGAAGGAATCTCCCTAAAGCATCTCTTCTCCTACCTCTATACATGCAATATACTCAGTATCAGCCGCTTCGCACACAACAAATATTGATGGGTTGTAAATGGTTTCTTCCTAACTAACACACATTTTAAGGAAAAACTACAAGGAATAATACTAAAAATGACTCAAAATATTTTCTTAGTTTGACACCATCCCCGACAACAGTGTCAAAAATGTTGGCCTCTTACAATGACTTAACAACTGAGCTCTTAAAATTATAACTCAGAGATTGGACATCTGAACTAAGTAGCTATCTTAATCACTATGGAGATGCATTTCACTTGTCAACCCAAGGACGTGAACTTGAAATGGGTCATCACAGTATGTGCACTAAGAACTTCAAAGTAGCCATGTTCATTTTATAGCTAGAAAAGACACAATGCTGAAGATAAACTACTAAAAAGGAAGTAACATGAATACTGAATATTAACCAACAACTATTCTGCAATCAAGTACATAACATAAAGTAACAATCTGGGCAAACAAACAGGAAACTACTCTATCTGCTTTGGCTGCAAGAACAGACACAGAATAGAATTCTAGTAGCTGCAGAAACATTCAATGCCAGATTTACTAAACACTTAACAAAAAATGCAATTAAACTAAAAGGTGGAATTCTCACTAAGTGGGCCCCCTTGGATGAGTATTCCCTAAAACAAATGTAAACTTAGAAATGCAAACTCACAACTTTATTTTATTCATTCAAAAGGACGAGTACCACTGAACATGATAACTGTATTACTGAAAAATGGATAGTGCAAGTACAATCTTCAAATAATCAACAACACAACAACCCCTCAAAAGGAGTACCAGAGTCTTATTTATAGAAGAAAGACTACTAACTAACTAGCAAGGCAGTCAACTCCAACAAAATAGGAGGACACCACATTATGGAAAACATAGAAAGTGGAAGGAAGTTACACATGCAAGGAAATCTGGTCAAGCGAGTTGCTTTAACGCAGATTTAGCATAACTATAACTCCTAAATTCGCTCAAAAGATATTTAAGACCAGTTACAAAATGGTTGCTTTCCCTCCATTTGATATTTGAATGGCCACCACCTTTGAGTTTTATGGTAAATTACCTTCTAGCAGAATCTTCCTCACTTTATGGATGCCAATTATATCTGCAAAATAATGTTAGTACACACAAATAATTGCTCATTCAAAACCACCTTGGAGTAAGATTCATTAACCATATGCAACATTAACATAGTTCAAATAGGATGTCTATGCCACCAAAGGATATAAGAAATGACCTATGCTCAACAAGTTATAGTTTTGGGGGTAATAACATAGAAAGACCAAGAGTAAAGTATCGAAGTCCAAGATAGTTACAATAAATAGACAATAAAGTTTATCAAAATATGAGTCATAAACTAGAATCATTAGGTGGAAAGGAAGATAATGGCCAAGAGCATGTAGTAGAAATTGAAAAGACGAAGCATGGTGACAACTTTTGTGTAGCAGATCAATTTTCAGTCATACAGTATGTAGAGGTTGCAGCTATAAAAGAAAAAGAGAGATGAAAAGGTGCAGAAAATGGACTTTAGGAGTCCTATGTTCAATGGAGAAGTTGGTGAAGATGATCTCTTATTGAAAGAGGAGATGAGAAGAATTGACAGATTCTTGGAAGGAGAAGTGATTGGTAAAGAAGAATATTTGATTCTTCATGATGGTCCAGTGTTTGATAAGGAACCTAAGGAAGATCAAGAGTTGCTTGGTGAAGAGTTACAGAAGATTGAACAATTGTTCAATATAGCAATAAAGAACATTGCACGCGATGATGTTGGAGTAAAGAAGGACATTACACTTGGTGATGATGGAGTAGTGAAGGAGTATGAGGTAAACTCTATTATTTATGAATTTTGTGATATTGGGTTTGAAGTGCATGTACCCGATGAGATGAGTAGCATGGTAGAGAAAATTGTGGAATGTGCAGATATGGTAGAGTGGAGTAGAGATATTTACCTATGGGTAGAAGCTGTAAAGGATGTGACAAGAGAGATTTGGTGGAGGTGGTCGATCTATGATGGGTTGAAGTTCACAAAGGTGAAAGAAAATGAAGAAGTGATTGCAGCAGTAGAAGTTGTAGTTGCAGTTGATGAGAATGTGGAAGACATCGTGGTGAAGTTTGATGTTGCAGTTGTGAATGTGAATGAGGTAAATCAGTTATGTGATGTTATTTTGTTTTCATATGAGATGACTAGAGGACAAGAGAATGTTGCATGGTCATGTGTAGAGATGGTTAAGGATGTTGCAAGATATTGGTGGAGGTGGAAGGTTAAAGGTGGGTTTAAACCCATGAAGGTGGAGAGGAGTAAGGAAAGAATTTGGTGGAGGAGGTTTGGCTACAATGGCCATGAGTCCACGAGGGGAAGAGAAGGAAGAAGCGGTGTTGTTGATGGAAGGTGGTGTGTGTTCTAGCACGATGCTAGAGAAAGCGGAAGAAAGATTGATTTTTCAGCTCTTGGACATCGATGGAGTTCACTGAAGG
Organism: Cunninghamia lanceolata; assembly: GCA_027924645.1. Classification (NCBI taxonomy): domain Eukaryota; kingdom Viridiplantae; phylum Streptophyta; class Pinopsida; order Cupressales; family Cupressaceae; genus Cunninghamia; species Cunninghamia lanceolata. Next base: position 262,314 of record BSBN01000184.1, on the reverse strand, counting down.
TTGATTACAACCTGAAAGGGTAGTTCAACTACTCAACTCTACTTTGTGAGCCCCTTCTCACAAAATTTTTACCTGGGGTGTATGATGCAAGAACATCTCAGGCGAATAGGCAATCCTGCATTGCCCAAAAACATTTCATTTCTATTTTGGTTTGGTTTCAATTTTGGTTGTCATGGCAAAGACATTCAATGAGAAAATATTACGCATGTGCTAACAGTGGTGAAGACATGTAAGGTTCAGTTTCTCCCTGTAGGTTTTGTTTTTCTCCTTCATTGTGACAGTTTGATTTCATTGGGACCAAGTTTCTAGTCCCCTCGATGATCCGATAGCTCTTCTTGATGTTTGGCATTGTGTGTTTTGTTGGTCAGAGATGGTCTTGTTGTTGGGACTTTGGCTAGTGTCTCTTTGACACTCAATGTAGGGTCTTGTGGTTTCATTGGTAGTAACTATTCATTGGTATGATGTTAAATTATTGGTGTGAGACATTTGGATGTCTCCTTGACACTCTAATACTGACATAGCAGTGAGGACCACATAGTGCATAATGTTCTTCATCGAAGTGACATCTCTATATCAGTAGGAAACGATATGTTGTCCCTTCAATATGACGATCTTTTGAACTGCGAGTGCCTTGGTGGGAACCATGTTAAGTTGGAAAATGATTGGATGATGTCGACGAAGGATGTTTGACCTGAGGTGATTTGGCATTATCAGTATAACAATGTGATTTTGGTGGGAGTATCATAGTTGTCCCTTTGACAGCCAATACAAAGCATTGACTCTCCTTTAGTGTGACCTAGCATCATCAGCAGGACTCTATCTTGAGTCTCCTCGATAGCCCGATGTAGTTGATGTGGATGCCACTTGGGAAGTGGAGACCGTGATCACATCTTGGATGCAAAGTGTTGGAAAATAGTGTGGATATTGGTGAGACTTTGAGAATTTGGGGAGAGCTTGAAAGACATATCTTCGGTGGCTTCAATGTGTTTCCGATAGTCACAATGAATTGTGACTATTTCCTATAGGAACTGTATCGATTGGTTTCTTGTATAGTCTGGAATGTGAAATGATTGGAATACCAAAAAAAAAGGTATGCATTGTAACAGAGGATGATGGTAATCTATGGAGGAGAATGGATTGCAGAGGTTGAATAGGGAAATGGTAATGCTGCAATATACATAATACATTGCAACAGTATGCGAAGAGATGAGCAAAGAAGGTGAAAAGCCACTCCGAGGGATAAGAAAAGATAGAATATAGGTTTGGAGAAGGATGCATTGAAGAAGAGAGAAAAAAGGGCATGGCTAGGGAGAGAGTCGATCGCAGGTAAGGAACAAAGAGAGGTAGAGGAATCTTAGTCCAGAGAGAAGGCTAGCAACTTGGGACTATGCATGCCCAAGGGATGTCTGTGGAGAGGTGAAGAAATTTCACAAATGAGAGAGATGAGAGGCCATGAAGTCCATTATTTGTCTTTGTAATGAAGATTTGTTTGTTGAAGTGTTTTTATTTCAATAAATGAACAGAAATTTTATGTTTGCAATCTCTGAATTGTGTTGTGAGTTTATTGTGTGTTTTCTTGTGAGAGGGGAGTACCCTCTTGCGGTAGTTAACCTATAAGAATATTTTGTTGTAGTGTGTATATTATTGGTCCATGTCATGCTTATTGCAGTGTATATATTATTGATCCACATCATTCAATTTGATGTCCACATAGATCCTATTGATGCCTTTCTTCCTATAGTAATATGTGTTTTTATTTTGTTGTCCACATATTATTATCATCATGCTTACTACAACATGTATATTTTGGTCCATGCCATGCTAGTTGTTCTCCACATAGATCCTACTAATGCGTCTCTTCCCATGGGGATGTGTTTTTACTTTTTGACCATAGTCTTGTTTAGGTGGTATGTGTTGATTGTCAGGAACACTAAGAGGGGGGGGTGAATCAGTGTTCTATAAATCTTTTCCTATACTTTTGCTTTTAACCATTTCAAAAGAATAATCCAATAGAAGAAAAATATACAACTGAACAACATCCACAAAAGCATGACACATAACACCAAGATTTTACGTGGAAAACCCAAAGAGGGAAAAACCACAGAGAAGATTAGCTCTCAAATATATATTGTAATCTTTACAAAAATGATGTTCAAGCTTGGTCACCCCACGGGCCTAGAACATGTTGGCTTACTGCCATGAAATACAACTAGATTTAGCAGGCTTTCTGCCTCAACCCTAAACCTAGAAAAATTACAATGAGGGCTATCAAACCCTAAGGGCTATTAAACCCTAATGAAGGCTCACTATCGGCTCACTTCCTTGATGACAAAAGCTTGCTTCCAATTAGATCACACATGATAATTGAATACTACTTAAGCATCTGCTGCAATGCCAGGGTGCAGTCATTTAGCAACTGAATTCTGAATCCCAAGTCTTCATCCATGCTTCTCTTCTAACTCTACTCTTCTATTCACATGCTCACACCACACACACACCTCTACCTCCGTACCCAACTCAACTGAAGATCATCTATCTTATATATATCCGCATCATGATTTAATCCATAATCAGGTCAGCATCTAAGAAGTGATACGTGTAAATAGATAGATGTACCTTGTCTCTAAATCCAATGCACTATGTGTTGCATGGACCTAAATCTTCTCCTAAATGTGTTCATATAGGTCAGCTCTAGAATCATTCAAATACTTGAATAGATCTTTCACACACTATCCTTTCTCCACATAGTGATTTATCTCACCAGTCGGCCTATTCCTTAAGAGCATGCTTAACAGCTTCAACTGTTGACTTACAACTTTCACTGAGGATCTAAAAACACCTTCCAAATCATATCAAGGACTCTTTACACATTCCCAATCTTACCCTTAGAACTGCAAGTCATTATATCATCTTGCGGAGAAATGCGGACCTTCAGAACTCAGACTCTATCTCTATCAAACTCTGTCAAACACTATGCTGATACTTAGCATCTTGTAGCTAACCTTCCAGTGGACTTTAGATCTCCTAACCCTGGAATAAGACACTTCATACAAGTGTTTACAACACCTTAAAACTACATAACAAAATACTTAGTTGTGGAGGAATGCAGACCACTGCACTAGACCCTGTTCACTATTCTTGTTATACCTTTGCTTACTTGGACTTAGATATTTCTTCAAGGTGACTTCTGGAGGAAGTCAAGACTTAATCTCTATAGCATGATACCACCAAAACAATTACTAACATCATATATAAACCGCATTATACAAGCATCATCTACGGAGACATACTATTTGACTTACTGTCCTCTACTTAGAATACTTTTCATACTTAGCTATTTTCTGTCAACCGGACCTGAAATCCAATATTCTCTTCTGGAGTTATCTCTTCTAGCAATGGTAATAAGATCTCTGAGCCTTGTTGCCATCAATGACAACATATAGGTCCATACTGGACTAGTGGCTCTTGCCAACAATCTCCCCCTTTGGCATTGATGGCAACACTTAGTGAAAAATGTTTGACTTCTCCCCCTTACTATATACACTTTATTTTCTTGCTCCCCTGAGATGATTATCCATTTTTCACTAATCTTCTTCTCCCACTTTGACATCAATGGCAAAGGGTGTGATCCAGAACCAAAAATTTGTCAAAATTTCAAAATTTTATGTACTCTACAGCATATTTACAAGTACAATCTTCATCTTAATTTGTGATTGAAGGCAAAATGTCACTATAGATAGTCTTTATTAGAGATATCTATCCATTCCATCTATTTCTTACACTTTCTAGAATGTGGATGTGGCCATTCATAAAAAATACTAGCTTCTACCTTCTGGACATCTGATGGTGTATCAATTAGTTCTTGAGATTTCAAGGCCTCATCTGCCATATTGGTCATGGAATCAATTTTCAGACTTATCAATTTTTTCAGCTGACACAACCTGTCTTTGATTTCTCCCCTTTTCTTCATCAGAGTGTTCAAATCATTATGGATATTTGTAACTTGTGTTTCTTTGGCATTTATTGACTTGGCTACTAGATTATATGTCTCAGAGATATATAGCAGTTTGAGTTCCAAGTCTTTGATTTTATCTTCTAGCTCCTCTGTGATCTTTGGCCAAGATAAACAAAAATTGCATGTTTTTCTGGCTTCTTGATCAATGGCACTTTGTATGTTCTTAATCCTATTTTCTAATAAAGTTTTGTCTTTGGCTATCATAGTCTTCAACTTAGTCAATCGATTTTCATTAAACTCTTTTCTAACCTTTGCTTCTGTAGATTTTTCAAAAGATTCAAAATGTACACTTACAAAGTTTAATAGCTTTTTGAGATGGTCAGCAGGGGACAATGAGGTATCCCTTTGAAATGATGGCATCATCTTTTCCAAGATAGTAGATGCTTTGTTGATCAGTTTGTTATCTTGACCATGTGATTGTAATAATTCTTCCTGTGCCTTGGCCTGAACCATAGATATGAGCTTGAACTTTTAAAAAGGTGACGATGAGGCCAAGTTGATTGGTCCTTGAAGGAGTTCAGACTCATCTACAACTTGTTGACTCTCGAAACCAATTGAGACATCTGTAGTGTCTCTTGCTCTCTCAGATACTTCCTCTTGATTTCATTCTAGAGGATCCATGCCCATATTCTCTAGTTGATCTACATTTTGTTCCAATGTAGGGCTCCTTATCTATTCCCTATTGTCTTCATCCTCATCCTATTGCTTAGGAGGCGAATCAGTTTCAGTTTCACCTTGATCTATCATATCCACTGTATCAGTGTTGGGAACTTGATTACTCTGTTCTGGTCCTTGATTTTGGCTTATCTCCGATGGAGACATGTCTTCATCATTTGCTTCTTTATTGTCATAGATAGTGGGAATATTGTTTCTGTTTAATTCCACTGGGGTGATTTCCTCTGTTGTCAATTTCTCCCAACATCAACAAGTTCATTCTTTTCTTGGTCCTGAAGGCATCTTTGAATTCTTTTAAGATTTTGATCTTCTCCTTAGGAGTGATTTCTAGACATATCGTATCAATGAGTACTCTCTCAGCTCAACATCTTTTTCCATAGCTGCTTATTTTCTTGTACTCATTATGTTACCCAGGCTGTGTGGTAGATCAATAATAATTTCAATCAGGGCCTTATTGTAGATGTTTAGATATTCTACAATAGCAGTCTCAATGATCCTCTTTTGTGGATCATTGTATTCATCATACAACTGAGCTATGGGTTTTAGATTTCCATCAACTATTATGTCTTTGAGAACATCTTCAAGGCTTATAGTAGCTTCCTCTATCTGAGGCTTATCTTTCTTTAGCCCTTTCCCAGATCTACTCTTACCTAGAGGGCCTATTTTTGCTAGTTCTTGAGGCTTTTGAGGCCTCAGTGTTCATCTTCTTTACTTATCTGATTCTATTTCTTCTTCATCAATAGTTATACTTGCATGCATTCTCTTGGCCTTAGACTTATTTCTTTTGGAGCTGGTGGTAGGAATTTCCACATTTGTAGATGGTGTGGAACTGGAGGGAGTGGATGAGGCTTTAGTAGAAGAGGAGGCTCTAGTTTTTCTTTTTGCCTTCTCTGGCTTTTCTAGCTCACCTTTAGGTTCTTTCGGAGCCCTAGACGATTCACCTTTTCTCTTTTCTTCTACTTCCCTAATAGCCTATGCCTTTTCCCTTGCCTTTGCCACTTCTTCTTTTGTGAATCCATGCTTTGTGGCAATTTCTTTTGCCACTTTCCTCATTTTCCTAGAGATTTTAGGTTTTCTTACCTCTGCATGAATTTTGGCATGCAATTCATCATAAGTCCCAAATCTTTCTTCCTTGGGATCTTTGGGTTTTCTCAGTATATATTCAGCATAGTTTTCTAGTACAGCTCCATCTACCTCATATCTCATAGGCATAACCCAGACCATTCTGGGCTTAACAACCTACATCAAACACTGATCTTTTATCACAATGAAGCAGATTGTATCCTTGTATTTTTCAACCACTGTATTGGGAATCCTTTCTCTGGCTTGCATTGATCTTTGGAAGCTCTTGAAATAGCCCCATAGGGCTGCATTCTATGCATCAATGGTGCCTATGCTACTCAATAGAACTGCGACAGGTTTATCATTGGTCTAGAATAGGTTTTTCATACCAAGCAATTCTTGCATAAAATAGAAAAATAAACACATGATCAGTGTGCCAAATTTTAAGGGGTATTGACCTTCTTTTGTCTTCTTCAAGTTATCCATTACTTGTTGTCAGAGCAATTCATAGATGTCATAATCAATATTTTCCTTAATCATTGGATAGGCTGTGTAAATGACTGTGCCTGAAATAGTGTTCTCCCGGTTGGTGAAATAAACTTTGTATCTCAATAGCATTGTCAAAGCTCTCTTATCAAATTTTTCTTCAGTAGCCGTAATTACTATATCATTCTTCACGGCTTTCAATAGAGGTACTGATCTGGTAGAGCATAATCCAGTGACTACCCTAATAGCATCTTCTATAATCTTGAAAGGTCTTTCAAGCCATATGAATTCATCATGAATCCTGCTTAACACATACCATACCCATTCATCTTCCGTAAATGTTGGGAAATTCAAGTACTAAATAAATTTATTTTCTTTCAATGCTAGATATTCATTCTTCAGTTTGAGATTCTCATTGCTCAAGTGTTTTGTGTAGAGATCAGTAAACCTGCTATCACCAAATTCCTTTAGGGCAACATGAATATATGCCCTAACATCTTCTGCATGCATGACTCCATGATGAACACTTGAGAATGCACCCAACTGATCAACTTCAATTGATTTGAATGGATGTTTTTTGAATTTTGGTCACGCTCGCTTAGTAATATCAACAACTTGTGGTGACGTCATTTCAGAATTTTAACAGATTCACAAGAAAGTTTTGAATGAGATTACCTTGTACCACCGAATTAGGGTTTCCTTTTCAAAATTCTTGAGGCCCTTCAATTCTTGGTTGTTGTTGCTCAAAGTTTGTTCTGATCTCTCTGAATACTTGATAGCTTTGAGTGTAATGTGAAAACAAGTTCCTTTTTATCCTTCACACGACTTAACCTAGTTGTCATTAAATGCTCATTCCCAAAAAGATATCAAAACTCTTCACTATAGACCATAGTCAATTAGAATTGCTCCGCAATATGCCGCATTGACCCTTTTTCTTCTAGTTTTTCTTTCAATGGACTTTACTTGTCAGATTTCACCACATGACTCATTGCTGAATTCTAGCTCCAATTATCTGGCTGGGGAGATTAGATTTTTAATACTGTTACCCCCGAGCTAGAGCTCTCTATTTACTCTTCAAAGAAGGTATCCACATTAGATGTTGGTGAGGATCTATCCTCAATTAAAATTACTTCTTTATCAATCTAGATCTTGTCCATTTCTTCTTTAGTTTCAATCAGATCAACCTTTTCTTTTCCTTTCTCATTTTTCTGTTCTATTTTCCTTTCATCAGAATAGCAATCTCTCTTCACATTCCTACTTCTGCAAAACCTTGCAATATGTCCAAATTTGTTGCAATTGAAACATACCACATTCTTTTGACCTTGATTCCTTCCATTGATTGAATTTGATCTGTATTGATTAGCCATGTGACCAAATCTATTGCATGCAAAACACTTTCCATTGATTGATTGATTATTCTTGATATTTTGAAAATTAGTTCTTACTGAACTTCTGCATTCATTTGACATGTGTCCCATTTTACAAGATGTGTTGCACCTAATAGAATTTTGACTCACTTTACTTCTACATACAACATCTATATGACCAACACTATTACAAGTGAAGCATTTACCTTTGAATTATTGTCCATTCCTTCCATTGTTGAAACTTTCCCTGATCTGATTTCTACATTCATTTGCTCTATGGCCAATTTTCTTGCAATTGAAACACTGACTAGAAAATGATGGAATCTTTTGATTGATTTTGCTACTACACTGAGTATCCTTATGACCATATTTGTTGCATGAATTACAATAACCATTAAAAGATGGGTACCTTTGAGAATTTGGTTGTCTGAGCGAAGGTCTTCTATGTCTTCTTCTTTGATTTCTAAATTGGTATCCTTTGTTTTCCCTTGACTCAGTGCTTATTTGACCAGAGTTTGAACTTTTTCCTTTCTCAAATCCTAAACCATATTTGTCATGAGTATTCTTCTGGCTAGCAATCATTTCATCAAGCTTTGCAGTACTTATCTTGAATTTTTCTTCAAAACTTCTAGCCTTTTCTAGGTCTGTTTTTAAACTTATAATTTCTTTTTCAAGTTTTGCACAATCTTCTGATTTGTTTTTAACAATCCAATTTAGATCATCTTCCACTCTTATTCTTTCTGTAACTTTTGCTTTCAAATTATTTAGGGCTTCATTTGCTGATAACAATTGGTCACTAACTTCTTTGTATTCGTCTTTGAATTTCTTGACTTGCTCTTCAGCTTTAAGATGCATTCATTGGCTTGTTCCAAGTTTTCTTTCAGATCCCTAACCTCTGCTTCAGAATTTTCAAGATCCATAAGAGCTGCTTCTAGCTGGTTCTATCTGTCATAATTTCTATACCTTCTTGTTGCCATGATCATACTATCCTAGATCTTCCTTAAGTTGTTAAACTTTTTCAAAGGAACTTTGATCTGATACCAATTGTTGATTGTCAAGAACACTGAGAAGGGGGGGTGAATTAGTGTTCTATAAATGTTTTCCTGTACTTTTACTTTTAACCATTTCAAAAGAATAATCCAATAGAAGCAAAATATACAACTGAACAACATCAACAAAAGCATGACACATAACACCAAGATTTTACTCAGAAAACCCAAAGGGGCAAAAACCACAGAGAGGATTAGCTCTCAATTATATATTGAAATCTTTACAAAAATGATGTTTAGGCTTGGTCACTCCACGGGCTAGAACATGTTGGCTTACTACCATGAAGTTGTAAGGAAAGTAGAGGTGCGGAATACAACTTCCCTAATGTTAATTCAAAGGGGATTATGCAGACAGGTAACTTGCAATTCAAAACACCACAGATGAATACACCAGATAAACAAAATGCACATTCTAGACAACAAAGAATGACACCAGATTTACGTGGGAAAAACTATTTCAGGTAAAAAACCCACCACTGCAAGAGAGACTATTTTTATTACAGTAAACAAAATTAGTTACAATAAAGATCCTAGCCGTTTTGCTCAGGTATCGATTCTCAACAACTACACAACACCGTTCATTGCATCTATATATTTACAAAACAAACTGTGTAATTTAATCTCTTCATCAATCATCATCGATGTCAGTCGATAATATTATATTATCAGTTTCCAAGAGCAAAAAAAAACCATTACACTATTTTTTCCCTAACTAATCATCTCAAATGATCCAATGTCGCTGTCTTCCAACTGTCGCAATGGTTCACACTCCAGCGAGACCTTTAGTCCCACATGCATCAGGTTGCAGACTTCTCTACAGTTTATATGGCCAACGACATGATTATACTATCGTCAACAATTTTGTTGTTGACAATACCAAACCAAAGACCCATCGGCCTAGCCCGCTCCATTGGTGAACGGATTGCTTCCTTCACTGATAACACATAGTCTCCACAATCCCCAAGTTCACCGCCCTTCATTGGAGTGACCTCTGCCATTGGCCCAAACACTTTACACTGCGCTGATGAAGGTTCTCACGTCGATGCCCAATGCTTCGCCAACTTCCATCGGGGTGACCATTCACATTGGAGCGGCTACCAAGATCTTGGCTGATGGCCAACCTCATGTCGATAGACATAAGTCATCTGTGAAACCATGTATATCAGCCACAGGCTTCTCACTCTTGTCGATAGTGAAAGTCTGCCTGATAGCTTATTCCTTTATCGATGTGAACACAACTATTGGTGTAACATTACCAAGATATGCGGACAACTTCAGTGTGGCCGATGACCAAGGATAGAATAAGGTTCCAGTAGTAATTTGAGACACACGTTCTCTTCAATCTCCCACTTGTCGAAGAGATTACTGCTACCTCTTAATCCTCGCTCAGTTACTGAGAAATATGGGCCCAAAGACCCATTCCATCTGAATACCATTTGAACTTGGCCATACTCATTGGTTTAGTTAAGGCATCCGTGACATTTTCCAAAGTGTCAACCTATTCTAGCTTCACCATATCACGAACAAAATGATATTGGACATCAATATGTTTTGTCCTAGCATGAAATGTAGGATTCTTCGCCAAACATATAGCACTTTTTTTTATATAATGCGCCTGGTAAACTTTTTAACGTGACTGGCGATGCTAGTGCGACATGCCCTCCGGCTCCACGTGAATGCTTTTGCTCGGAGCAATGAACCGGTGAGGCCACAACTGGGGGACCTCATCCCCTAGGAAGAACACTTCAAACCCGCAAGCTCATTGGCCCAGTAGGGGTTTGAACTCTGGTGGCCACCACTACAACCAAGGGACTTAACCACCAAACCATGCCATCATCGGCCAAACATATAGCATTTTGACTATCACTGTGAATTTGTATTTTCCCTACATTAAAACCAACATCAGAACACAACCTCTTCAACCAAACGGCTTCTTGGCATGCATGAGTAGCTACCATGTACTCTGCCTCTGTTGTGGACAAAGCGACTATAGCCTGTCGCTTGGTCATCCAACTGATAGCACCACAATTTAACGTGAATACATATGCACTGGTGGATCTTCTACTGTCAATATCCCCCGCCCAATCAGAATCAACATATCCCTGAATGCTGATAGATCTCTGAGATCCAACTGAGTTTCCATGATAGCAAATAGCATAGTCAGAAGTTCCCTTCAAATACCTCATAACTCTTTTCACATAATCCCAATGTGATCTGCCTAGATTCACCATAAAATGGCTCAAAACTCCCACTGCTTGGGCAATGTCTGGCCTGGTACAGACCATTGTGTACATTAAACTGCCAACAACACTTGCATAAGGCACTTTTTTCTTATTGTCAATTTCATTCAAAGATTCTAGACAATCTTCAACAGATAATTTTGTTCCCTGTAAAAATGGAACAACTAACTGTTTAGAATTAGACATATGAAACTTATCAAGAACATTAGTAATATACTTGCTCTGGCTAAGCCAAATCTTTCTCTTAGATCTGTCCCTTTTGATTTCCATTCCCAAAATGTATTTTTCTGCCCCAAGATTCTTCATTTCAAATTTCAAGGACAGCTGAGATTTTAATTCTAAGATCATTCCCTTACCATTGCCAATGAACAACATGTCATCCACATACACTACAATTATAAGAATCTAGTCACCTTCAGTTTTATAATAAACACAGTGATCAGATTTAGATCTCACATATCCCAAAGATAAAACATACATATCAAATTTTTGATACCACATTCTAGGAGATTGCTTCAAACCATAAAGAGACTTTTTAAGTTTACATACCAGATGTTCTTTACCTTTTTTCACAAAATGCTCTAGCTGGGACATATAAATTTCTTCTTCAAGGTCTCCATGAAGAAATGTTGTTGTCACATCGATCTGCTCAATTTCAAAATCATATGTTGCTGCAAGTGACAACAGAAATATAATGGATGTCAGCTTAGCTACAGGAGAAAAGATTTCTCCATAATTAATACCTTCCTTTTGGGAATACCCCTTAGCAACCAATCTTGCCTTGTACTTATCAATACTACCATCTAGACCATATTTCTTTTTAAATACCCACTTACAGCCCACAGGTTTTCTACCTTCAAGCAAGGGCACCAGATCCCAGGTTGCATTTTTCTCCAATGATGTCATTTCACTATCCATGGCTTCCAACCAAGAATCTGAATCAGGTAAACTAATAGCTTCTTTCACAGTCCTAGGCTCATCAGTATTAGTAAGTAAAGCATAGGCACAACTAGAATCAAGTACTGAAAATCCATACCTATCCGGTTGTCTCCTTTCTCGTGTAGACCTCCTCATAGGCTGAGGTACAGGTTCAGGTTCTTGCTTTGGATCAGAATCTTCGGAGCTACTAGAACTCTCATCTAAATCATCTACACTTGGTGCTTGTTGTTCCTCTTTTACAGGAGTCAAAGGAATAGTAACAACACTCTTTTCTTTCTTCTTTTCTGTCTTCTCCAGCTGAGGATCAATAACCAAAGTTTTTAGCTCTCTAAAAATTACATTCTTGCTATAAATTACTTTTTTAGTTTTAGGATTCCAAAGCTTGTATCCTTTAACACTGACTCCATAGCCAATAAAGATATGTACTTGACTTCTTTGTAATCCAACTTAGATCTCTTTACCTCAAGAATATGAGCATATGCCTCACAGCCAAAGACACGAAGATGTCTTAGAGAGGGCTTCTTTTTAGACCATGCTTCCAAAGGCGTCTTATCAACCAATGATGAAGTAGGAGAATGATTTAGCAAGTAACAAGCTGTAGCAACTGCCTCAGCCTAGAACCTTTGTTCAAGACTAGCATAATTCAACATACTTCTTGCTTTCTCCATCAGTGATCGATTCAACCTTTCAGCAACTCCATTTTGCTGTGGAGTATAAGGTGTAGTTTTGTGCCTTTTTATACCATGATGTACACAATACTTATCAAAATCTGCATTGCAATATTCACCACCATTATTTGTTCTCAAGCATTTTATTTTTCTACCAGTCTGATTTTCCACAAGAGTTTTAAATTCTTTAAACTGACTAAACACTTCTAATTTATTTTTTTTTAAATATACAAAAGCCCTCGAATAATCATCAATAAACGATACGTAGTATCTTGATTTAGACAGAGAAGGAACATCAACTAGACCAAAAACATTAGAATGTACATAGTCCAAAACACCAGAAGATTTATGAGAATTGGAGTAAAAAGAAACACGGTTCTGTTTTCCATATATACAATGTTCGCAGAAATTGAACTCCAGATTACAATCAATCAGCCCATCTACCAGGGTTTTGTTCTTCAAGGTTTTTAAACCTTTTTCACCTATGTGACCAAGTCTATGATGCCAGAGCATTGTTTTCTCTATAGGAAGTTTAACTTCCATAGAGTTTGCATCATGTGTTACAATAGTAGCTTTTTCAGATTTTACAGAGACACTATTACAGCACAATGGTTTAGCATCTAACCTATACAAAGTTCCAATGCATTCACCCTTTGTAGTACAATAGACCCTCTAGTCATTTTACAGCCACCATTCACAAAAGTAACTTGCACACCAACATCATTAAGCTTACTAACAGAAAGTAAATTTTGAGCCAAACCTGGTATGTGTAAAACTCCATTCATTCCCTTTATTCTGCCATCCGGGAACTGGATTCTGACTCTTCCTCGGCCAATAATTTCCATTGTTGAATTACTTGCCAAGAACACCTTCCCACAAGCATATGGTTCATACTTTGTGAACCACTCTCTGTGAGATGTCATATGAAAAGACGCTCCTGAATCCACCAGCCACACATCTTCAAATGCAGGTGTTGCCAAAGCAGCAATGAAGGCATCAGCATCACTCTAAGAAGAATCATTGTTAGAAGAGTTCTTCTTCTTCTTCTTTCTCTCCTCTTTGCAATCTCTTCTAATGTGTCCTTTCTATCCACAATTCCAGCACTTCACCTTGGACTTTGTGCCAGGAGATTTCGATCTCCCCTCTGACTTGGACTTGGACTTCTTATCCTTCTTATTACCTTTTTCCTTTGATATACCTCAAACAGATAGGGCCTCTTTGGCTGTCTTAGAAGATTTCCTCCGCATCTCTTCAGATAACAGTGAGGTAACAACCGCTTCAATTGTAAACGTGGTTGTTGTACTTCCAATAGCCATCACAAGATGATCCCATGAGTCAGGTAAGGAACACAAAAGGAGCATACAGTGGTATTCCTCTTCTATTTTTACACCTACAGACGTCAACTGTGCAACAATCAGATTAAATGTGTTTAGATGGTCTGCTACAGATGCACCTTCATCCATCTTCAGAGAATACAACTTCTTTCTGAGGAATAGTTTATTCACCAAGGACTTGCCCTGGTAAATATCTCCCAACTTCTTCCACAAATCTTTGGCTGACTTCTCTTCATGGACGTTCAATAGAACAGAATCCGCAAGACTTAATCTTATCAATCCTGTGGCTTTTCTATCAGTTAGGTCCCAATCTTCTTGTTTCATGCTTGTAGGTTTAACCCTAGACACAACAATCCAAAGATCTCTGTCGACCAGAAAATCTCCAACCTTAATCTTCCACAACTGAAAGTTTGTGCCATTGAACTTTTCAATGTCTATTTTTCCTGATGTACTTGCCATCTTATTTAACAGAAAAGACCTCTATAGAACTCCCACTTTCTGAACTAACACAAAAAACCCAACCTACCAACAAGGATAACACAATAGGCCAAGCTCTAATACCACTTGTAAGGAAAGCAGAGGTGGGGAATACAACTTCCCTAATGTTAATTCAAAGGGGATAATGCAGATAGGTAACTTGCAATTCAAAACAACATAGATGAATACACTAGATAAACAAAATGCACATTCTAGACAACAAAGAATGACACTAGATTTACATGGGAAAAACCCTTTCGGGTAAAAAACCCACCACCACAAGAGAGACTATCTTTATTACAGTAAACAAAATTAGTTACAATAAAGATCCTAGCCCTTTTGCTCAAGTATCGATTCTCAACAATTACACAACACCGTTCATTGCATCTGCATATTTACAGAACAAACTGTGTAATTTAATCTCTTCATCAATCATCATTGATGTCAATCAATAATATTATATTATCAGTTTCCAAGAACAAAAAAAAAACCGTTACACTATTTTTTCCCTAACTGATCATCTCAAATGATCCAACATCGCTGCCTTCCAACCGTCGCAACGGTTCACACTCTAGCGAGACCTTTAGTCCCACATGCATCAGGTCACAGACTTCTTTGCAGTTTATATGGCCAACGACATGATTATACTATCGTCAGCAATTTTGTTGGTGACAATACCAAACCAAAGACCCATCAGCGTAGCCCGCCCCATCGGTGAACGGATTGCTTCCTTCACCGATAACACATAGTCTCCGTGATCCCCAAGTTCACCGCCCTTCATCGGAGTGACCTCTGCCATGGGCCGAAACACTTTACACTGCGCCAATGAAGGTTCTCACGTCGATGCCCAATGCTTCACCAACTTCCACGGGGTGACCATTCACATCGGACCGACTACCAAGATCTTAGCCAATGGCCAACCTTATGCCGATAGACATAAGTCATCGGTGAAACCATGCATATCGGCCACAGGCTTCTCACTCTTGCCGATAGTGAAAGTCTGCCCGATAGCTTGTTCCTTTATCGATGTGAACACAACTATCGATGTAACATTACCAAGATCTACCGATAGCTTCAGTGTGGCCGATGACCAAGGATAGAATAAGGTTCAAGTAGTAATTTGAGACACACGTTCTCTTCAGAAGTATAACTAGATTTAGTAGCCTCACTGTCTCAGCCCTAAACCTAGCAAGATTACAATGATGGCTTTTAAACCCTAATGAAGGCTCACTACCAAATCACTGTCTTGATGACAAAAGCTTGCTTCCAATCAAATCACACATGATAACTGAATACTGCTTAAGCATCTACTGCTATGCCAAGGTGGAGTCATTTAGCAACTGAATTATGAATCCCAAGGCTTCATTGTTGCTTCTATTCTAACTCTTCTCTTCTATTTGCATGCTCGCACCACACACACACCTCTACCTCTACACCCAACTCAACTAAAGATCTTCACTCTTATATATATCCACATCATGATTTAATCCATAATCAAGTCAACATCTAAGAAGTGATACGTGTAAATAGAAAGATGTACCTTGTCACTCAATCCAATGCACTATGTGTCACGTGAACCCAAATATTCTCCCAAATGTGTTCATATAGGTCAGCTCTAATCATTGAAATACTTGAATAGATCCTTCACACACTATCCTTTCTCCACACTGCGATTTATCTCACTAGTCGGCCTATTCCTCAGGAGCATGTTTAACAACTTCATCTACTGACTTACAACTTTTACTGAGGATCTCAAAACACCTTCCAAATCATATCAAGGACTCTTTAAACATTCCCAATCTAACCCTTTGAACCACAAGGCATTATATCTTGTGGAGAAATGCAAACCATCAGAACTTAGGCTCTGTCTCTGTCAAACTCTATCAAACACTATGGCGATACTTAGCAGCTTGTAGCTAACCTTCCAGTGGACTTTAGATCTCCTAACTCTAGAATAAGACACTTCATACAAGTGTTTACAACACCTTAAAACCACATAGCAAAATACTTATCTGCGGAGGAATGTGGACCACTGCACTAGACCCTGTTCACTATTCTTGCTATACATGTGCTTACCCAGACTTAGATATTTCTTTAAGGCGACTTCCGAAGGAAGTCAAGACTTAATCTATGGAGCATGATACCACCAAAATAGTTACTAACATCATATCTAAACCACGTTACACAATCATCATCTATGAAGACATACTATCTAACTTACTCTCCTCTACTCAGAATACTTTTCATACTTAGCCATTTTCTGTCAACCAGACCTAAAATCAAATATGCTCTTCTAGAGTTATCTCTTCTAGCCATGGTAATAAGATCTTTGAGCCTTGTTTCCATCAATGACACCATACAAGTCCATACCAAAGTAGTTTCTCTTGCCAACAGTAAGATATTATTGCATCGTCAGTTTTCTTCGCATTTTAGAGTGATTTGTTTTCCTTTATTCCACTATGCAATGAGTGATATGTATCCATGTCATTCCGACTATTGTCTTATCATTCTAGTGTGTAACCTATCAATATTACACATGGGACATATCCTTATCACATCATTTACATGCTTCATATCACAATTTGTTTTAATGCTTATAATATTGCTCACCAAAGACACAAGTCTTCGATGATTTACTACCATGTGTCTTCAAGAATCTAATAAAATCAAAGCTATATAAGATCTCATTAGTCCAAGTTGTACACATGTTGTATAGTGTTAGAGAGATTCCTAAAGTGATGTGTTAAGATTCTAAATTGTATCATTCAAATCCTTTGCATTACAAAGTGATTGTTTGTTGTTTTATCACTAGACACAGTGTGTTATTTTCAAAATGTGACTACATGGTTGCTGCTCATTATGCCATTGGCCTTCTTTACATTGCAAAGTGCTATATGTCCTTAACTTTCAGTTTGTTTCTCTACAAGAAATCATAGATCTAGCTATCTATTTAAAAGATCAGGATGATGAACATGTCATTAAATAACTATATCTCCTATGTGTGAAAGTCTACCCTATCCTCATTCCTTCAATTAAAAGACCCACAGGAGTTAATTAAAAGACCTATATTTTCCAATAAGTGTAAAGGAATTGCAACCATAGTTCCAAGTTTCTCCTACTATTTTCCAGGTGAGTTGTATATGAATCCTATAGAAATATAAAGGAATTATAGTCGTAGTTTGAGGTTTCACCTAATTTCTTGGGTGAGTTGTATAGGACTACTCTATGCTTTGTTATATCATCATAAGGAATATTTGCATTCAAGGAATGAGATTCTGGTTTTAATTTGAAGAAGTTTACCTGTCTAAGGGATTTAGGGTTTTTATTATTCATTCCTACATTTGAGGGTTTGCATCATAATTATTTATGCTCATTTAAACCCTAAGAAAACCTTAGCTTTATCCTCTGCACAAAAATAAAAATGTCTTCCAAGTTGTCCAAACACATTGCTATATAAGACATGATAAATTAATTCTCTAGGTTGACCAAAAGGTTTAAGAAGACATCAAGGAAGGGTGTATTAACAAACCATATAGAAGACACAAAAAAGTATGTTAGATATGCCATTATTCTAAGAACTAGATGGGATGTCTTTAAATACTTCTTTGACAAATCCTTCAACAAAGACCCTCTGAATAATGCTTAGAGATTTGACCCCTAGGAAAGGTTGTGATGCCCAATTTATTTTTGAATGTCGACTTGATAGAATGGGTGTGGAAGTGATATGATGCTAAAACTAGGGAAGTTAAATATGTAGAGGGGAATGTCTTATTTACAATCAACATGGAGTTGGTTCAAGTTGTATTCAAATTGAATAAAGGAGCAAAGAAGAAAATAAATTTGGCAAACTTGTCCATATAATACCATAAAATACAAATACAACTATAGGGTAAAATGGTTCCCTCATCATAGGCAAAAGGAAAACAAAGTAATGAGGAAATTGGAGCCCATCCCAGCTAATGAGATTAAGCCATTTGATGTTGTTAAGTTTGAAGGTTAATTTTAGTTAGCATATTAGGAAATTTTCCAAGTGATGGGTATTAATGTAAGCAACAAATACCTATGAGAATGATGATGCTAGTTGATGATGTGCATAACACTTATATGCATAGACTATTTGATTATGGCCAATTATTGGTGAATAATTTATACAAGGAGATGATTAGTTTCAATAAGGTTGATCCTCTTCACAATTTTAGATGGTACTCTATATTATGCCACATCCTACTGCATGCTTTCTCTAAAGAATGGGATGAAGCCTTGGATGTTAGTTCTTGATGATTTCAAATGAGGTTCTAGAGGGGCATATTCTACTTGTTCAAAGAAAAACTATCCATATGGACATGTGCTACTCATCCTCAAATTATTGCATATTTGAAGACTTTTTTTGTCACCCCAGTTTTGAGTAAACTTGGATGAAAAAGCAATAGGATTTTTGAGAAGTTTGCTAAATTATTGAGACCTCATGCATTGGTGTAGGGAAACATAGTGAATCACAATTGGGATGATTGGTTCTTCCATGATGATTATATTTTTATCAAAATATATGGTGCCACTATTGCACCCCTTAAATTACCAATTTATGTGTTAGATAGAGTTGCTTTTCTAGAAGCAATTGGATAGATGCATAATGCATATCAATACCATTTTAGGAAACATAAGAAGGTAGGGTTTTGTCTCCTTAATTGTAATTCTTAGATTTTACCATCTTGGGTAAGGAGGGATATGACATGTTAGCTAATAAAATAAAGGCCCATCATATGAAAACTGATGACAAAAGACAATTTGACCTTAAGGGTTTTATTGACAACCTAAGGAAAGATATTGGAAGATTAGGTTATGAGCATTCTTATTTGTAATTTGTTTGAACTTAAGGTGTGGAGTTGATGGGGGATTGGATGAAGGGCTTGCATGGACTAGGTTGATGTCTCCCTTGTCAAAGGTGGCATTAGGACTTAAAGGTATTTGATTATGTTGCCAAGGTGGAGTTGGGCTCACATGTGTTTGTTGGTGTATGAATGGACATGAATGTTGGTTCACATGGGAAGAAATGTGATTGGTGTTAGGGTTAGCCAGCAGAAGATATCAATTAAATGCAAATAAAGATTAAACAAAGGAATGAAAAATACATAGAAATAATAACAGCGAGAGACAATTTTAACGTGGTTCACCCAAACTCGGGCTACATCCACCAACAGAGAGTCCAATATTATTATCCATTAAATCAAACCGATTACAACCACCAATCCCTGCAACTCAATACCACTGCAAAATGCTACAATACAATATCAACAGAAACCCTAACTTTTAGCCTTTTGTATCAAGACTTATGTCAGTTACAAAATAGGGTTTTTTATGTTGGCTAATAGAAAAATAACTCCCGACGCCTTTATAAAATAATAAAAAAATATGTGACCCTGCAAGGGGCGTTGCCTCTTGACCCCATAGGAATTTGGGGGGAAACTGCGCTGATAAAAGTGGGGAAAATTTAACTTCCAAGTTTGATTAGGCTCCATATAACAACAATTGGTTGATGTAGCATTGACTTGGCATATGGATGAATGGGGTTTTGTACTTGTCTTATCTTCGTAACTAAAGAGATAGGCTCCTTGAAGTATGAACTTAGGCATAGGAAGAGGGGCTCCTTGGAGTACAAGCTTAGGTCTTGGTTTGGAAATAGGATCATTAAGGATTAGGACCATGTTGAAAGTGCTTGACTAGGATTAATGATGATGTGGAATGATTAGGGATTGATAGGATGAAATGATGAAAGGATGTGATTAGAAAGGGTGATTAGGATGTGAAGGTTGAATGTCAAAGATATGAGTAGGATACGATAATGATATGATGTAGAATGATGAGAATAATGATTAGGATGAAAATTGATTGGGATGTGAATAGAATGAAGGTGACAAGAGTGAATTTGGTGGTGAGAATGTTTAGAATGTTTGGAATGAGGGATGACTAGCAAGATCGACTCCCTTTCTCTTTCTTTTGCAACCATGTCTCTACCAAATGAGATTTGTGAATTGTGGGATGTTATGGGGATGCCAATGCAAGGTGGATGAGGCCCAGATTATGATAGAGGCTAATGGATATTAGTCTCCAAAAAGTCTATCTCCAAGAGGGTACTCTCTTCTACTAATGACCTTGTCAAAGTATAAATTGGATTTATCAAGACCTTGAGGTGTGAATGAAATGATTGATTAGAGTGAACCCATGAGTTTCAGAATTCACTTGAAAGGATGGACTTAAACTAGCCTTGTGGTATTAAGCCCAAGTTGTGATTGATTTGAAAAATATATCAAGGTCTCTTAGTCCAGATTTGTACTTGTGATATAGTCAAGCTTCGATAGTTTCTCCCTATGTTTCAACCTTAGGAAGACTATATTTGAGAACCTCTATTGATGTGAAGGGCTAAATCCTAATGAAATGTTGTGATGAAATTTGATCCTAAAGGAATGAAATTGGATGTGTAGTGGGTGAACAAAACGAGCAAGTCTATATGTTTTTGACATGATTGTAGTCAGATTTGATAGGGAGAGTGGATGCTCAAAGGTTTCCCTATGGTTGTGGTGTATTGTGATTGGAAATGATTAGGATCAAATTGATTGGATTGAAATGAAGATTATTAGGATATGATTGGGAGGTGATCGATTGGATTAGAATTAAGATGATGTGTAGTGATGAGATTAGATGAATTCGATGGATTAGGAAGAAGTTAATTGGATTATGAATGAGGATTATTAGGGTATGATAAGGATGACTTGGATAGACTAAAATGAAGATGATTATGTGTTAAGATCAGAGGACAAGGATGGATTGGGATGAAGTTGATTGTATTATGAATGAAGATGATGATGCATAGTGGTAAGATTAGATGATGTGGATGGATTAGGAAGAAGTTTGATTGGATTGTACATGATGATGATTAGGGTTTTGACTAGGATGATTATGATGATGGTGATTGGATGAAAGAGATGACTAGGAGATGATTGGAATGATTAGGATTTAATGGTTAGGATACTGAATAGGATAGGTTTAGATGGATTGGATTGGTTAGGATGAAAGTGGATTATGATATGTGGAATGACAAGGATGATGAGGAAGGGCAAGTTTAGATGATTTGGAATGGTGTTGATTGGATTAGGAAGAGGATGATGTGGAATGGTGATAATGCAATTAGGATGTGATTAGGATATGGCAAGTAGGATGATTAAGAAGTGGGTTACGTGAATGACAAGGATTGGATTAAGATGAAATGGCAAGGAGGATGTGATTAGGAAGTGTGACTTGGAATGTAATTGGGATATGAATGTGATGACTTGGAATGACTATGTTGGAAAAATGTGAAGGGTGGTGATTAAGAAAGCACACACATCAATCATAGAAGACACTTGGCAATCAAATTGGTTGTTTTTGGTGACTCTTGACAAGTTTAAAAACACTTGTAAACATGCATGATCCTAGGTAGGAAAGGAAAATATCTCCTGGATTCCCACTGCAGATAAATCTGAGCTACACTTATTCAAAGTGGATAGCTTAGAAGTTTGGTGGCATTGGCTCCCCCTTACATGGTACACACTTCTTAGGTGCACTAACCTTCAAATTCCCAAACACTTGAAGATCTCAAGGAATTTGCTATCTCAATTTTGAACTGCGAGAACGTGGGACAGCTTGGGAGGTCTAACCTCTTGCGCTAACAAATAGAAGGATTTTGGCCAGTAGCACAAAGGGTTCTTAGTCTATGTTTTGGGGTAAATCAGTGTCTATACATGTGGCGGTTTCCTCAATTAAGAGGCCTCATAGCCCTTAGAAAGGGTTTTGATGCATCACTAGGATATTGAGGGAGACATCCGTCGGTATAGAAAAACTACACCGGGTGATTGATAACTTTCTCTACAACCATGATTATTTGTATAGCGGGCTGAATGAAAGCAGCTCTCGTTACCTCTCACAAAACAAGAGGCAATCCCTCTAAGGGTACACAAAAGCAACACAAGTGCGGAAATACTTTTGATCCCCAAGTTCATACGGTCATGCGAGGGGAGAGCATATGTATTTTTGATTTGGCTACACTAGACAAAGTTCATTGACCTTACAAAATAGATGTGTGGTGTGATTTATGCAAATGTTGGGAAGTGTTTTTGATTCCCAACATCGCATAAAGTGTGAGGGAAGAGCATACACACTTCACAACATAAACACAATCACCAAGCATAGTAGACAGTGATTCATTTTAAGCCCCAAAACCAATTTTGAAAACAAGATTATGTTCATTTAAGTGCACCAAAACTAAATGTTCCTATGATAACTAAGCACATGCACATGAAAAGGAAACCCTGCATCAAAATGTGTTAGTAGTCTCAGTTTGAATTCTTTGACCAATGAACGCCACAAGCTAAAAATCAAACATTAGTAGCATAAAATTCCCATGATAATCTAAAAACATGAAATTCCAAGTAAATGCCTTGTTTTGCAAGCCACAAGTCAAAGAGGTAAAAAGAGGGAATCTAATAAAAATCTACACAATCTGATCAGCTACAAAAAAACCAACAACAAAATTAGAAAATTTAGGAGATTTTAGTATGCACTTTTAAAAACAAAATTGCAAAAAACAGATAAATTTTGCATGATTTATAAGCATTTGAAGTTTAAACTCAGTGTTGACTTTGACTGATAAAAAACCTTAAAAATGACATAGTCACCTAATAAAAGTTGCACCACTGCGTAGTTCATTGTGTCAGCTTTCTAACGAGTCCTTGTTTGCGCAATTTAGAGCCCGTATGACCAAGTTATGATTAAAAAAAAGAAAAAAAAAAGGCCCTATCAGGCATGTGGGAGGCATAAGAGGATAGCCTGACTGCTAACCCTGACCGTTAGTGGTTAGAGGTCCTGCTGGTCACATGTAACAAGTTAGCCCTGACGGCTATCTCCAGTGGTTAAGGTTAAGATTGGCCCTTGGTCATTCATATGACCAAGGGTTGGAAAGAATGAAAAATAAAAAATAAAATGAAAGGAGAGACATTTTAGTCCCCCCTCCCCATGTGACTGGCAGTCAGGGATTCCAAACCCTAGTCACCACCACTAAGGAGAAGATCGGCAACCTAAGATTTAAGGCCCAAAGTTAGGGCTTTGGTAGTCTAAGGGCCTTTTAATAGCAACAAAGGGTTGTCAAAGTTTGAGTGAGCGACAATGGTAGGTTTTGAAGTGGTAGAGGTGCGTTGAGTGGGTGGCAATGAGGCCAAAACTAGTGTCGCCCAAGTCCTAGCTGGTGGCGACAGGGAGTTGCCAGTAATTTGGCAGAGCAACAGACCAGAAGAATGCAAACTGCGATGAGGGCGACAGAGGACAACTTCACGGGTGACGACCTGGATTTAATGGGTGAAACTTAGGGTTTATGCAAGTGAGGATATGGTGGCAACAAAGTAGTGGGTGGTGGCCCAGTGGAGAATGGGTGGAGTTAGGGTTTATGCATTAGTTAAGGAGTAGCAAAGAGGAGGCAGTAGGTGGAGCTAGGGAGTTTAAAAGCAACGATCAGGATGGGTGTCGACTGTAGAGATGAAGATGGCGGTGGTTTTTTATTTTTGTATGCATTAGGGTTAGGAGAGTTGACCCAGCCTGGAATGGGTGGCAACTGCACTATACCAGGCAGCAACAGATTGGATAGTTAGGGTTAGGTTTTCTTTTTTTTGAAATAAACAAAGGTAATAAAACCATTAAACCTGCAATACAAATTTTTTAACCTACAATACAAACCTCGATCATAAATTAGATAGAGCACACTACGAATTGTATGGCCAATCCATATAGTATGCACTAGTAAGTAAAAAAATTCAAAAAATTACCAAAATTTATTGTAACCAAAATTATATAGCAAATTTTATGTCATTTTTTGCGGAAAGGGCCTCCCGGACTCAATGTTGAGGTTCATTTGAGACCAAGAAGCCACCTGCAAAACTTGGTTTTCAAAAATCACCAAAATGTTAGATTTTGTATGCATTTCACGTTAGGTTCACCATTCGTCACAAGGGTTTAGATTTTCAAACATGTAGAAATGAAACTACTTGAAAACCCTAATTGTAATGAAGTGCAATCTAATGTAGACAACAATCCAATACAAAAAATAAACTAATAATCTAAGCTAGTATTGTCTTCTCTCCATTGTCCTCCTCTATCTTGCACTATTGTTCTCAAATTTGTAGATTCATGCAAACATCTTGAGAATCTTATGTGTGTGTATAGCAAGATATTGGACATTGTAAGAAAAATAGGGAGATTCCAGAACTAAGAATATTGAAAATAAACTCAGAGAGAGCAAAATGAGCTAGAAAAAGTGGTTTTATAGAAGAGCAGATTTGAATGGAGGGCTAGGGTTTGATTTTGACTTTGGAGGCAAATGGAGGGTTGAGATGAGCTAGGGTTTTCTCACCACTACAAGACAAAATTGAATTTAGAATTGACATAAATGGTGAGGTGTAATATGATTTTTAAATTAAATAAATGGTGTTCATTTATTTAATTTATTTGAGGAAAGGGATAATGTGATGGGGTTGATTTATTTGTTTGAATAAATCAAGTGAAGGGGACATTAGGAAAATGAATGATTAAATAATTAATTAATTAAAACTAATTATTGAACCACAGAGGCAAATTAGGGAAAATTAGTAGAATGTGGGAGAAATTAGGGTTTTGCAATCTGAGGACACTTTTAGGTGTCTACACCAAGAAGTTTTAGTTTCACTATGAATTTTTCATCAAATGTTTGAACCACTAGTTGTGTGGGTTATTGCCTTGAACACAAGGTATATGCATAGAAATAAGAGACCAAAAGGGGGTCAAAAGTGGCCATTTTTTTCTCAAATTAGTAAAAATTGACCTTGGATGAGAAATTGAAGATAACCACACTCAAAATTTGAAGATGTAACAAGAACAAGATTCGTAGTGCTTATAATCTAGTTTCTAAACTACATAGTTTTTTTAAAAATGGTGGATATTAAGAGATTTAGATAGGGAGAGCACACAAAGTGCTCTTGCTTTTTCAAAAAAATATAACATAGCGTCTGGTGTGGTCCCCCTAAACTATTGACTTTTTTAAGTATTTCACAAATCACTTGGGTGGAAAATTAGCTAACATCACAATGTTTATCCCTAAGTTTTAGGCTAATTTTTTATGAATTTTTAAAGTGGGCACATCCTAAAAAATAAAAATTTGAGCATGCTCCCCCCTAATTTTTTTGAAAACCAATAAAAAAAAATTATTTTTTGAATGTGTATAGAATAGAGTCTAGAATCTAAAAATGTTATTTGTTTCAAATTTGGATGAACAGATAAAAAATGATACCAAAATACTATACATAGGTTTTTGACAAAAAAATAAAAACACTAACAAAAGAAATTGAAGATGGAAACCGTAATATTTTTAGATTTTAAAAAAAGTAAATGGTTAGAAAGCTAATAAAAAATTGAATCCATCTTGGTATTTTTTAGATTAACATTGAAAAACATGTAAGATGATGGAGAGCATGCCCAAGATTTATTTTTTTTCTATGTTTTCTTGAAAACACATCTTTGGGCATCTAACATGTAGATCCAAATCCAACCCTTTGGGTTGGATGTGCAAGGAAAATCCATCCCTTAGGGTTGGTATTTCTTGATGTCGTTAAAAATATGAGCGCGTTATAATGTGCTTGAATTTCTAATTACCTAAAAAAGTGAGCAACGATCTATAAAAGGAAAAAGCCATGATTTTTTGACCTACATGCTCTATTTATTCCTCTACATTGCACTTTATGTGACATAGAAAAGAACTTTTGATTCTTTTGAGGATCTACAATCATTAGTTGACAAAATTATCTCACTTTTTGTTCTTGTATCAACATAGAAAATTATAATTACATGTTTTAAATTAAATTTGATATTTTGAATCATTATTTTCATGTTTTAAGGAATTAGAATAATTGATTGACAAAACTAACTAATTTTTTATCTTACATTGACAAAAAATTCTAATTACATGTTTTGTATTTGAATTTGATAAATTGTCAATCATTGTTTTCTTTATTTTGAACAATTGTGTTAGATTGATATAGAATTCAACATCATGCCAACGAAATAACAAAAAACTCAAACACTAAAGGAGCATGGAGCCAATAATGTGAAGAAAAAAGAACGATTGAGATAACTTCATGAAAATAAGAAATTGAACTCCATAGATGAAGATATACCATCTTTGTCAATTGAATTAGATAATGAAACATACAAGAAAGAGAAGGATTTGGAGAAGCAAAGGGAATGAATGAAAAAACTTTATGCAAGTAAGAAATTAAATCCGAGAGTTAAAGGTACATCATCTTTGCCATCTCAAATTGATATTATATAAAATCCTCAATCACTAATTGAAAATGATGATGCAATTTCAAATGTAAATATAGATGTTGTACCAATTGATCAATTGTTTAATGAGAAAAATTTATCTAATGAATCAAGTTTTCCATTGAGAACACCTACTAGATTTTTTTGTAAAAAACTTGTTTTTTATTGAAATTGAAAAGAACATTCTAAAATCAATTCCTAATAAGATTCATGAATGTACTTGTATAAGAAATGTTAATAAAATATGATTTTTAAAAAAAAACTTAAGTGAAATGAGAAAATGTCAATTATTTGTTGAAATTATGAAAAATCCTAAGTTTAGACCCATCATAAAGATTCTTGGTCTAAGAACATCAAATACTAATAGTAAAAAATCTAAGATCAATGCATATCAAAGTGTGGGTTTGACCTCACACACCAAAGATAGTAATGCTAAATGACGTGTCATTACATTAAATATAATAAGTAATCAAACAAATAAATCTCGCTTGATAAGGAAAACAAATCAAGCATTAACATTAAATAGAAAACACTCATGAAAGCCATTGGAAGGCATGAAAGAGTTGAGGAGCCAAATAGCAATGAACTATGGTCATTCTCTACTAGATTCCCATAGAAAGATTAAGTCAGTGTTGAAGCCTTAAAATTCCTAATTGAATAAATTAGGGAAAATAGAACAAGAGTATTCTCTAATCAAAGAGATGTTGTAAAAAGGAGAATTTCTTGTCAAAACTATAAGCCACATCCAAAGACATTTTTTGGATATGACTTAAACCCAAATTTTCCTTCAAATTTGTAGGGACTTATCCTCAATAAAAATTAGTCAAAGGTATTTTGAAATGGAAAAACTTTTTTATGTCAAAATAAATAACACATGAACAACTTCTTGTTGTAGAGTCCACATTGAATTTTCTATGTATTATGATGTTTTTTGACATATATGTGTATCTTTGCATACTAATGATATTCTATAGGAGTGTATGGTAGAAGCTTCACCTAAATCGGTAAGATATTTCACTTTAAGCATTTTTTGTGAAAGAGTAGATGGACAATTGTTTTATAAGAAATCATGTTTGGATAGAACATGTTAGATTTGTGGTGTTTTGTAATGTTTGAGAAATTATGTACACATGGATAATACAAATGTAATTGGAAATGAAGTTGTAATTTTTTGTAAAATATAAGTCAATGACATACACTCTGAAAAATGGTAAAGAGGCATAAAATGTGAATTGGTGAGTGAAAAAATACTAGTAGATCTGAATTTATGCCTATTTTTCAATAAAAGATAGTGTATGAGTATGCAAGACATACACATAGAAATCAATGGTTGGACTTGCAATTCAAGTTATGTAAGGATAAAATATCCTCTTCATATGGTCATGTCAAATGTAAACTTTTCAAAGAATTATACACTACAACCATAAAATGTCAATCATAGTATTTACACTAACAAGTTATGTATATATATTCATGTAAGTTCAACTCAACTAGCTACAAATTCTCTTGAGGCTTTACAACTTTTTCCTTTGTTTCTCTAACCCTCCTTGTTTTTTTTAGAATCTCTTACAAGTTTGTATAAGAAAGTTCAATTTCTATGCTAGTATTAATTCTATCCTATCTTACATGGATTGGTATTTTTAACATCTCACAAATAATATATTAAATTAAATTTATGTTATGACACAATTACAATTGAGATTCGTTATTTTAATTAGCATCATAGTATTGTCAATTATAAAGAGCATTATTGCCAATATAGCAAATCTAGTACTTGCCTTTGTGGTATGGATGACCTACTTTTGATCAAAAGGCTATATACCATTGTCTTCATATACAGCTTTCATAACTTCAATTGGTAGTCCCTACAATTTATAAAATTTATGGTCTAGTAGATTATGACAACTATCTATAGATTGGTGTTTTAGATTTGCATCAAAATATGAGATATAAGCTAAGGTCTTAGATTCATGTTATTATGGGAATGTTTATGGTTTATTGTAATAACCTATGTATCTAGATTGTTAGTTGATAAGTGGGCAATGAGTGACTATTGTAATAGGTGTTGGATCATATACAATTTTTCTTTTCAAGAAACAAGCTCATTCTTTGGACATGTGCAAGAACTAGTTAGTTGATAATTATTTTTATCTATCTTTCTATGTTGCATTAGTCTTTATTTATGTATGCTTTCAATTTCACCACATGCCTTTTGTATATTCATATTCTTGTGGATTAATTGCAACAATGCATTCCAATAATAAATAGGATGAGATTTAACAAAGTCCATACAACATAACAATAAATGGAGATATGGTTTTTTTCAAGAAGTCTAGGATATATATAATATTAAAAGAGAAGAAATAGTTGATAATAAGAATGCATAAGATGACCTTATTGATAAGAATTCAAATAAAATGATGTCATAGAAGTTAAATGGTAAATTGTCATAATATTATAATGTATCACACTTTTACTTCAAATGGTTTTGTACAAATCTGTTGCAACACAATTGAGAAAGTATATGTTTTTAGAGATTTTTAAATTCCCAAAGAAACTCTATTAGATAATATTTTCTCAAGACGTCTTTTTCTAAAAAGAAATGCTTCACACCCTTTTAAAAATATTTTTAGCTAATTAGGTTGCACAAAGCTATTTTTTATGTACATATATATATGTACATATGGTATGAGTTGAATAACTCTATGGATGTTTAGGAAATATTCTTATAGGTGTTGAGAGAATATGTCCTATTTTGTGGGTAGCTTTCTAGACTCATTCATGTCTACAAAAATATTTTTATTTGCATGGACTTTTTTATTTATGTGAATATTTGAAGTATATCACATTTTCCAAAGTGGTTTAGTTGCTTGAGTAAGCCCCTTGTCTTCTAATCTATTTTTAGAAATTTCTTTAACTCTATTACATGATTTAACCTTTAATAAACAAGTCATTCATTTATGTCTAAACACTATCTTTTAATATGATTATAAAGTTAATATCTTCACACTTAGTGTAATAGATACCAAGTTGCTTGATTTGTGCAAATTTATGCTTGCCGTACCACCTATTGAACCAATACATGCCTACCAATGAAGGATAAAAACATAATTTGTAATGCATATGTAACTTCACTCTACATGCATAATAGATTCACAACCTTTCATAAAGAGATATTTGAAAAAACTTTGGTGAGTGACATTGGTCTTGATTTTAATTTCATCATCATACAAATGGATTGTTGTGACCATTAATTCTAACTCTTCTCCCATGTTGTATATATGAGTAGAAACATAGATGATCCACCCATATTTATGGCTTCCTTTGGTTGTGAGGAGTGCCTAACATTGAAAGCTTGAATTTGAGTGGTCTAGAAGTAGTCTAAGATGTTGTGCAATACATCAATAAGTATGTTTTATCATGGAACCTATGAGTAAATGGCCAAAGGGAACACATGGTGCACCACTCCATCCTTCACAACAATTGCTTGTTGGACACATTAGAAATGCTCACTTCCAACCCCTTTGTGGACTACACAAAGTTAGTAAATCATGTTCAATGCCCCACAAATGTAGTGAACAATCATGTTTGTCAAGAAATGGATCATCAATGGCTTGTCATTAGAAAGCTCCTTGGAATTTACAAACAACATTTTCTTTGGTTGGAAATGATAGTTGGCCACACAACATTTAGGGCTGCCCAAAATGATGCTATGTTGAACACCCATAACTCAACAATTATTTCAATTTAGCATGCAAATTTTTATTTTCAACCTATTCTTTCTTGCCATGTAGTGCTCGAATACATTGACAAGTATGATGCAAAAATAGAGTGTCATTTAAACACCTATCACCAAAATTTGAAATGCTTCTCAAGAAATGTTGATCTAAAAAGGTCATCTTCTACTACATGTCACAAGTTCATAACTAAGAGTATTGTTGATCATAATATCATTGCATAAGAGTCCTTCCACTTGTTAAAACTACCACTTACAATCCTTAAATGTGAATAGGAAAATCTTGTGTCATGTACCTTTAGCTCAATAAAATACTATAACTACCTCAAAATTCATTCGTAGATATATGGGGTGACCTATAGCATGTAATCATTGTTACTAATTCAATCTAGGAGAAACTAGAATTCTTCAAATACTTGCACAACCTACAAGTGGACAAAAAGTGAGATACAAAACATTGTTTGTGTCTTTTTGTGTTTCACAACTATTTCATCTAAAAACACTAACATGTTTAACTCTTTTTGTTGGAGTGAGATTCTACTATACTTGGCTTTCGACAACATTCTTGTTAAAATTGGGTTGAGGGTGATCCCATAATGGTGTACATACCACTTTTTGGCCTAAGTGGGACAATGAAATTGACATTTTAAACTAAATTTTACTTTTTGTCAATTATAGAAAGCAAACCATTAATAATTTGAAGATAATGTGAACTATTGATATTTGAGATTTTGTGTGGAGATTCTAAATATTATTTTTTAAAAAAATTTAAAAATAATTTCTCATTTTTTGAGCATTTCATAGCAACTTATTTTTTATACTTTATAGTATTTTTAATCAGTGATACTATTCTATAATGCATAGCTTTTTTTAGAAATAAGCTAAATTCACAATTTCTTAAACATAGATCATTAACACTGATATCTAGTACATGCATAATTTTTCATATTTTTTAGTTGCATATTTTATTTAATATTAATTTTTAAATTCAGATTAATTATAATTTAGAGTAATCTTATACCATAAAAGATAAGTTTTTGAATATATGCATTTTTTTGGTTAAAAAAATGACATCAATATGGAGTGTACACATTTTTTTCTAAATTCTACCTTTTTTAATTTTGCCATTTGCATCAAATAGAGATCTTTATGTTTACTAAGAAACTTATTCTCATTAGAAAATGGAAAATAAATATAATAATTAAATAAAATATATTAGAAATTATACTTTTTGGAAAGCTTACTCTAAGGGCTATGATCCTACAAAATCTCATGTCATGGTGAGTATGTTTGATGGTCCAACCCTTGCCACAAAACACAAATTTCTTCTAAAAACTCTATGAGCAATAGGAGGATGGCACCAAGAAGACCTTTGTGAAGGTAGCTTCATTCGAAGGTCTCTCAAATAAAGGATTTTGAACATGATGAAAAAAGGCCTTCATTCAAAGGTAATAATCTTTAGTCATACCCCCCTTCTATGATGAAAAAAATCATAGAAAACTAGAAAATATTTTTGAATTTATATTCCTACTTTACTTGCGAAATTTGAAAGAAGTTTTATTGGTTTGGGGAAGACAAACTTTGTTCATTTTGTGGCACATTTGTAACATATAAAGCATTGAACTTGTGAATAGCAAAACTCAATAAGGTGGAATATATAGTTAAAAAGTATTTGTCTCCTATTTTACATAAAGGGGTATGATATAAATCTTGTGATATTGCATCGAATCCAATTGGTCTCCTATATTACATATCTTTATAAGTATGCATCAAAGAGACTAAGAAGAACTAGTGTTGGAGAAAAACTATCTACCTCTAACTATTTTGAATGTTTACATTGACTCAAACTCTAGCTGCCATGAAGTTTGTTTAATAATTTGATATAATTGTATTTTGTAAGAGATGTTGACTATACCAGTTGTAAAGTTACAAAGATTGTAATCCATGACATATATAAACTAGAAAAAAGTTTTCTATAAATTTATTACAAATATTATAATATTATTTTTAAAAAATTTGTTGTGATTTAAAAACTATCACCATACGCATTAATACCCATTGAATCTTTGAATTCACAATAGAAAATGCAATAAATTGAATCTAATATATTGGGTAACCATTTCTGTCAAGGAGTTTTAGCATTGTTGGTTTGAGGAGTGGGGGACTAGATTCTCATGATGTCATAAAAACTATCACTATACCCATTAAACCTTTGAATTCATAGCATCTAGACTATAGAGTACATTAAGCCAAATAAGTTGGGTAACCATTTCTGTCAACGAGGTTGGTTTGAGGAGAGGGTGACTAGATTCTCATGCTGTCATGAAAACCCCATCCCAGCAACAAGGTAGACAAACACAGAAAGCGTGTTAGCTGAATACATGCAACGGATCTCTTTAGTCATTGTCGACTTGCATGTAATGACAGAAACGTGGAGAAGACTTTGAGCAATGGTTTCTAGAAGTTTAGATGTTATAGGCCACTACTGGTATTTTCCACTTCAAGACAATAAAATAATCTCAACAATTAAAATGTCATGGAAGAAACTTTGGCTGCAAGTTTCTCGTGTTTGAGTCTTTATATGCTTTTGCCTAAGATCATCTCTATCAATTTGTTCTACTTTGTAGTTGTGCACTTGGCATAGTTTACCAAGAAAAAGAAAAAATTCATCTGGTTTTCTTTCTTAGTTCTGCAGTTATATCATGTCTTCAGAAATTCAGGGTGGGAATTGGCCTTAGCCATGAAGAGGCCGTTGAAGACAGAGCTTTATAAGCTTCATACCATTTATGAGGAAGGGGAGTGTTGATGTTATTGTAGCGTCAGGAGATTTACTCAGATCAACTCAATGAAAAGACATATATGAAGAGACATCAAAATATATGAAGAGACACCAAAATATATGAAGAGACACCTAAGCATATGAAGAGTTGCCGATGCATATGAAGAGTCATCAACGCATATGAAGAGTCACCTTGATTTGTATATATACATCGATTCAATCACTTCATTAACACCTCCAGCAGAAGATCGGTCATTCTTTAGCAGCAGAGCAGATTTCAAGGAGAAACATATTCATTTGTATCTTTGTATCTAGGAGAGGTGCTATTATTCATTGTATCAAATTTGCCCTTGTGTTGGCCCTGAGTTGTAAGTAGATTTTTGCTCCTATTCCTTCAATATATAAGAGATATATTTGCTGGGTTTTTCTCCCTCGAGTTGGAGGGTTTTCCTAGGGTACCTGCTATGTTCATTGCTCTATGTGTTGTTGTATTTCTGCTTATTTCATTTCTGATCCTAAAACTAACATGGTATCAAAGCGGGTCTAAGAAAAGATATAATCAGATTTGTTTAAGCAAGATCACAAACATGGGGCAGTTGCAGCACAGGAATTTGGTGCAGCTATGGGGCTGGTGTAGGCGACATAAGTAACTCTTTATTGTCTACGTCTATATGCCCAATGTTAGCCTCGATAAATTGATCTTTGGATGACCCACAGCAATGCTACGGTAGTCTGAGAGATATAATATTCTCAATGGAGTCACTGCGGGGTTGTTGTATCTACACGAGCAGTGGGAGAAGAGGTTTGTCCTCAGAGACATTAAATCGAGCAATGTGTTGTTGAACTCGGAGCTCAATGGAAGATTTGGGGATTTTAGATTGGCAAGATTGTACGACCACAATGAGAAACCCCGCAGACAACTCATGTGCTGGGGGTCACCGATTCCTGTATATCCATTTGTAATGGCCCTGAGATTCAGCCTTTGTCCTTGTTTTATTCATCTGAATCTTGGTGTGTCGGCATCTCAGTGTTGTGCGTTATTATCTTCTAAGTCATTAGGGAGTTATCGAATCTGATGCACTAAGGATGTGTCGACGGTGCCTAAGTGTTTATTTGTGTGGTGTTTTCGGGGTTTCTCTTTCCCCACTCATAGGATGGTGATCAGGTGGAGGCTTGATTCATCCGGGCCTGACAAAATGGTATTCCTGTCGGGATGCAGCGTGATGGTTGGGCATCCTTTGATGGCCCAAGTATCTCCAAGGCCCGATGCCTTTAATGGTATCCTGTGCACATGGTACGAGTTTTATATGTGTTTTGTACTCTTTGCATATGTTCAAAGGTACTGTTGTAATGTCCAATGTTTATATGGTGCAATGCTTCATATTTCATCGGGAGTATTCATTTTGTTTTGAGCGCACTCCACGAGCCCAATCGTCTTCATGGCAGCATGTGTATGTGTCAGGATTATTAAGAGTGTTAGTGCTCATTTCATATGGCCGACGAGGTACCAGGTCCGATACAGGTAAGCAAAGTGGTGTATCCTTTGGAAGGGGTGTGGGAATTGTATACCAGAGAGAGCCTGATGGATGCCGCCTATCCCAAACTACAAGGTGACTATGGAGTGGAAGAGAAAGGAAGGGAAGCAAACTTATATATTATGTATGCTGGAAACATTAATGCCCTTGATGGGCACATCAGTGCCATCGCCAACAATACTTGTTGTTTCTTATTGCTCTTCAGAACTTGAGATAGAGAAAGCTCATAGAATAAATTTAGAAGAAGTATCTAGTTTCAAGCCCTTTGAGCTGCCTACTTATGCAAAACAAGCCACTTCTTCCATGTTATTGGGGCATTCTACTCTTGTCTTGGAGACAACTTTTATCTCTATTTCTGATGATGGCAAAGTGTGGAAATGGTTGTTGACTCTAGAGTATGGCGTTTGTTGACGAAGCAGGTAGAGCACATTGGTCGTGTGAGGGTGAATAGTGACGGGATTCTTCTAACGGTGACACGATCGAAGATTGTGGCATTCAAACTTGAAAACTACGGGTTGCCTTTCAGTAGAAAGGAAATTGCTCTGGATGAACAAGATCTTATAGTAGAAAGTGTGGAGATAAACAAAGACCGATTCTTGACGGCGTCAGATAATGGCACTACTAGAATATGTCAAATTACAAACTTCGAAGATGTTTACGGCTTCTCCTTTGACAAAGTGGCAGATAGTAACTTGATGAGCACCGGTAGCAGCAATAGTAATTATAATAATCATATCAGAAAAGTTCTCGGGACCTTGAACATGTGGCAAGCATTTCTGTCTATTGATGGAATGGTGCATGCGTGGGATGCCCATAGCAGGTTGCGTCTGCACCGCTTCCATGAGCAGATGGGCAAAGTGTTTGATCTAGTGGCTGATAATGAACATGTAGCGAGCTACGCGGTTGATATGGGAACTCACGGGATGCATAAAGGGGCAAATGAAGGCCTAGGCTATTGATTTTTGTTTCTACAGTGGATGAAGATGAAGTGAAAAGAGCATCAAAATAAAGAGATAAGTATTTTATGTGTGTGCCTTTGAATAATGATGTAGCTAATTCATACACTAACATTGGGAATAGTAAATCATGTATGCTTCTAGCATTGGTCTAAATATTTCTTTTTGGGGTAATTTGATTCAATGAACTATTAGTCATCTCTCTAAAAATGCTTCCAGGATGGATCGAGGAGCAAAAGGATGATGAGAGACTACATAAGTAATTCAAAGGGAGGAAGAGCTTGAGACATCCTGTGAGGAAGGCATGCTTGCAGCCATGGAACTGAGTTGGTGGCACATAACTTCACTGGAGACATCTCTCGAGGGCACAAGGTTGGGTCAGCCTTGGATGAGGAATTTGCATTAGCAAAGAAGATTGAGAAAGATGAAGACACTAAACAACGGAGAACCCTTACAAATTGTCATTGTGATCAACCACTTCGAAGAGGAGGAAATGACATTCAAAGGGAGTTAAATTCTGAGAATTCAAGGCACGAGTTGAGAGCATGTCCGGGAAAAGGACTAAGGTTCTGAGATAAATCAATGGAGGGGAGTTCACTTCCTTGCAATCTCTGAGGTAGGGATCAAGAGGGAGTTCTGTGACTCACTAAGAAGAAGTGAAGGTGTCAGCTAAGTGGGTTGCATTACTTGGAAGACCTCTTCAGCTATTGAGAATAGAATTGAACAAGATTATCAATCTAAATTTGATTTTGGTAGTTCCGCAAACCTATTCAAAATAAAGTGATCTGGGATGAGATCAAGGAAGATAGTCCTGAACTCTCGCAAGTCAGTAGTGCCAGAGGTGTGCGTTGAAAACCATTTCTCTAAGGCAATCATTGCAAGCAATCTTGGACGAGAAGGTCAGAAGGTTGATGCAAGTACTTGGAGCTTCAGAGGGAGTCACATCATCATGAAGATCTGTTGTAATGTATATTTCTCTGTGATGGAGAAGTATGAGGTGAAAGCCCTTGTAGTGTATATTTCTCTGTGACGGAGAAATATGAGATGCGAGTCCATGACGATGTATTTTTTCCACTAATGGGAGTAGCCATTGTGGACATCACATTGAGAGACTCCGTGATGATTCTCTTGTACTTGTGTTTATCCACCCTCTGGGAGTAGCCATGGTGGATGTCATGTTGAGAGACTCCATGACGACATCACGTTGAGTGACTCCGTGATGGGCATTTGTACACATGTTTCTTTCCACCCTCTGGGAGTAGCCATGGTGGATGTCATGTTGAGAGACTCCATGATGACATCACGTTGAGTGACTCCGTGATGGGCATTTGTACACATGTTTCCTTCCACCCTCTGGGAGTAGCCATGGTGGATGTCATGTTGAGAGACTCCATGACGACATCACGTTGAGTGACTCCGTGATGGGCATTTGTACACATGTTTCTTTCCACCCTCTGGGAGTAGCCATGGTGGACGTCATGTTGAGAGACTCCGTGATGGGCATTTGTACACATGTTTCTTTCCACCCTCTGGGAGTAGCCATGGTGGATGTCATGTTGAGAGACTCCATGACGACATCATGCTGAGTGACTCCGTGATGGGCACTTGTGCACTAGTTTTCTTCCACTCATGGGAGTAGCCATGGTGGACATCATGTTGAGTGACTCCATGATGATATCACATTGAGATACTCTTTGATAAATTCTTCTCACTAATGGGTGTAACCATTGTGGGTGTCATGTTGAGAGACTCCATGACATATCTGGAAAGATATCTCCCTAGCTAAGAGGGAGTGTTGATGTTATTGTAGCGTCAGGAGATTTACTCAGATCAACTCAATGAAAAGTCATATATGAAGAGACATCAAAATATATGAAGAGACACCAAAATATATGAAGAGACACCTAAGCATATGAAGAGTTGCCGATGCATATGAAGAGTCATCAACGCATATGAAGAGTCACCTTGATTTGTATATATACATCGATTCAATCACTTCATTAACACCTCCAGTAGAAGATCGGTCATTCTTTAGCAGCAGAGCAGATTTCAAGGAGAAACATATTCATTTGTATCTTTGTATCTAGGAGAGGTGCTATTATTCATTGTATCAAATTTGCCCTTGTGTTGGCCCTGAGTTGTAAGCAGATTTCTGCTCCTATTCCTTCAATATATAAGAGATATATTTGCTGGGTTTTTCTCCTTCAAGTTGGAGGGTTTTCCCAGGGTATCTACTGTGTTCATTGCTCTATGTGTTGTTGTATTTCTGCTTATTTCATTTCTAATCCTAAAACTAACAAGGAGGAGATTGAAGATCCCCCATTATTATTATCCAGTGACAGCAGACATAAATCCCAATTTGAGAGGTTTTGACATATTGCAAGACTTATTGTTGTTATGGTGTCATTTCTTTTTCTTCTAGTTCGTCCTTTTCTCAAAGCAAACTCTATTGTATTGAGTTAGTAGAGAGACTATGTAATATTGGTGAACAGAAAGAATCTGTTAAGATTTCGCTTCAATGGGTTTCTTTTACTGGTTGTGGGAGATTGTTTTTTGTATTCCAGAATTTGTAGAAATTCCACCCGTATTTGAAGCTTTGAAAGATTTTTTCACTCAAGGCATACAAAAGGATTCGTGAAAATTTGTAATCCTTGCCATATGTAGAGAGAAATTCTAACATATGTGAGAAACAATTTCTGGATTTTGTCTTTGCCTTTTGGATATGTATCACAAGTTGGTTGTGAATAATTTTTAGCACTGTATTTAGTACTGGACATATATCCAACATGACCAACCAAACTGAGTAATCTCACCAGTCTCTTCTCCTTCTACATAGCAAAGCTATAATTACTAGCATTTCTATGAATGAGTAGCAACAGCAAACAACACAAACAAAAGCAATGAAACCAAATATTAGAGTAAACTTCTTGCTTGTAAAGGCCATTGTTTGAATCAAACATTTGAAAGAAAACTCATACACAACTGAACAGCTTTGGATGTTGATGTTTCACCCGTCTACAAATAAAAGAAGCCTGTATAGAGGGAAATGAAGTGTCAAAACATGTTGATAGTGTGGGTAACAATATCTCATAATTTTAAGTTGAAGCTCTTATCCCTTTAATTTATTATAATTTTTATTACTGACTTTTCTAGCTCCCCTTAAAATAATGAGCAGTACCATAAATTATTTGAAATGTATAGCGTGTGCTTTTTTAGTGTTTGTTGAAATACTGAGTTTTAAGTTTTAAAAAATCAAATGAAACCTTTTTGAAAATGTGGATTTCATTCAGCTTTCTTATTATATAAAATTTTGATATTATCAAGTGCTTCCTCATTTCCTAATATTTAAATATTTGGTGACAATTATATATGTGAATTTATGGAATTTTACCACAAATTATGACACAAAAGATATTGCTTGTATTATGCTCATCCTAGAGAGGAAATATGTGACTGTCATCATATGCAATGTATAGAGCAACAACTGTAATGCCCCTCAATTTTGGTTAGAGATAGATATTGGTTTTCTATGGTTTTAGATAGTTTTGATACAATTAGTAGTTTTATATTGCACTTTGACAGTTGGGATATTTGAGATGTTAGACTTATGTTTGATGCTTATCATGATCATGATGACATTATTGATATTTCAGCTCATGATGTGTTTCAACATGTTTAGTTGATGGCTAGATGGATTATGCAGATTGATATGATTTTGATTATGTAGTTTAATGTTATCTAACTTCTAGTTAGGGATGCATATGTTATTGTCATGATCTCAGAGAAGGGACAGTGTAGTATTGCTCACTCCGAGCACCCTACTACGCTGCAAATCCCTAACTCTGTGTATGTGTTATGAAGGTATATATATATATGCAACATATTGTTTTGATATAGGTTGCAAGTACTGGGCCTCAACTCCACCTGACTTAGCACGTCTGAGTGGACCCTTGCACCAATGGATAACATTGATGGAGATAACATGAGGTTTATTCCCTAGGTTAGTTCAATCTTCAATTTGTTGGTTGCGAGGTGGTTTGTAGGTTTATTGTCGAGCCCTTGTTTAGTCAACCTATGTGTATTCTAGTATGCATTATGGATCAATATTATTATAATGTTATTATTGTCAAACATTATAATATTTTTGCTTAGTCATAAAATTGGAATACTTTTAGTGGAATACTATTTAAGTAAATGTTAATGCAGAATTAATTAATTATTCTAATGTTTGTAAAAACATATATGCGGGTCAAAAGCTTTATTTTAATTCATTAATATTTAGCTATGTATAGAATCATTCTAGTGAATAATTAAATGTGCTTAGTTGTCATTTATGATTCCAGAGTGGGGAATCTCTGATATTAGTAAAATAAATTAAAATTCTTCTAGTGGGGAGGATTCTCAGGAACGGATTTGGTGTTAGTGGGCATTTATGACTCTTGGTTATTTTGTTTCTAGGGGTATTGGGAGGAGAAGGTAGTTCTGAGGAAAATAGACAAAGAATTTGGGGAAAAGAAAATTGTGACAGAAAGATTGAGGAAAAATGGAAGGGCAAGCTTAAACTGGTATGTATCTCCATGCTTTGTGAAATAAAATAATTGTTTGTCTCATCTGTATGTTTGGGTTTGCATGCAATGTCTTGTTCATCCAAATTCTGATGGTTTAAAGTTTTTCTCTTATGGTTTCTTTACTCTTATCAAATTCAATCGTAAATTTTCCCTGCAACCCTGTTGTTCTATTAGAGGTCATTTCCTGAGGTTGTTATCATACTGGTCGCTTGATTGATCCCCACCTTCATGCTACGTTTGATTGACATTTGTGTCTCAGCTCTAGACTTCCACATGAAATTGTTATAGGGCGCCCTAAATGCGATTTTATGACTATTTCTTGTGCTAGTGCATTGAAATCATTTAAACTATACATATGCAAACCCTTTTTCCATGGTTCACTTGGTGCATATCTTCATATTTCTTATTGAAGACCTCTATGTGCTTTATTTGTGCAACCAATTATGGAGTCTGAAGATTTAGATTTTGGCATGCTTGAATTCGATGATCACTCTCCAGATCGACCCAACTTATTATACTGTTAGGGTGTATTTTTCTTTTGTGAAGAAAACATCTTGTCTTCCATCAAACCCTTGGAGTAAATTTAGATCAACCAACCTTTCCCTTGTTGAAAGAATAAATTCTGGTGCATCTATGGAACTCTGTGTCATCGGCCTAAAGTGTAGTAGAGGTGTCTTTGCTCCTTGCTAGTCGAAGAAAGAATTACACCTCTATAATTTAGATAAAGTCACACCAATATTAATTTAATTTAGAATTTGACCATCCTCGGTATGAGTCGAGTAATCCAAAAAAAAAATAAAGCTTAGCAATGAATACTTTTGTTGCCTTAGTAAGTGCCGAGTCATGTTATAGCATATAGCTAGGCCGAGGATACCAGAGTCTTTCCTTGTGGCATCGATTTTTTAGAGGAAACACTTAAAAACATTGCAAATGTGAAATCGAAGCCTGAAATCGTTGATTGCTTTGAATGGTTAGACCCATCATTTCTCTACCACTTCTTCAACACTTTAATCAATATTACAACCATCGTTTGGTGCAAGCAATGCCTTTAAAATCAAATAGTGATAAAATGAAAATAGGTTCTTGCAAGTCGACTCTTCCGTCATCATTTGTTGTATCAATCTTTTGCCTGATTGAATGCCTTATTAGGCATTTTGATTGCAGTAAATCTTCCTAATTTTTGTGACTATTCCATTACTATGAGTTGTCTGAGTCCGCCAAGAAATTATGGCAACCAGTTTTTAGAAGCTGAAGTATCATTATTAGAAAGTATATAGTATGAAATCAAATCATGATAGTCGTAGGTTTTTATCAATAGAAAGTCTTCTTTTTGTGTAAATAGAAGCATATTGTTTTCTATCAATGCTGTATAGATGCCATTTGATATGGGGCAATAACAAAAATACAAGATAGTTAATTATATGCGTATGTGTATTGCACTTTAGTTATAATCTTGCTTAATAGAATACATTTCTATTTATCATCTATAATGGACATTTGTATATATATATTTTAGAATATAAGTAATTTCATTTTATGTAATAAGTGGGTTGAGGTGTAATAAGATTATTTAAATATATTGTTTAAGCTGATATAAATATTTGATAGTTGTGTTATTATATTGATTTAAGTTAGTTTGAATTTAAATTATTATTTTACAAAATTTATTTAGTTTAGAATTATATTCTTACCTTAGGGAGATACCCTTGTTTGCTCGATCGACATCAAATTCTTATTGAGTATCATGTTCTAGGTGATCCTTATTTGTGTGAGATGGTAACATGTGAAACTATGTCACTTAGTGGAAAAATGACTAGATCATGGGATTAACATATTAGGATAATGGTATATAACCTTATGTTGTAAGTTGAAGATTATCATGAAGGTTGAATAAGAATTGTTTTCTAAATAAAAGTATTTTCCTTAATGATTAGTATTCTACAATGAAATATAAATAATTGTATGAATTATAGATGATTGTAATGATTATATTATAAGCTTGACTAAGTGGTAAATTCTATATTTTGCCTAGTACATCAATTACTTAATAGTTGTTACTTAAGGAATTAATAGAAAATGGTTCTCTAGATATTCTGGATGTGTAATTGTTAATGGCTCATTTAAGAAATATCTTGTTGATTATTATGTGATGAATAATTGCTTGTATTAAACAATATGTCATGGTCCATGGATTATGAGTTTATGGAATTGAACACCATCTACATGTAGTTTATGTAGAATTTTTGTGACTTTGGTAAAGAGTTCAAAATTACCGACTCCAGAGGATTAACTGCTTGGCTTTCAAGTTGCTAATTGTTTCATTCTGTTCCAATGTTGTTTTGATTTGAGTTTTGAAGTGGATAAGGGAACTTTTATTGTTGAGGTTAAAGTTTGAAGGGCCTATATAATGGATCGGAATGTAAGAAATGGATGTCTTGTAGACCCTTGTCCTTACATGTTATTTGTTTTGGATGGTTGGTTAGAAGTTGCTAGTTGTAGGTAGGAGAGTGGCTTTCATGGTGGGGCCGGTGCCCAAAGTGGCTGCCTGGGTAACCCCATGGAAGTTGTAATCAAGTGATAACTTAATAATCTATTTAGGAGGGTTGGGATAGTAATTTACATAACAAGATAAGTAAGATGCCTCATCCATGCCTTGAGTGCTCTTGCAGGCTAAGGATGGGATGAGAAGGCCTGGTTGGGAAGGTCGACCTCCTTGTCTCCATGAGAGGATGTGTCGTCTCTGCATGTGTCACCCTATGGGACCGGTGCCTAGAAGAGAGGTTGCTAGGGTAACCATAGATGGGGGCCAGTTTCTAGTGAGAGATAGCCTAGGTAACCCATGCTAGGACCATGTGATGACACTCTCCCTACTGCAGCTTAGTTACTTCCTCTTTATCTTTTGTTGTTGCCTCTAGAGTACTGTCTTGTCTTGATGATTTGAGTAGTCTTGTTGAATTTTGTTGTCTTGATGATCTGAGTTGTCTATGTCAGACTTGTTTCTGCTTGCTTGTAACCTTTGATTAGTGGAACCTCATTGTTATCTCCTAGCTCAGAGGGGTGGACCTTAGGGTTCCACATGGTTGGGAGGAAGAGCTATCCATTGGTATTCTTGGATGTTATGGTTTGAG
Organism: Cunninghamia lanceolata; assembly: GCA_027924645.1. Classification (NCBI taxonomy): domain Eukaryota; kingdom Viridiplantae; phylum Streptophyta; class Pinopsida; order Cupressales; family Cupressaceae; genus Cunninghamia; species Cunninghamia lanceolata. Next base: position 218,925 of record BSBN01000184.1, on the reverse strand, counting down.
ATCAGTGCAGAAGTGTTCCAGTTCCAGATTTGTTCTACACTTTCAGAGTTGTAGTATACATTCATAATTGTATTATTTGTGAACTAATTGATCGGCCTTGTAATCTTGAATTGAACCTTTGTAATTATCAATATCTGCAAATGTATAATGTTATTCTCTTCTATTGTTTTATGATGCATATCACTTATATTGTTATAATTTTATCTTGTGCAGTTATGTTCCCTAGAGGTGTTAGCCATTCATTTCATTTAATGTTGTTAATAGTGTAATTATATTTAATGATTAATGCATTTACTTGCTTCAAAAAAAAATATTTCTATTATTTTTGCTCTTGTTAGTCTAACACTCTTAGGTTGCATGATGGGACATCACATTTGGTATCAAAGCCAGGTTTGAACACTGGGAACTCTGGTATAACTGAGCCCATTATGTGACCTATTACTTAAACTCTGTAACTTAACTTCACCCCTGTTGTTTCCTCTCTGTGTGTAATAAATTATCCTTTGATGTTGTAGGTAGATGCCTAGAGGTAGGGGTCATGGTCATGGTAGAGGTAGGGGTTGTGGGAGAGGTGGTGGCAGTACACCTCCTCCTAGTTCTCCTCATGAGAGTGCCCATGAAGGTGGGGGTCAAAACATGGAAGGTCAGGGTCATCCTGAGGGAGCCCAGCTGAGACAGTTACTCAAGGAGGCCCTTGCCCATTTAGGCCCTAGACAAGAGGTTAAGCAGCCTAGAGGGGGTCAGGAGGTTGATCAGCCAGAACCTAGGGAAAGAGAGAGATCACCTAGGTGAAGAGAGTTGACAGTTGAGCAAGAGGCCACACTAGCCAGCCATATGAGAGATCTACCGAGGGCACGCCCTCCCACCTTTGATGGAATTAGTAGTGTTCTAGAGGCAGAGATTTTGTTATTGGATATAGGAAGGTGTTTTGCTATGCATCCTTATGGCAGCAACACCAAAGCCAGATGTGCTATTTTGCATCTTTGAGGTTTTGCTTTGACTTGGTGGCAGTTAGAGGAGAAGCTACACTTAGACATTAGCATGGTTTCTTGGGAGTTGTTCTTAGAGAGATTCAGAGCCTGTTTCCTGTTGGATCATTGGAGGCAGCGTCGCACAGATGAGTTCTATGAGCTGAGGCAGATGGCCATGTTAGTTGAGCAGTATGAGCACAAATTCTATGAGCTCAAGCAGTATGTAGGTATCAGAGATGACGAGTCTCTGTTGGTGTAGGATTTTATCAAGGGCCTGAATGCCTAAATTAGCGAAGGGATTCGTGTATTCAAACCTAAGTCTATGGCGGTGGCAGTGGAGAAAGCCCAGTTAGTGGAGGAGAATTTCGCTATGACACTCGATGGGCATACAGGTGTGCATATTGGTAGTGCACCATCTGTAGGATATAGTTCTCATGGTGGTCATGCTTAGGCATTAGTATCTCATGCGCCCTCAAAGAGCGGATGGCAGCAGTACTATCAGACCAAACTGAAGAATTCTTAGTCTCAGCAAGGTAATAGATTTCAGTCTAAGAAAGACCGGTCTTGGTAGTGTAATAAGTGTAATCACTTTGATCAGCCATCTTAGAGTACGTAGTTCGCAACGAGCAGGGTTAGTTTCTAGCAGTCTAGTGCTTTCTAGGGTGGTGGTGGTTTTGGTAGAGGCACTGGGTGCTTCTCTTGTGGCCAACAGGGCCATATTGCTAGACAGTGTCCTTAGAGGAGTACTTTAGGGTTTGGACATCAATCGGCAGCTTCAGAGCCAACAGTTGGTGATGTAGGCAAATCATATAGATTCTTTACAATGGTTGATAACTGTTAGGCAAAGCACCAGAGCACCGTGGTGGAGACTTCTAGTTTCATGCAAGGTATTATTTTTTCTATTTTATTTGATTCCGTGCATCCGATTCATTCACATCTCCTTCTCTTGTGGAGCGTTGTGGCTTAGTGGCAACAAGGCAGGATGATAGGTGGCAGGTTGAGTTAGCTTATGGGGCTAAGGTCGCAGTTGAGTCTCTAGTGCTCAGGTATGATTTGAGGATTGGTTCCCTATCTACTACAGTAGATATTTGCATCCTACCCCTTGGTTCATATGATATAGTTTTGGGGATGGATTGGCTAGAGGCCCATTAGGCAGTGATCGATTGTTAGCATAAGTCTGTCAGTTGTGTGGATGATTCTAGTAGAGGGGTGGAGGTAGTAGGAGTTTAGAGACCTATTTCCCTATGTATGATATTCGCTATGCAACTTAACAGATGCATGCGTCAAGGATGTCAACTTTTTGCAGTGTCAGTTAGTGACTTGGAGATGGAGGAGAGTCGAGAGGCATCTCTTAATGATCACCCACTTTTGAGGGAGTATGCTGATGTTTTTCCTTCTAAGATTCTAGGAATGCCACCTAAGCATGACATCAACTTCAGGATTGATCTTGTTCCCAGTATAGAGCCTATCTCATGAGCTCCATATAGGATGACCACTCAGGAGCTTAAGGAGCTCCGACTGCAGTTGGAGGAGTTGTTAGCCAAGGGATTCATTCGACCTAGTGTCTCTCCTTGGGGAGCACCTGTGATCTTTGTGAAAAAGAATGGATCTCTACAGTTGTGTATCGACTATCGATAGCTCAATAAGGTGACAATGAAAAATAGGTACCCCTTGCCTCAGATCAATTATTTGTTTGACCAGATTAAGGAAGCAAAGGTGTGTTCTAAAATTGACCTTAAGTCAGGGTATCACTAGTTGCAGATATTCATAAAACAACATTTTGCACCCATTATGGGCATTATGAGTTCATAGTAGTACCATTCAAGTTGACGAATGCACCTTCAGTTTTCATGAGCTTGATGAATGGTGTCTTCAGCACTTATCTTGATAGGTTCATCCTTGTCTTTCTGGATGATATATTGATCTATTTGAGGACTATGGAGGAGCATGAGGAGCATTTACGTTAGGTGTTGCAGTGTCTAAGAGAAAATCAACTTTATGCTAATTTGTCAAAGTGCGAATTCTTTCAGACAAAGGTGAAGTATTTGGGTCATGTCATCTCTAGAGAGGGTATTGCGGTGGATCCTTCGAAGATCCAAGCTATTATGGATTGGCCTGCACCTACTAATGTTTCTGAGGTCCATAGCTTTATGGGTTTGGCAGGTTACTATCGCCATTTGTTATGGGGTTTTTGAGGATCGCACATCCTATTACTTCTCTTTAGAGGAAAGGGAAGAAGTTTGTTTCGTCAGAACAGTGTCAAGCAACTTTTTAGACCCTTAAGGAGTAGTTGACCAGTGCACCTATTTTAGCAGTTCCTGATCCTACCAGGGACTTTGTTGTATGTACAGATGCTTCTTTGGAGGGTTTAGGAGTAGTTCTAATGCAAGATGGTCACGTGATTGCCTATGACTCTCGTAAATGCAAGGATCATGAATTGAACTATCCCACTCATGATCTGGAGTTAGCAGTAGTTGTACATGCTTTGGTGAGGTGGAGGCATTTTCTCTTAGGGCATCAGTTTGAGCTACACAGTGATCATCATAAATTGCAGTACATTTTCATGTAGCCAAACTTGATTGCGAGGCAGAGGTGTGGGATGGAATTCTTGTACGAGTATGACTTTGAGGTCAAGTATATTTAGGGCAAAGAGAATGTGGTAGCAGATTCTCTTAGTCGTCGGAGTCATGAGATCTCAGTGGTCTCTCTCACTGTTGACTTGAGAGGTCAGATTCTCGTAGCACTTCCTACCAACAGATGGTATCAGGAGGTGAAGTCTAAGGTTGAGTCAGGTAGACCTTTGGAGGGTAGATTTTCTGATTACTCTCTTGAGCCAGATGGTATTTTGTGACATTTGGGTCATATCTATGTTCCTAGTTCTAAGGGTCTTCATACCCTAGTTTTGTCAGAGGCACATCGGGCACCTTATTCTGCTCATCTGGGTGTCAAGAAGATGCATGCAGATCTGCGTCAACTATACTTTTGGAGTGGCATGAAGTGGGATATTGCTAATTTTGTGTCAATATGTCTTGAGTGTTAGAGGGTGAAGGTGGAGCATCAGCACCCTGCAGGTCTTTTGTAGCCTCATTTGCTTCCAGAATGGAAATGGGACATCATTTCGATTGACTTCTTTATTGGTATCATCTCATCGACACGATGCCATTATGGTCATTGTGGATAGGTTGATGAAGGTATCTCACTTCTCTCCTATCCGTTCTTCCTATAATGCTTCTACGGTGGCCAGAGTGTTCATGGAGGACATTGTCAGACTTCATGGCATTCCTCGTAGGATCATCTCCGATAGGGATCTAGTATTCACTTCCACCCTTTAGACTTCTCTGTAGCATGCCTTGGGGATACAGCTGAACTTTAGTTCAGCATACCATCCTGAGACTGACAGATATACCGAGAGGGTTGATCAGGTTCTTGAGGATATGCTTAGGATGTATGTGATGGATCAGTAGAGCCATTGGGAAGACTACCTGTACTTGGTGGAGTTTGCGTATAATAATGGATATCACAGTTCTATCGGCATGTCTCCATTTCAGGCTTTGTATGGTCATCCTTGTTGGACCCCTCTGAGTTGGGATCATCTCGAGGATAGAGTCCTTCTGGGACCAGATATTCTTAGAGATATGGAGCAGTAGGTTGAGAGGATTAGAGAGCATCTGGTGATAGCGTGGGATAAATAGAAGTATGCAGATGCTCATAGAGTCGATTGGTAGTTTTTGTTGGGGATCGGGTGTTCTTGCGTGTGCGACCGCAAAAGAGTCTGATCTGCTATAGAAAGGGCTCTAAGCTAGCACCACACTTTGTTGGACCTTTTGAGGTGTTGGAGAGGATTGGTCCTGTTGCTTATCATCTTGCTTTGCTGCCTAGTCTTTCACGCATCCATGATGTGTTTCATGTTTCTATGCTTAGACCTTACTATCTAGATATTGCTCATGTTCTTGATTGGACTGCTCTACAGGTAGAGGACGGGTAGCTGGCTTTGGAGCCCGTAGGCATTCTATAGCAAAGGAGACTTGCTCTCAAGGGCAGAGACGTGGAGCAGGTCAGGGTCTAGTGGGACCCTAATGATGAGACTTTTGCTACTTGGGAGGATGCTTCTAGGATGAGAGAGTTATACCTTTACTTATTTGTAGGCTTCTAGGAGTAAGCCTGACTCTTGGGGGGGAGGATATAATGCCCCTCAATTTTGGTTTGAGATAGATATTGGTTTTCTATGGTTTTAGATAGTTTTGATATAGTTAGAGGTTTTATATTGCACTTTGATAGTTGGGATATTTGAGATGTTAGACTTATGTTTGATGATTATCATGATCATGATGACATTAATGATATTTCAACTCATGATGTGTTTCAACATGTTTAGTTGATGGCTAGATGGATTATGCAGATTGATATAATTTTTATTACGTAGTTTAATGTTATCTAACTTCTAGTTAGGGATGCATATGTTATTGTCATGATCTTAGAGAAGGGATAGTGTAGTATTGCTCACTCTGAGTACCCTACTACACTGCAAATCCATAACTCTATGTATGTGTTATGAAGGTATATATATCTGTATGCAACATATTGTTTTGATATAGGTTGCAAGTATCGGGCCTCAACTCCACCTGACTCAGCAGGCCCTTGCACCAATAGATAGCGTTGATGGAGATAACATGAGGTTTATTCCCTGGGTCAGTTCAATCTTTAGTTTGTTGGTCATCAGGTGGTTTGTAGGTTTATTGTCGAGTCCTTGTTTAGTCAGCCTATGTGTATTCTAGTATGTGTTATGGATCAATATTATTATAATGTTATTATTGTCAAACATTATAATATTTTTAGTTAGTCGTAAAATTGGAATACTTTTAGTGGAATACTATTTAAGTAAATGTTAATGCAGAATCAATTAACTATTCCAATGTTTGTAAAAATATATATGTAGGTCAAAAGCTTTATTTTAATTCATTAATATTTAGCTATGTATAGAATCATTCTGGTGAATAATTAAATGTTGTTAGTTGTCATGTATGATTTCAAAGTGGGGAATCTCTGATATTAGTAAAAAAAATAAAAATTCTTTTAGTGGGGAGGATTCTCAAGAATGGATTTGGTGTTAGTGGGCATTTATGACTCTTGGTTATTTTTTTTCTGGGGTTATTGGGAGGAGAAGGTAGTTCTGAGGAAAATAGATAGAGAATTTAGGGAAAAGAAAATTGTGACAGAAAGATTGAGGAAAAATAGGAGGGCAAGCTTAAACCGATATGTATCTCCATGCTTTGCAAAATAAAATAATTGTTTGTCTCATCTGTATGTTTGGGTTTGCATGCAATGTCTTGTTCATCTGAATTCTGATGGTTTAAAGTTTTTCTCTTATGGTTTCTTTACTCTTATCAAATTCAATCATAAATTTTCCATGCAACCTTGTTGCTCTATTAGAGGTCATTTCTTGAGGTTGTTATCATACTGGTCGCTTGATTGATCCCCACCTTCATGCTACGTTCGATGGACATTTATGTCTCAGCTCCAGACTTCCACATGAAATTGTTATAGAGTGCCCTCAATGCAATTTTATGATTGTTTCTTGTGCCAATGCATTGAAATATTTTAAACTATACATATGCAAACCCTTTTTCCGTGGTTCACTCGGTGCATATCTTCATATTTCTTATTGAAGACCTCTTTGTGCTTTATCTGCGCAACCAATTATGGAGTTTGAAGATTTAGATTTTGGCATACTTGAATTTGATGATCACTCTTCAGATCGAGCCGACTTATTATACTATTAGGGTGTATTTTTCTTTTGTTAAGAAAACATCTTGTCTTCCATCAAACCCTTGGAGTAAATTTAGATCAACCAACTTTTCCCTTGTCAAAAGAATAAATTATGGTGCATCTATGGAACTTTGTGTCATTTGCCTAAAGTGTAGTCGGGGTGCCTTTGCTCCTTGCTAGTCAAAGAAAGAATTAATAGGGTGAGTGCAAGATCATGATGGGCCAAACAGTGGCAATGGAGAAAAATATTCCTAGATGAAAAAGTGCTAACATTTAGACTAATATGTAGATTTGGAGGGAAAGGGTGTTAATATTTCTAGCTCAAATATGGACTCCCTCCAAATATGCCTTGGGATTACCTCATATTTAGGCAAGTGGGAGTCCCAAAACTTGCCATAGAAACTTTTAAAACCACCCATTTAGTGTTATCCTGAAATTTTCCTCAATTTCATCCTTGAAACTGATAGACTTTTTTTAACTAAATTTAATCAAATGAAAAGGGTTGATAGAGGAAGCTCTTAAGAGTCTAAATATATAATATACACTTCATAATAATTTGAATAGGTAATTTTTATTAATTTTATACATACGCTGTGTCTAATTTCCTGGTAGTTATACATATTGGAAAACATCCATAACTTTCAACATATTAATCCTTTTTTAAATCCAAAAGATGTGTCACATTCTAGGATTTATTGGGTATACATTAAAATTTAAAATTTTTTATTTTCATATATTTTTGACCAAGTTAGGTTGGCTAGAAAATTATTTTTTAATATTTTAAAAAGTCACAGTAAAAATTCATAAATAATTTTTTATTTACATAAACATTTCAAAAAAATATGTGTCACATCTATTCATGTGTCCTTTACTTAAATCTAAATTATGGAGGAAAAATATTATCTTTTTCTCATACTTAGGTTGGCTGGAATGACACCTACTTTTTACATTTTTGTGAATATTTTAGTAGTGCTTCATTGAAATATCTAATGTTTACCAAACTATTTTTAATTTTTTTTTTAAAAAAAGTAGTAGCCCATAAACTACACTCAATTTATTACAACTTTTATTACTACCTTATTTCTAGATTGTGTAGATAACTCATTCAATTTTTTACATGAAGTTACTTAAGTCTATTTTTCACATTTATATTGTCACTTAGGGGTAGTGTTTGCCCCATCATGATCTTGCACTTACCTATTACACCTCTATAATTAGATAACGTCACACTAGTATTAATTTAATTTAGAATTTGACCATCCTCGATATGAGTCGAGTAATCCAGAAAAAAATAAAGTTTAGCAATGAATACTTCTATTGCCTTAGTAAGTGCCGAGTCATGTTATAGCATATAGCTGGGCCGAGGATACCAGAGTCATTCTTTGTGGCGTCAATTTTTTAGAGGAAACACTTAAAAATGTTGTAAATGTCAAATCGAAGCCTGAAACTGTTAATTGCTTCGAATGCTTAGACCCATCATTTCTCTGCCACTTCTTCAACACTTTAATCAATACTACAACCATCATTTGGTGCAAGCAATGCCTTTGAAATTGAATAGTTATCAAATGAAAATATTTTCTTGCAAGTCGACTCTTCCGTCATCATTTGTTGTATCAATCTTTTACCTGATCGAATGCCTTATTAGGCATTTTGATTGTAGTAAATCTTCCTAATTTTTGTGACTATTCCATTACTGTGAGTTGTCTGAGTCTGCCAAGAAATTATAGCAAGCATTTTTTAGAAGCTAAAGTATCATTATTAGAAAGTATATAGTATGAAATCAAATCATGATAGTCGTAAGTTTTTATCAATAGAAAGTCTTCTTTTTGTGTAAATGGAAGTGTATTGTTTTCTATCAATGTTGTATAGATGCCATTCGATATGGGGCAATAATGAAAATACAAGATAGTTAATTATATACGTATGTGTATTGCACTTTAGTTATAATCTTGCTTAATAGAATACATTTCTATTTATCATCTATAATGGACATTTGTATATATATATTTTAGAATATAAGTAATTTCTTTTTATGTAATAAGTGGGTTGAGGTGTAATAAGATTATTTAAATATATTGTTTAAGCCGATATAAATATTAGATAGTTGTGTTATTATATTGATTTAAGTTAGTTTGAATTTAAATTATTGTTTTACAAAATTTATTTAGTTTAGAATTATATTCTTACCTTAGGGAGATACCCTTGTTTGCTCGATCGACATCAAATTCTTATTGAGTATCATGTTCTAGGTGATCCTTATTTGTGTGAGATGGTAACATGTGAAACTATGTCACTTAGTGGAAAAATGACTAGATCATGGAATTAACATATTACGATAATGGGATATAACCTTATGTTGTAAGTTGAAGATTATCATGAAGAGTGAATAAGATTTGTTTTCTAAATAAAAGTATTTTCCTTAATGATTAGTATTCTACAATGAAATATAAATAATTGTATGAATTATAGATGATTGTAATGATTATCTTATAAGCTTGACTAAGTGGTAAATTCTATATTTTGCCTAGTACATCAATTACTTAATAGTTGTTACTTAAGGAATTCATCGAAAATAGTTCTCTAGATATTCTGGATGTGTAATTGTTAATGGCTTATTTAAGAAATATCTTGTTGATTATTATGTGATGAATAATTGCTTGTGTTAAACAATATGTCATGGTCCATGGACTATGATTTTGTGGAATTGAAGGCCATCTGCATGTAGTTTATGTAGGATTTTTGTGACTTTGGTAAAGAGTTCAAAATTACTAACTCTAGAGGCTTAACTGCTTGGGTTTCAACTTGTTAATTGTGTCATTCTATTCCCATGTTGTTTTGATTTGAGTTTTGAAGTGGATAAGGGAACTTCTATTGTTGAGGTTAATGTTTGAATGGCCTATGTAATGGATTGGAATGTAAGAAATGGATGTCTTCTAGACCCTTATCCTTGCATGTTATGGTTTTGGATGGTTGGTTAGAGGTTTCTAGTTGTAGGTAGGAGACTGGCTTTCATGGTGTGGCCAGTGTCCAAAGTGGCTGCCTGGGTAACCCCATGGAAGTTGTAATCAAGTGATAACTTAATAATCTATTTAAGAGGGTTGGGGTAGTAATTTACATAACAAGATAAGTAAGATGCCTCACCATGCCTTGAGTGCTCTCGCAGGCTAAGGATGGGATGAGAAGGCCAAGTTGGCAAGGTCAACCTTCTTGTCTCCATGAGAGGATGTGATGGCTCCGCATGTGTCACCCTATGGGGCCAGTGCCTAGAAGAGAGGCTACCAAGGTAACCATAGATGGGGGCCAGTTTCTAGTGAGAGATAGCCTGGGTAACCCATGATAGGACCATGCAATGACACTCTCCCTACTGCAGCTTAGTTACTTCCTCTTTATCTTTTATTGTTGCCTCTAGAGTACTGTCTTGTCTTGATGATTTGAGTAGTCTTGTTGAATTGTGTTGTCTTGATGATATGAGTTGTCTATGTCAAATTTGTTTCTGCTTGCTTGTAACCTTTGACTAGTGGAACCTCATTGTTATCTCCTAGCTCAGAGGGGTGGACCTCAGGGTTCCACATGGTTGGGAGGAAGAGCTATCCATTGGTCTTCTTGGATGTTATGGTTCAAGATCAGTCCAGAAGTGTTCCAGTTCTAGATTTATTCTACACTTTCAGAGTTGTAGTATTCATTCATAATTGTATTATTTGTAAACAGATGTGATTGGTCTTGTAATCTTGAATTGAACCTTTGTAATTATCCATCTCTGCAAATGTATAATGTTATACTCTTTTGTTGTTTTATGATGCATATCACTTGTATTGTTATAATTTTATCCGGTGCAGTTATGTTCCCTAGAGGTGTTAGTCATTCATTTCATTTAATGTTTTTAATAGTATAATTATATTTAATGATTAATGCATTTACTTGCTTAAAAAAAATATTTCTTTTATTTTTGCTCTTGTTAGTCTAATACTCTAGGGTTGCATGACGAGGCATCACAACAACTATCACAAATAATAGATCCATCAATTACACACTCAATAGTTGATCCTTCAAACCAAAACAAGCATTTAACACAAGTTTCTATAAGTTCCCAACCTCAACACCCTTACATTAGGATGAAGTAATGGCCTCACATCTTACTTTCAGAACAAAAAAAGATCAATAGCCTCTACCATCCAACTCATAAAGATCACATAATGCAACAACAAATACAAAGATTTCATATGTGCTTCACACTATTGAAACTAAAAATGAAAAAATAAGGGTACCGAACATCGAAGCGAACACTAATCAAGATAAATTTAAAAATGAACCCACATACTCATCACCTTTTATAATAAAATAGATGTCATGAGCTACAAATCATCAAACATTACAAGTCAAAAATAGGAATGATAAAATTATTAATTGATCCCAACTAGGCTTATCCCCCATAAATGAATACAATATTGAGGGCCTCTTAGACATGGAATTTACCATTGTTTCTAATTGGCAACTCACTACACATGTAAGCATGAATGGGGGAAGTCCAAGTACATGAATGTGCCTTACACTTAATGCAATTTCATGAGAATACTTTTGGAAGACATCTAAACTTTTTCTATTTTATCTTAAATCTTATGATATGACAAAATAGCTAAGCACTTGTTGTAGTGTTTGTAAAGAAAAATGTAGAAGACGACATGTCAACCACTATTGAAAACCTTCATGTCTAATTAGAGTTCTACCTAACCATCAATTAGTTGAGTAACTAATGTGTTTTGGTTCTTCTTTTCCATCTTAATTTGATATTATAGAAATTCCCCAATCATTGATTGAAAATGATGATGTAATTTCAAATGTAGATATAGATGTTGTACCAATTGGCCAATTGTTTAATGATAAAAAAATATCTAATGAATCAAGTTTTCCATTGAGAACACCTCCTAGAATTTTTTGTAAAAAGCCTAATTTTAATTGAAATTGAAAAGAACATTCTAAAATCAATGCCTAATAAGATTCTTGAATGTACTTGTACAATAAATGTTAATAAAAAAATGATTTTTTTTGAAAACTTAAGTGAAATGAGAAAATATCAAGTTTTTGTTGAAATGATGAAAAATCTTAAGTTTAAACCCATCATGAAGATTCTTGGTCTAAGAACATCAAATACTAATAGTAAAAAATCTATTGTAAAAAATCTAAGATCGATGCATATCAAAGTGTGGGTTTGACCTCACACACCAAATATAGCAATGCTACATGACGTGTCATTACATCAATTATAGTAAGTAATCAAACAAATAAATCTCTCTTGATAAGGAAAACAAATCAAGCACTAAAAATAAGTAGAAAAACACTAATGAAAGCCATTGGGAGGCATGAAAGAGTTGCGGACCCAAATAGAAATTAACTATGGTCATTCTCTAGTAAATTCCCATAGAAAGATAAAGTTAGTGTTGAAGCCCTAAAATTCCTAATTGAAGAATTTTGGAAAAATAACACAAGAGTATTCTCTAATCAAAGAGATGTAAAAATGAGAATTGGTTGTCAAAACCATAAGTCACATCCAAAGAATTTTTTTGATATGACTTAAAAACAAATTTTCTTCAAATTTGTAGAGACTTATCCTCAATAAAAATTAGTCAAAGGTATTTTAAAATTGAAAAATGTTTTTATGTCAAAATAAATAACACATGCACAACTTGTTGTTGTAGAGTCTACATTGAATTTTCTATGTATTATGATGTTTTTTGACATATATGTGTATATTTGCATACTAATAATATTATGTATGAGTGTATGATAGAAGCTTCACCTAAATCGGTAAGATATTTCACTTCAAGCATTTTTTGTGAAAGAGTAGATGGACAATTTTTTTTTTTAAAGAAATCATGTTTGGATAAAACATCTGATAGTTGCGGTGGTTTGTAATGTTTGAGAAATTATGTACACATGGAGAATACAAATGCAATTGGAAATAAATTTGTAAGTTTTGTAAAATATAAGTCAATGGCATACATTCTGAAAGACAGTAAAGAGGTGATAAAATGTCAATTGGTGATTGAAAAAATACTAGTATCTGAATTTATGCCTATTTTTCAAGAAAATATAGTGTATGAGTATGAAAGGCATACACATAGAGATTGATGGTTGGACTTACAATTCAATTTATGTAAGGACATATTTCCTCTTCATTGTATGATCGTATCAAATGTAAACTTTGCAAATAATTATACACTACAACCATAGAATGAGGTTCAATCATAGTATTTACACTAATAAATTATGTATATATATTCGTGTAAGTACAACTCAACTAGCTACAACTTCTCTTGAGGCTCTACAATTTTTTCCTTTTTTCCTTTAACCCTCGTTGTTGTTTTAGAAATCTCTTACAAGTTTGTATAAGAAAGTTCAATTTCTATTCTAGTGTTAATTCTATCATATCTTACATGGATTCATATTTTTAACATCTCACAGATAATATATTAAATAAAATTTATAATGTTATGACACAATTACAACTTAGATTTATTATTTTAATTAGCATCATGCAAGTCTAGTACTTGCTTGTATGGTATGGATGGCCTACTTGTGATTAGAAGGCTATACTATTGTCTTCATATACCAATTGCCCAACTACAATTGGCAGTCCCTACAAATTGTAAAATTTATGGTGTAGAAGATTATGACAATTGTCTATAGGTTGGTTTTTTAGATTTGCATCAATATATGAGAAGTAAGCTAAGATCTTAGATTAGTTTTATTATGGGAATTTCATGTTTACGGTTTATTGTAATAACCTATGTATCTAGATTGCTAGTTGATAAGTGGGCAATGAGTGACTATTGTAATAGGTGTTAGATCATATACAATTTTTCTTTTCAAGAAACAAGATCATTCTTTGGACATGCAAGAACTAGTTAGTTGATAATTATTTCTATCTATCTTTCTATGTTGCATTAGTCTTTATTTATGCATGCTTTGAATTTCACCACATGCCTTTTGTATATTCATATTTTTCCTGTGGATTAATTGCAACAATGTATTCCAACAATAAATAGGATGAAATTTAACAAAGTCCATATAACAGAACAATAAAATGGAGATATGATTTTTTTTAAGAAGGCTAGGACACATGTAGAATATTAAAAGAGTAGAAATACTTGATAATAAGCATGCAGAAGATGACCTTATTGATAAGAATTCAAATAAAATGTTGTCATAGAAGTTAAATAGTAAATTTTCATAATATTATAATGTATCATGATTTTACTTTGGTTTTTTACAAATGTGTTGCAACACATTTGAGAAAGTATATGTTTTTAGAGATTTTTAAATTCCCAAAGAAACTCTATTAGATAATATTTTGTCAAGATGTCTTTGTCTAAAAAGAAATACTTTACACCCTTTTTAAATATTTTTATCTAATTAGGTTGCATGGAGCTATTTTTTTGGCTTGTACAAACAATAAAAAAGAGTTTAAAGATACATTTCAATTATACGTTATGAGTTGAATAACTCTTTGTATGTTTAGGAAATATGCTTATAGGTGTTGAGAGAATATGTCCTATTTTGTGGCTAGCTTTCTAGACTCATTCATGTTTATCAAAATATTTTTAATTGTGTGGAATTTTTTTATTTATGTGAATATTTGAATTATATCACATTCTTTTCCTAAGTAGTTTAGTTGCTTGAGTAAGCCCTATGTTTTATAATCTATTGTTTAAATTTTCTTCAACTCTATTACATGATTTAACCTCTAATAAACAGGTCATTCACTTATATGTCTAAACACTATCTTTTAATACAATTATAAAGTTAATATCTTCACACTTAGTGTAATAGATACCAAGTTACTATATTTGTGCAAAGTCATGCTTGCCATACCACCTATTGAACCAATACATGCCTACCAATGAAGGATAAAAACATAATTTGTAATGCATATCTAACTTCACTCTACATGCATAATAGGTTCACAACCTTTCATAAAGAGATATTTGAAAAACCTTTTCTTTCACAAGACTATTGGTATCTAGTTGAGTGACATTGGTCTTCATTTTAATTTCATCTTCACACAAATAGATTGTTGTGACCATTAATTCTAACTCTTCTTCCATATTGTATATATGAGTGGAAAGATAGATGGTCCACCCATATTTATGGCTTCCTTTGGTTGTGAGGAGTGCCTAACATTTAAAGCTTGAATTTGAGTAGTTTAGAAGTAGTATAATATGTTTTGCAATACATCAATAGGTATGTTTTAGCATGGAACTTGTGAGTAAATGGCCAAAGGGAACACATGGTGCACCACTTCATCCTTGACAACAATTACTTGTTGGACACATTAGAAATCCTCACTTCCAACCCCTTTGTGGATTACACAAAGTTAGTAACTCATGTTCAACACCCCACAAATGTAGTGAACAATCATGTTTGTGAAGAAATGGATCATCATTGGTTTGTCATTAGAAAGCTCCTTGGAATTTACAAACAACATTTTCTTTTGTTGCAAATGATGGCCAGAAAACATTTAGGGCTGCCCAAAATGATGCTAGGTTGAAGACACATAACTCAACAATGATTTCAATTTAGCATGCAAATGTTGATTTGCAACCTATTCTTTCTCGCCATGTGGTTCTCAAATACATTGCCAAGTATGATGCAAAAATAGAGTGTTAGTCTAAAACCTATCACAAAATTTTGAAATGCTTCTCAAGAAATGTTGACCTAAAAAGGTCATCTTCTACTACATGTCACAAGTTCATAACTAAGAGTATTGTTGATCATGATATCGTTGCATAAGAGTCCTTTCAATTGTTAAAACTACCACTTAAAGTCCTTGAATGTGAATAGGGAAATCATGCCTTCTACCTTTAGCTCAAGAACATACTATAACTACCTCAAGATTCATTGGTAGATATATGAAGTGACCTATAGCATGTAATCATTGTTACTAATTCAATCTAGGAGAAAGTAGAATTCTTCAAAAACCTGCACAACCTACAAGTGGACAAAAAGAGAGATACCAAACATTGTTTGTCTTTTTGTGTTTCACAGCTATTCCATCTAAAGACACGAACATGTTTAACTCTTTTTGTTGGAGTGAGATTCTACTATACTTGCCTTTGCATAACATTCTTCTTAAAATTGGGTTGAGGGTGATTCCATAATAGTGTACATGATGCAGCACAACTCAAGCACTCAAATGCAAAATATGTAACAAACATAAATGCTCATTTTATTGAATTTAAACTTGTAAAAACTTACATAAATCTGCAACATTACAAAACATAAACTTATTACATTTGACCTTCCATGGCTTCTCATACAAGAATATCTCTCTTTCCTTATGCTCTCAGCTTTTGATTTATTTTTCCATCCTTCTCATCCGCATATTTCTTATTCTTAAAACCCCTTTTTCCTTCCTCCAAAAATCTGCAAGAAATCCCCCTTCAAAATTTGCCAAAAATCCTTTTTTATAATGACTCCACAACCAACATTTTCTCTCTCCTCCAACTCCCACACCCAAATTGGGAGAAACTTTAAAAAAAAATCATAAAAAATAATATTAATTGCTCAATAAAATCCACTCCCACAATTTGCTAAAAATAAGTGACAACTCAAATTCCCACTCCTAGAAAATAGCTCCAAACTTGGAAAAAGACAAAAGCCACACAACTTGGGCATCCAAGTTAGCCATGCTATAGTTGAGGGAATTTAATGAGTTGTCTCCACTTACCACTCCCCAAAAATCCACTCCCAAGGTTGCCTTTTGATTTTCCACTTCAAATTTCTTTTATTAATTTTACACTCCAAAATTGTCTCCCAAACTATCTCCCACTCCTAGATTTTTGCAACATTATTATTTTTACAATATTGTAATAAGGCCAATTTATTTAATATATCATTTAGGCCCAATATTGCATTTATTTTCTAACTTCTAAATTACCAAACCATAGGAAATTAAAATATTTTCTTTTTTGGTTGATGAGGATTGCCATTGACCATGGATGCTCCTGCATCATTCTCCTCTAGTTAAAAAGAATGCAGCTCCTGCAAGTGTCTTTAAACTGCTACCACTTGATTGGATCCAACCTTTGCACTTCATTCTTCTCTTTTTCCTCTTTTTCTAGCATCTTTCCAAAACAAGCTTCACTGTCCTTGAACAAATCTACACTTCATTCTTCTCTCCTCTTGTAGATTTACATCCACCAAATATTGTCTTCCTCTGTCAAATTATTTCCCCTCTCCTCTCCTTCTTTGTGGGATCCAACCCACCACTAACCAACCACCTCCACCAAATCTCTCCTGTAGCTTCCTCTACAACCTCTTTTATCTCACTATTTGTGCTTTCCAATAGACATGTTCCTACTGCAAACTCATTCTTTTCTTCTTTTTCATTATTCTTGAGGACTTCCACTTCTTTGTCTTTATGTTCCTATTTATCTGCAAACAAAACAATGTTAGGTAAAATAATGTTTTCATTATCACTCTTCTCTGTTGCGATCTTATCCATCAACACATCCATGCCTTTGAAAAGACATGTTTCAGTTGCAATCATGTTCTTTTTCTCTTTCATGTCACTTTCATGACATTCTTTCTCGCACCTTTTATCATCAACATTTCTTCTATTCATTTCATCTTTTAATACATCCACTATATCTTAAAGTCTTATCAACTCTTCACTAAGACTATCCATAAACTTTCTTTTCCACTTTTCTATATATGAAATCTTTATTGGTCTCTTCATGACCCATCTCATCCTCTTCTTCAAGGACTTTTTGCTTGCACTCTCAATCTACAATTTCTACAACTTATACATATAAACACTTTAGAGCCAATGCTCTCTACAATTACAGGTCCTCCCTGCAACAAAACTCACTCATAACTATCCTCTACCCAACAAAGACTTTGGAAGATGCACCTCTTCAAGACCTCTTCTACCCACTTTCTCTTAGTGGAAGAAATATGTACACCTTCTACCCTGATTTTATCTCTGCTGGAGGACAGTGAACATATATCTCACAAAATCAATTTTCTCTACAATTATAAAAAATTCTCATACTTCAACACATAGGAAAATAATTTGCTTCACAAACTCCTCTCAGTCCATGTGCATACTCTGCACACTCAAGATCAACCTGCTTTGATACCAAATGATGCAGCACAACTCAAGCACTGAAATGCAAAATATGTAACAAACATAAATGCTCATTTTATTGAATTTAAACTTGTAAAAACTTACATAAATCTGCAACATTACAAAAAAATAAACTTATTACATTTGGCCTTCCATGGCTTCTCCTACAAGAATATCTTTCTTTCCTTATGCTCTCAGCTTTTGATTTATTTTTCCATCTTTCTCATCCACATATTTCTTATTCTTAAAACTGCTTTTTCCTTCCTCCAAAAATCTGCAAGAAATCCCCCTTCAAAATTTGCCAAAAATCTTATTTTATAATGACTCCACAACCAACATTTTCTCTCTCCTCCAACTCCCACACCCAAATTGGGAGAATCCTTTTTTTTAAAAAAGAAATCATAAAAAATAATATTAATTGCTCAATAAAATCCACTCCCACAATTTGATAAAAATAAGTGACAACTCAAATTCCCACTCCTAGAAAATAGCTCCAAACTTGGAAAAAGACAAAAGCCACACAACTTGGGTATCCAAGTTAGCCATGCTATAGTTGAGGGAATTTAATAAGTTGTCTCCACTTACAACTCCCTAAAAATCTACTATCAAGATTGCCTTTTGATTTTCCACTTCAAATTGTCTTTATTAATTTTACACTCTAAAATTGTCTCCTAAACTATCTCCCACTCATAGATTTTGCAACATTATTATTTTTGCAATATTGTAATAAGGCCAATTTATTTAATATATTATTTAGGCCTAATATTGCATAATTTGTATTTATTTTCCAACTTCCAAATTACCAAACTATAGGAAATTAAAATATTTTCTTTTTTGGTTGATGAAGATTGCCATTGACCATGGATGCTCCTCATCGGTACATACCACTTTTTGGCTTAAATGTCAATGCATTAATAATTTGAAGATAATGTGAACTATTGATATTTGAGATTTTGTGTGCAGATTCTAAATATATTTTTTTAATTCTCATTTTTAAGCATTTCTTAGCAACTTGTTTTTTTATGCTGATTGATATTATTCTATAATGCATAGTTTTTTTAGAAAGAAGATAAATTCATAATTTCTAAAACATAAATCATTAACACTGATATCTAGTACATGCATAATTTTTCATAATTTTTAGTTGCATATTTTATTTAATATTAATTTTTAATTCGAATTAATTATATAATTTAGAGTAATCTTATTCAATAACGCATAGTTTTTTAATATATGCATTTTTTTAAATTCTACCTTTTTTAATTTTTCCATGTGCATCAAATATAGATCTTTATGTTTACTAAAAAAACCTATTCTAACTAGAAATAGAAAATAGATATAATAATTAAATAAAATATATTAGAAATTATACTTTTTGAAAAGCTTACTCTAAGGGCTGTAATCCTACAAAATCTCATGTCATGGTGACTCTGTTTGATGGTCCAACCCTTGCACTGTATGAGCAATAGGAGGATGGCACCAAGAAGACCTTTGAATGAAGGTAGCTTCATTCGAAGGTCCCTTGAACAAAGGATTTTGAACATGATGAAGAAAAGGCCTTCATTTAAAGGTATTCACCTTCATTCAAACCCCCCTTCTATGATGAACAAAATCATAGAAATCTAGAAAATATTTTTGAATTTATATTCTTGCTTTACTTGCGAAATTTGAAAGAAGTATTATTGGTTTGGGGGAGACAAATCTTGTATATTTTGTGGTACATTTGTAACATATAAAGCATTGAACTTGTGAATAGCAAAATATTGAACATGTTTTAAGAGAAAAATTCACTCAATAAGGTGGAATATATAGTTAAAAAGTATTTGTCTCCTATATTACAAAAAAGGGTATGATATAACTCGTGTGGATTGAATCCAATTGGTCTCTTATATTACATATCCTTATAAGTGCGCATCAAGGAGAGTAAGAGGAACTAGTGTTTGAAAAAAAACTATCTGCCTCTAACCATTTGGGATGTTTACATTGATTAAAACTCTGTCATATTTTTGTTTAATAATTTTTTATTTTATTTTATTTTATTTTTTAAGAAAAAGGGGTAAAAATTTTATTCAATCAGAACCAGAGTACAAAGCAAAGGCCAAGGGCCCACCAAAGAAGAACCCCACCAGACCAGCCAGCAAAACCCTACCTATTCATGTCCTCCACTAATAACCTCTCCAGGGTCTCAAGATAATTAGAAGAAAGTTCATCCTTTCCACTGATATTCCAGCCATCCACATTCTCAGAAGCCCACTTCGCCAGACAATCGGCCACTTTGTTCCACTCTCTAGGGATATGACAAAAGGAGACAGAATCCAAGGAGCTGCAAAGACTCAAAATCTGTCTACCCACAGAAGCTAATTGCCAGCTAACATCATCCAACCTTTGGTTGTTCAGCAAATCCACAACAATCTGAGAATCTGACTCACAAATGATCCTCCTCCAGCCTAAAGAGCATCCACGCTCAACAGCAATCTTAATAGCAAGGGCCTCCATCATATTATTAGAGTGCTGCCCTTTGTAACTAGAGAAGACAAAAACCACATCACCATCATTACCTCTACCAATACCCCCCACACCAGCATGACCAGGGTTCCCACGAGAGGAACCATCAGTATTAATCTTGAGGACCCCCGCCGGGGGAGGCATCCACCTCCCATCACGACAAACCCGTTGCCGAACCAGACGAGGCCTTCTGCCAGCAAAGCAACCTCGGCTACTATCCCCCAAGCTCAAATTCCGCACAATATCAAGATCACCAGGATCACGAGTTTCAGACATGTCACACTGAGCCGAAATAGTCTCCTGAAGCCTGCTAATTATCTTCTTCCACAATTGAAGATTTCCCAAATTGGAACCACAAAACACTCTACGGTTCCTCTCCAGCCAAAGGTTCCAAAGAATGAAGATAGGCCCAATAGACTAGGCCACCTGAAGGAAAGGAGTCTTTGCTAGAGGTCTGCCTAAACTGTCCCAGAAGTCAATCAGGGAGGTAGCATGAATACACCCATGATGCCAAGCCTCCCACCATCTGTGCCATAACTCTCTAGAATAAGGGCAAAGGAAGAACAAGTGGGAGGTACTCTCCTCACTGTGAGAACAAAGAAGGCAAATAGAGGGACCCTGAAAGCCACGTTTGCGAAGATTTTCCCAAGTAAGGCATTTCCTCTGAGCAACCAACCATTGTTTAATAATTTGATATAAATTTAATTTGTAAAAAAAAATTAGTTAGATACTAATTACACCTCTAGGCATTCCCTTAGTGAGGAGTACTACTGAAATATATAAACAGATGGACTACCATAATTTGAACCATTAATTATTGAAAGAAATATTAAATAGTAAAAAATAAAACAAATAATAAATAATAAGAAACAAACAAAAATTAATACTCCAAGCCCACTTGGGTTTCCACCACCAACGGACTATGTGGATACCTACCTACGTCGCACACTGCAACTTCCTACGGGTAATTTTACATTACAAATCTAATGAAAAAGATCTGCATAGATTACGGGGCATTCAAAATGGCCATTTGAAATTCAGAATACTATTGTATTCTGAATTTCAAATAATTAATAAATACGGTCAAATGGCCATTCTGAATGCCCCGTAGCCGCTGCCGATTAGATTACAGGGGATGTTTTCAGAGCCCTATGTGCAAATCATGTGGACCAAAGACAGGTCCGACAAGTAGGTTGCAACTGTATATCAATTTCAGTTGCTTACTTCACGTGAGATGAGTACTTGTCTTGTCTTGATTCTTTCGAAAGTGTAGTTGTCCTTTTGGGTTTTAGCAGTGGACTGTGGCAACAGTGGAACAGAAAAAACATATAGTAGCTCAGGTACAGGTTTCTTTATGAGCTGACGGGACCGGAAATTGATGATACAGTTAGCCAACCAAATCGAAATGCAAGGCAGATTTCAGTTAACTCATCGAAATTTGGATGCTTCTTTTATGGGATGATGGCATTATCGTAATCTATGCCGAATTCATATTCCTACGGCAGAGATTTTGCAGGCAATCACTTCACGGATTTGGCACTTGTCAATTAAGTAGCTGAGAAATTGAAGGGCCTCGTCAGTGGTCCTTCCAGATTATTACATTGCCCTTTTTTGGATTCTGTTTAAAGAATACAGATTTCACTGAACAAATGAGCCATTTGTTAAATATAAATATATATTTTTTTAACATATTGTAAATGAAAAAAAAAAAAACCTTTTAAGATATATATTTTTTTTTAACAATTTGTAAATGAAAAAAAAAACTTTTCTTTTAAATTTTTAGTTTATGTTAATCTGATGAAATGTATGGGAAAAGACCTAATATTTGAGATAGTTTCAATGGTTGAGATAGTATATGTGTATCTAAGTAGTTGTGACTTTAAATTTGTTAGTGTTGTCTTTAAATATTAATAATTGATTGACATGTATTCTTTAGATCTAAAAAGCAAACATCATGTGATGCCACACCACCACACCAACAAAACATGACTTAATGCACACCTATTGGTCCACCCTTTTTGGGAGGCACTATTTGACACCTCAACAAAAAGCATGCTGATGTGACCCTAAAATCTTTGTTATAAGCAAGGGCCTTGCCAAATAAGCTACTGTAAAAATTTTGGAGTGTTTCGAAATTGTCACGTTTGATTTTGACAGGGATGAAGTTAGGGTGCTCAACTACTGAGTCCTCTTCCACATACATAAATATAATTAAATTAGATTAATTAATGGTGTTTGGTATTTGATATTATAATGATTTGTAACAATTCTTCACGAAAATATAAATATAACAAATGAAGGTATTTAGTGTTATAATAAAAAAAATTAATTAAATTTGAAATGGGTTTGAGTATAAAATGTCACGAGATTGATAACAATAAGTGATATATTGATCTTTCTTTTGGAATTAGAATATTTTGTTGGCTTGGTGATTAGAGAGAAATGTGTGACTGTAAATTTGTCCTCACTGTGAATCTAGATTGTGGAAGGTGCAGAGTTATGTTCTTTGTTTTGCCCAATTCACTTTGACTTATATGTTCTTTTTATATCTAATAGATTGGCGGTATTTTGTTCTGCCAACTTTAGGGTAGCTGTCGGGGTTAGATTTCGGCCTTGCCCATTGCCATCAATCTTCAAAACTAATGAAAATTGAAGGAAATTTGATCTAGTTTAGGCAACTCTAGGCGGCTGAACCATTCACAGACATGATGAATTTAATTTAAGACATGATGGCTTTCATTTAAGCCATACAATAAATAATCAAACAATATTTATTAGCAAGTCAAGAAATAGACTTTTGCAATCAACCACACCTAACGAAATTTAATGGAGATAAAAATCTAAACGCAAACCCCTTACCATATGCATTGGAAATATTCAGGATGCTTCCATATCTGATTTACACAGTGAAATAAGATATAAATGAAATTAATGTTGTCTTCAAGCTGGCAATTTTTGAATAAGATATAAATGAAATTAATGTCGTCTTCAAACTGGCAATTTTTGAAAACCAGGCCCAACAAGACAGACCATGCCACCATCTGCTATTTATTGTTCTCTGCCACCTTTCAAGTTTCTACAGTGCAGCAAATTTACTTATAAAAGCAGCAATTTTTGTTCATAAATTTACAAAGGCTTCTTTTTGATTGTTGTGATTGATTTCTTGACCAGGAAGTGCAGTTTGAGGACAGGCTTTTCACACTCAGGTCAGTAGAAATTACCCTGCACAGTTTTATTTATAATTACTTTTTGTGAACAGATTTTGTTATATAGTTATTTATCTTTTGCAATTGTTAAGGAATCTCAGATAGTTTTGTTGAGTGGGAGATCAAGATAATGAAGGCAATGTTCAACAGGTGAATTACAGTGTAATATACTTTTGTTCCGCAATGATCTGTCGTGGATTATTGTGGCACACAAGTAGTTATGATGGAATAGACAGTTATTCAGCACTTCGAACTGATTTTGATTGTGCCATTGAAAGGAACGCTTTATTTCAGTTAACCTTTAAAGAGAGGGAAACATCTATTACCATAAGTAATTTACAAATTGTAAAATAGGAAAGTATAAATTACCCTTTGATGAGGACAATCCTATATTCTATTTCCCTCGTAATTTTGCCCCAAACGCGCGTTGTACCAGCTATTTTTTTCTTTCCTTTTTGACCCAATGTTCTTACATTCTATATAATGTCTTTCTGCAATCGTTTTACCTAGAGACTAAATTCAACGGTTGACTAGAGGTAACAATGGCAGTGGAACAACAGCATTTGAAAGCTCTTCCTTCTCGGGGATGCTTTTCAGCCCCTTTCACCCCTTCCAATCCAGTAAGTCATTAATTTATATTTCAAATCTGTTGTTTTTTAAAAATAGCGAGGCATTGAAGCAGTTTTTCTTCCCCTTTTTTTAAATTTTTTTTTTTTTAATCAAGCGAATTGGAGTTGATTTTAAATGGAAATTTGGCGATTTTTTTATCCTAATTACGAATTCACAATGTGCGGGAGCTTCTTGCTTTTTCTTAAAATTTATATATTTTCCTTCAATTTTGAACATTGTTTTTTTAATTTAAGATGGCGCTCTTGCTCAATTATTATTATTTTATTTGTTATTCTTTTCATTTTTCAAATGCGATCCACTTTGATGCCATATATATAGTTGATATTACTTTAACTTTATATAATGGCAGAAAGGGTTTGTGTTTTTGGGTGACAGCCTAACGAATGGAACCTGCCTTGTTGACCTGAATTTGTTTGACCTTCATTTTCTTTTGACAATATAAGTTCTATTATTTTCATAATTGTTTGCATGCATTCCTCACAGTTGAACATTTCCAAATTTTATTTTGGTTCATTTCTTCTAACTAGGAAAAGTATGACAAATATGATTATTTTAATAAATTTCTCTGATTGATGCTTCACAGTTTGATATCTCCAAGTTTATTTTGTTTAAACATTAGTAGCATCTTAAGTGGATTTTTTTGAGTCCAATTCTCTCTTATAATAGTTAATATCTATATTATAATTATATTTATAAAAATATTATATTTTAAATAATATAAATTATTAAATATAAATGTAATATAATAATATATAATAAGATGTATTTTATTATTATGTTATAAATCTACCTGTTAATCTACAAATTAGACTTAGTGTCCATAAATTTTAGTTTAATGTACTTTACGTATATGGACAAGTGTATTGTTTGTCATTTAAAAATATAAGTAGTCATTCTTATTTGAGGGGAAGAGGGGGTAATGAAAGAAGAGACACCAATTCAATGAAAGTCTATCAACACACTGTGGATTGAAATCTAATTTTTTCACCTGTCTAAATTGTTTGTGTTAAAGTTTTGTTGTGAAAAATAGCTTTGACATGTCAATTTCTGAAGTATTACTAAGAAGAGCTTTTGTGAGTTATGGATAGTAATTGTATAAGTTTGATTTATTTATATACTTAAGTGAATATAATATTGAAATATTCATTTAAAAAATACGATTAAAATTATATGTTTTTACAATTGATGTGTATTTTTAAATTTTTTTACAAGTCAAAATTTGTATTAAACATAAAATGGAGACATTACTATTTATTAAATGAATAATTTTTTAAATGAAAATGAAAATTTATATTAAGATTAAGATAAATAAAGATATTATAATGTGTTGTCTTTCTATTAAATTAAAAGTGTGAACAAATTAATTGAAATATATTTAAAGGTTTAGTTCATTATTTTTATTATAACCAAACCACACTAAGTTTAAATTGAGACAATATATTGAATTAATAATTTTTATTATATAAATTGTGTTAAAAAATAAAATTATTACTAAAAAAATATTTAATTGCATCTCTTGTAAATGGATTAATATATGAAAAAATGAATTAATGGCAATCTTAACTATAACTTATTGATTGAATTATTTTGTATTAGATTGATTAATGTTGGTTTAAATATGAGTTAGAATTTATTAATCTAAGTTGTATAAATATAAATATAGAAATAATAAACTAAGAATATAGATAAAATTTTTAAGTATAATTAGGAGTCAATATAAATATAGTAATAAATAGTTTAATGAATAGTTAATTAATTGATTTTCATAGTGGATTAATATATTGAACATATATTATAATTATTTTCAATAGTATGGTTATAGTGGATTAAACTAATTAAACTTATACTTAACATTCAACAATTATTTGAATTATACGTAACTATAAAGGTTTGCCATAGTTTATATTTTGTATATTTTAACTCCAACATATTATTACAACAATGGTAATTAAATATTTATTTACAAGATATGGTAGCACATTCACCAACTCCAAACATCATTGAAATTTCAATAAAAAATAGTGATGGATCGCTTAATGAACTTATGCGAGTTCAACTGCAAATATTGCCAACCTCTTCCAAAGTGATGTTCAATTCATTATATCAAATATTGCAGCCAATTGCTCTAACATTTTGTAAAAAATGAAAGAGACAAATATAGCTAATTTGAATGTACAAGAAGTAGATATTAACTCATTCCGACACACTTTGAGTGAAATCCATTATACATGCATGAAAGTAGAGGGATTTTCCAACTTCATGATACAATTGTTCCACAATCAAATATTTGAAATAGGTTGTGGTCCTTGTATTAAACGTGAACTTGAGAACTATGTAGATAAAATGTAATGCAATATTATATTTTGGGCATTACTATAGTAACAATGTTTAGAGTTTACATTATTATAGGATACACTTCTACTTCTTGGTTGTCTTGTTGCTCAATAGTCAAACGATGTATTCTTGGCTAGATAGGGCCTCTATTTTTTATCCTTTTGGTATGATTTTCATATATCAATCTTTGCCAGAAAGGGCTTTTTTGTAATATGTAAAAACTCTTATATTAATATAAATATTATGATGCTCTATGCATCCTTACCGATTCAAAAAAAAAACAATGTTTATAGTTGTATATGATGTTGTACAAATATAAAACTATTAATAATCTCTAGTATATTATTTACATAATGTGCATTTGGATACAATATTTTCTTATTATCTTCTTCTCTATAAAACATACGGATACCTACTATTGGTTGCTTTTTTTCCATATAAATAGTTTCTTCAATTACTATGTCTATTTTCATTATTTTAAGTTTGAGTAATAAACAATGAGCTTAAACATATGTTTGGGCTCCTCTTTAAACTCGCTTGAAACAATTGAAACCCTAAGCTTTGCTTTCATTTAATATATAAAATAAGGATGCCTATCAAAGTTGAAAGGTCAAACTTTATATAAGTTCGTTTACATTCTACCCCTCAGTCCTCATTACTTATTACTCTTTCCATTTGTACACAAGCACATCTCTCATGCACAAGTCTTTCTCAAATGACAAGCATATTGACTACTGAAGCAATAAGTAACCTTCTCGAAGGAAAAATTGATCTTTGTCCTCCTCTCCAAATATTATCCTTGGAGCGTATCAACCTCTTGTAGTCTACAAGCTTCAAATACCACTTACAACTTTCTGATGGAATACACTCACATCATGTTCTCCTTCCTAACAAATATATCAACATTGCTTTAACTGGCGGTCTCATGAAGGGATATATTGTTGAACTAATAGAGTATACTTGCAAGGTTTCTAACAAAATCATGTATGAAATTGCTTCCCTACTTTCATCCATTCAAACAACCTCATTTCTCCTTATGTACTTTCATTTGTGGCTCTTGTCTAATTTTATGATATTGCAGGGCTATTGTTATTATATCCATGAAAGTGGTTGGCATGGAAACAAGCATCATTGGGTGTCCTCTTTACCTTACACATGCTATCATTGGCCAGTCATCAAGCAACTCTCTATTTGAAAAGGAGTCATCCTCATCCCAGCCATGTTCTTTACAAGAACATTTAATCATTCCAATCAAGGCATTGACAACTTACCATAAATAGTGGTCCATATAGGGTCGAGCATTAGAAAAGTCAACGCTTCATGAATTTCAAATTGCCAAAGGTGAAGGGAAAGTTTTTGGCTTTGATCTTATAGATGAAGTAGGTGGTAAAATACATCTAACTTGCTTTAAAGATGTTGCAGATGAATTTTATAATTCCATCGAAAGTGGTCAGGTTTATGTAATATCCAATGGTCAGATTAAAGTAACCAACCCTACCTATAATTGAACAACCAATCCATTTGAGATAATCCTCTAGTCATCCTCTAAAATAACACTTTGTGATCGAATAAACATTAACACACCTACCCACAAATTTTGCTTCAAAATAATCAAAGACCTTGAATCAATACCTCCAAATGGTAAAATAGAGGATCCGTCCATATTCATGGCTTCCTTTGGTTGCAAGGAGAACCTTCCATTGAAAGCAGGGATTTCAATAGTCTAGAAGCAGTTCAAAGTGTTGTGCAATACATGAGTAGATATGTTTCTACATGGAATCCAAAAATAGATAGCTAAAGGGAACAAATGGTGCACCACTCCATCCATGATGACCCTTGCTTGTTGGACACACCAGCAATCCTTGCATGTAACCCCTTTGCAGATTACATAGAGTTAGTGAATCAAGTTCAACAACACACAAAATGTAGCAAACAAACATGCTTGCAAAGAAAAGGGTCATCATTGTTGTTTCATTACAAAGATCCTTGGGATTTCCTTGCATCATCTACTTTTTCTACAAATGATACTGGGCACAAAACATTCCTACCTGTTAGAAATGATGATAGGGTCAACATCCACAACCCATCAATTTTATCAATTTGGCGTGCAAATGTTGATTTCCAACATGTCTTATCATGCCATGCAGTACTTAAATATATTACAAAGTATGTAACAAAAGTAGAGCACATATTTGAAAGTTATCACCAACTTTTGAAATGCATCTCTACAAATATTGACCCAAAAAAGCTAGCTACAACTGTATTTCGCAAGTTTGTAACTGAGAGCATTGTTGATCATGATATCAGTGCACAAGAGTCTTGTCACTTGCTATTGAAACTAGCACTAAAAATTTGTAGTCATTCCTTTGTTTCTTTGAATGTCAATAGAAAAAGCCTATGTCATGTGCCTTCTACTTAAGATTGTCCACTACCTACCTCAAACTTCATTGAAAGGTGTATCATCTGACCAATAGCATTAGAATCATTGTCGTTGATTGATGTAAGGAGAAACTGGAATTGCTCAAAGTCCCACACAAACTACAAGTGGACAAAAAGAGATATTCCAAACATTGTTCGTGTATCTCCATGGTTTACTACAATTCCTTCTAAAGATAGTGACATGTATGAGTCCTTTTGTTGGAGTGAGCTTCTACTATACTTTCCTTTTCAAAACATTAGTGAAGAAATAGGCTCATGTGGGGAAGATATAATCACTCAATGGGAAGGAATGGCTAATAGCTACCATGCATGGCATGTTGATCACACACCACCAAAATTAAATAGCAACAATGATGATGAACTTGTGTCTGATGGACAAGAAGATATACAAGACATGCTTGGGTATCGAGATTTTGAAACATCCCACAATTGGGCTACCACTACAATTGCCCCCTCCTTGATGGAGAATGCTATCACATTCATTGGCTCTAACTGTTCAACACAACAATTTGAAAAAATTGAACCAAACTCACTTATTGCAAAGGAAAAGCTTTCTTTAGAGCAACAAAATATATTAAATATTATTGTAAACCATTCTAATCAAAGTGGAAGGCAACCACCACTTCTAATGATCATACAAGGTACTGTAGGAACAGAGAAATCATACTTGATTAATAGCATTCAAAGTGCACTCTCCAAGAATGTGCCCACGAAAGAAAAGAAATTACTTTTACTTGCCCCAACAGGTGTTACTTCTTTCAACATCAATGCATCAACCATTCATTCATCACTTCACATACCAATAAAAGAGATGAACGCTCTTCAAGGTCAAGCTTTATCAACTTTCTAAGAAAGCATGTATTTCATTCAATATATTCTAATTCATGAAATGAGCTTCATTGGACGAAGGTTGTTAGAACGCATTGACATCAGACTACGTGAAGCATTCCCATACCATAGTCAAAGCCCATTTGGTGGAAGCTCTATTGTCTTTATTGTTGACCTAGGCCAATTACCACCAGTACATGACATTCCAATGTATGCTGGATCATCATATGGGACAACACTTCGGAGAAGCTTTAAAATAGTAGTCACTTTGAACACATTTTTTTTAACAACAAGGACATGAGCTTGCCCAAATAAGTTTTTACAACCTCCTTCAGAATATTTAAGGAATGCTGAGGCAATACAGGAAGATTGGGAACTGCTAATGTCACGCAGTAGTGCAAAACTATCTTCTAATGAACAAGATACATTTTCTTCATCCATAC
This sequence comes from Cunninghamia lanceolata, assembly GCA_027924645.1. Classification (NCBI taxonomy): domain Eukaryota; kingdom Viridiplantae; phylum Streptophyta; class Pinopsida; order Cupressales; family Cupressaceae; genus Cunninghamia; species Cunninghamia lanceolata. Next base: position 188,678 of record BSBN01000184.1, on the reverse strand, counting down.
ATTTGTTTTCAACAAATGATTTGGTTGAAAAACATAACAAAAAAATGTTAAAAGCATTGGACAAACCAATAGCATGCTGCATTGCTAAGAAAAAAGGAACATAGTAAATTTAAATTCAGATGATGAACAACTAAAAACAAAGGTGTTATTGTGCGTTGGACAACAAGTTATGTTGAATACAAATTTGTTTGTTGCAACTGGACTTGTCAATGGTGCACTTGGCGAAGCAATTGCTATTGTATACAAAAATGAAACCAAGCCACCAAATCTACCTCTATTTGTTGTTATTAAGTTTCAACAGTACACTGGACCTGCATGGAACATAAATGGAAAAAAATGGTTCCAATTGCTCCAGTAACACAAGGTTGTCGTCGACAAATCCCATTGAAAATGGCTTGGGCTCTTACAATCCACAAAGCACAAGGTCTAAATATGAACAAAGCAACAATAGACATTGGAAACACTGAACGACAAGGACTCATCTTCATAGCAATGTCAAGAGTAAGAAGTTTGTCGGATCTACGAATATTCCCTACATTTTCATTTCAAAGATACCAATGCATGGAAAAAAATATGTATGTAATCCTACGAAAACAAGAAGAGGACCGTCTCAGAAAAATGTCTATAGAAAATCCCAACAAAACAAACTACTAAATATATATTTCAAAATTTTTTGGTTTTGTTGACCAATTTTAACTATGAAATACCTTCTATAATTATTCATTGTTAACATGCTTACAATAACTTCATGATAAATTTAATGAAATCATATTTTCTATTAAAAATTTAGAAATTTAAATCTCAAATTCTTGTATTCAAAATTCTATTTCATATATATGTTGTATTTAAAATCATTTTATCCTATGTCCAACTCTTAAATGTCGTTGGATAATAAAATATTACACAAACATCAAACCATTCGATATGTTGTTTTTAAAAAATTTAGAAATTTAAATCTCAAATTTTTGTATTCATTTTTATATAATCACCCATAGAAACAAATGCATATTTAATCATATAATTATTTTATTACCTATGAAATACCTTCTATAAATATTCATTGTTAGCATGCCTACAATAACTTCATGATAAATCTAATCAAACCATATGTTCTATTCAAAATTTAGAAATTAAAATCTCAAATTCTTGTATTTAAAATTTTATTTCATAAATATGTTGTATTTAAAATCATTATCATTTTATCTTAAATCCATTCATTTAAGTAAAACTCATTAAATACATGTTCCTCTCAAACTCATTATGACTCAATAATGAAGAACTAAAACAATTATGTGGGATTCATATTAAACGTTACAACAAAATGAAACAAAATATATTAAGAAATTGGGTTGCCACTACAATTGCCCCCTCCTTAGTGGACAATGTTGTTGAATTCATTGACTATAACTATTCAACAAAAGAAAAACTTGTGCCAAATTTATCTAACTCTAACAAAATTGCGCTCTTAATAATAAAACTATCGGCATGCCCATTGAACCTATAGATGCAATTGCTAGTTATAAAATTGGAAGGATGGCAATCCTTATCGTGTTGTGATTAAAAACTATCACTATACCCATTACCCATTAAACCTTTGAATTCACGTCATCTAGAATATGCAATACATTGAGCCAAATATATTGGGTACCTGTTTCCGTCGACGAGTTTTAACATGGTTTGAGGAGTGGGTGACTAGATTCTCATGATGTCATGAAAACCCCATCCCAGCAACAAGGTAGTTAGCTGAATACGTGCAACGAATCTCTTTTGTCATTGTCGACTTGCATGTAACGACAGAAACGTGGAGAAGACTTTGAGCAATGGTCTCTAGAAGTTTAGATGCTATACGCCACTACTGTTTTTTTCCACTTTTAAGACAATAAAATAATCTCAACAATTAAAGTGTCATGGGAAAACTTTCCCTGCAAGTTTCTCGTTTGTGCGTCTTTATATGATTTTGCCTAAGATCATCTCAATCAATCTGCTCTGCTGTCTCGTTGTGCACTTGGCATAGTTTACTAAGAAAAAGAAAAAATTCATCTGGTTTTCTTTCTTAGTTCTGCAGTCATATCATGTCTTCAGAAATTTCAGGGTGGGAATTGGCATTAGCCATGAAGAGGCCAGTGAAGACAGAGCTTTATGAGCTTCATACCATTTATGAGGAGGAGGAAGAGGAGGAGAACATTGAAGATACCCCATTATTATCATCCACTGACAGCAGACATAAATACCAATTTGAGAGGTTTTCACATATTGCAAGATTCATCGCTGTTATGGTGTCATTTCTTTTTCTTCTGGTTCGTCCTTTTCTCAAAGCAAACTCTATTGTATTGAGTTAGTAGAGAGACTGTGTATATTGGTGAACAGAAAAGAATCTGTTAAGATTTCGCTTTAATGGGTTTTATTTACTGGTTTTACTATTTTTTATTGTGAATGAGGTGTAAAATTACTATTGACTGTTTGACCATTGAAATGAATGATATTTAAGTAGAGTGTTGGGAGATTGTTTTTTGTATTCCAGAATTTGTAGAAATTGCATCCGTATTTGAAACTTTGAAAGATTTTTTCAATCAGAACATACAAAAGGATTCATGAAAATTTGTAATCCTTGCCATATATAGAGAGAAATATGACATACTTTGATATGTGAAAAACAATTGCTGGATTTTGTCTTTTGCCTTTTGGATATATATCACAAAACCAATGAAACCAAATATTAGAGTAAACTTCTTGCTTGTAAAGGTCATTGTTTGAATCAAACATTTGAAAGAAAACTCATACACAACTGAACAGCTTTGGATGTTGATGTTTCACTTGTCTACAAATAAAAGAAGTCTATACAGAGGGAAATGAAGTGGCAAAACATGTTGATAGTGTGGGTAACAATATCTCATAATTTTAAGTTGAAGCTCTTATCCCTTTAATTTATTATAATTTTTATTACTGACTTTTCCAACTCCCCTTAAAATAATGAGCAGTCCCATTAATTATTTGAAATGTGTAGAGTGTGCTTATAAGAGTTGGTTGAAATATTGAGTTTTATGTTTTAAAATATCAAAGGAAACCTTTTTGAAAACGTGGATTTCATTCAGATTTCTTATTATATAAATTTTTGATAAAAGGAAACCTTTTTGAAAACATGGATTTCATTCAGATTTCTTATTATATAAATTTTTTGATATTAGCAAGTGCTTCGTCATTTCCTAATGTTTAAATATTTGGTGACTATATATGTGAATTTATAGGATTTTATCATAAATTATGTCATAAAAGATATTGTTTGTATTATGCTCATCCTAGAGAGGAAATATGTGACTTCATTGTATGTAATGTATAGAGCAACAACTACCACAAATAATAGATCCATCAACAACTACACACTTAATAGTTGATCCTTCAAATCAAAACAAGAATATAACACAAACTTTTATAAGTTCCCAACCTCAACACCCTTACATTTAGGATGAAGTAATGACCTCACATCTTACATCGAGAACAAAAAAAGAGTAATAGCATCTATCTTGCAACTCATAAAGATCACTTAATGCAACAACAAGTGCAAACATTTCGTACATGCTCCACACTATTGAAACTAAAAATGAGGAAATAAGGGTATCAAACATCGAAACTAACACTAATCAAGATCAATCTAAAAATGAATCCACATACTCATCACCTTTTATAATAAAATAGATGTCATGAGCTACAAATCATCAAAGAAACATTACAAGTAAAAAATGGGAATGATAAAATTATTAATTGGCCCCAACTAGGCTTATTCCCCCATGAATCAATACAATATTGAGGGCCTCTTAGACATGGAATTTCCCATTGTTTCTAATTGGCAACACACTACACATGTAAGCATGAATTAGGGTAGTCCAAGTACATGAATATGCCTTACACTTAATACAATTCTGTGACAATAGATTTGGAAGGCATCTTAAATTTTGCTATTTTATCTTAAATCTTATGATGTGACATCGTAGCTAAGCACTTGTTGTAGTGTTTGTAAAGAAAAATGTAGAAGATGACATGTCAACCACTATTGAAAACCTTCATGTCCAATTACAATTTTACCTAACCAATAATTAGTTGAGTAACTAATGTGTTTTTGGCTCTTCTTTACATGGGACAAGATCATATTGGAACAAGTGTTGTGGTTGACTAACAAATACGATTAAATAAATAGGATCGCCCATTCTATTCTTCACATTAAGTGTTGTAGATACAAAATGGCCAGATTTTCACAAAACATTTTCAACCAATATAAGATCTATACCAAACTATAATAAACGTCATACGGAGATATCATAATGGTGTGTCTCACTTTTTGGCTTAAATGGGCCACACAAATCAACATTTTAAAAAAAATTCATTTTGTTTTGAACAATTATAGAAAGTAAACTAAAAAAAAGTTGAATATAATATAAACTAATGATTTGTGACATCTGTTGTGCAGATTTTATTTCTAATTCTTTAAAAAAAAGTAATTAAGTGTTAATAAAGTGTTTAGATCACACTTTATAATATTTTTCCATAACAAATAACTTAAGTTAGAAATAAAATATCCTCATAATTTTTAAACATATATTATTAGCATTAATATCTGGGCTACATATATTTTTCTAAAAAAAAATTGTTCTATATTTATTTTATTAATAAATTTTTAAATGAGAACTTGATATTAATTTCGACACATATTTTCCCATAACGTAAAGCTCTTTCCACATACCTCAATTAATTATGTTTTTGGTTGAAAGAAGGACATCAATATTAAAGGCGCTCTTATTTTTTAGATTATTTTGTTTCACCTTCTGGCCTAAGTGGGACATTGAAATCAACATATTTAACCACAATTTAACTATATGTCAATTACAGAAAGCAAACTATTAATAATTCGGAGATGATGTGAACTAGTGAATTTTTAGATTTTGTGTGTAGATTCTAAATATTATATTTTAAATTAAAAAAAAACAATTTATGTCATTTTTAAAAAATATTTTATGTCATTTAAAAAAAATAATTTATGTCATTTTTTAGGCATTTTTAATAGCTTTTTTTAATACTTTATGGTATTTTTAATGAGTGAAATTTATTTCATAATATATAAATTTTATTTAGAATAAGATAAAATCATGATTATTTAAACATAGATCACTAACACTAATATCTAGTGCATGCATATTTTTTCATAATTTCTTACTTCATAACAACTAGAATCATGAGCATTGAATATCCCATACATACCATCTAGCACCTAGAGGTCACTCCCACTTCACTAAAATCTTAAAGATTTCTACCCATCCTATGCAGGTGCAACACATGATCCAAACACTTTCGAATAAATGTGTTTTCCTTGCCTCCCCATATACATATGGGTTATTCCTACCTAATGACTACACTAGATTTCACTTATATTGTAACAACTTGTATTGATACTTTCATTCTCATTCAGGGCCACTGGTCATAGTATAAATAGAAGGAGTTGTTCCAGTTGATTCAAACTTTGATTCTATAGTTTATTTGAATAGTCAATTCTATTAAAGCTAAATGAGTACTTACAATCCCAACATACTCATGAGTTCCATATCCCTAGCCAACAACATAAGTAGCAGAGACAACAGTAGCCACAGTTGATGGTTTGTAGAATGGGTCCATAACAAGACTATATTTTTTCATAATATTTTATTTCATATTTTATTTATTACTAATTTCTTAATTTACATTAATTGTAATTTAGAGTGATTTTATTCCATAACCATAAATTATTTGTATATATCATTTTTTTAAATGAAACAAGGACATCAATATGAAGTGTGCAAATATTGTTTAGAAATTTTTTCTATTTTAAAAATGTTTCCACATCCATCGAACAAGACCCTTATGTTTGGTAAAAAAACCTATGTTCACTAAAAAATAGAAAAAATCATCTAATTAAATAAAGTATATTACAAGTTATACTTTTTAAAAATCTTACTTCAAGGCCTATAATCCTGCAAAATTTTATGTCATGGTGTCTCCATTTGGTGGTCCAACCCCTACTTCAAAACATAAATTTTCTCTTTAAACTCTATGAGCAACAATGGGATGACATCAAAGGTACCTTCATTTGAAGGTACCTTTGAATGAAGCTCCTTCATTCAAAGGTCCCTTTCATAGAGCATTTTAAGCATTAAAAATTTGAAATTTTTAAAAAGGCTTTCATTTGAAGGTCATTTTGACATCAATTTCAAATAAAGGTCCTTCGTTCAAAGGCATTTTATAATTTTTGGCACCTTGGTCTCATTTATCTACCCCATCCCACAATCAAAACACACTATTGTGGGATCACCTAAGCACAAACATAGGTCTAAACAAAGAAGAATAATGACAAGTTAAAAGCATATGAATAAAAACAAATACCATCTATGGCATTTCAATCATACTATGTAAATTGATTATAGTCATACAAAGTATGTGGATAGTTATCTAAAGAGATAGATAAAAGAAATAATATAGAAATGAATTAATTGGAGTTATCATCATCAATGGGCTTTATCATGCTTAATGTACATTTAAAAGAACTTGAAATGCTTGGGTGATGTGGTTTTGACTACAAAAACAAATGGAATGAACATAGTATTCCCCAATAAATTTACATGATAATATAATTTAATTCATAAACACAAACAAGATGTACCAAAAAGATGACCACTCCCCCTTAAAATCATACGACCCAACCTATATATTGTCACTAAAACAACACACACTTGCCATCATTGTGAAATACTATGTAGATCATTCCTTAAAGTAAATGCTATATATGATCATTCAAGGAACTATAGGCACTATAAAATCCTACCTAATTAGTTACATAAGGAATACACTTCAAAGCTTAGAAATGTTGCATTTAACCTACATGCCTCAACTATGCATGTGACCATCAAGATTCAAATTAAAGAACTACTTGACCTTTACAAGGACAATCATTGATAATGTTTTAAAAAGACATGAAAATAATATAATGCATCTTCATTGATGAGATGAGCTTCATTAAGCAAAACCTACTCTAAGTAAAGATAGATAGTATATATTACACATTTCCTCACCAATAACAAGTATGCTTTGGTGCCATATCTATAATTTTATGACCTAGTGACCTTGTCCATCAACCACTTGTTATGGATAAACTAATCTATTAATCACACTTGATTACAAATATGCTATGGTAAAAATTGACTAGAATCATTACATTACAAATAGTATTTAGACAAAAAGGCAACACTCCAACTCAAGCCTAATTTTGTCAAACATTACAAAACATATGCAATGCAAAATCAATACACCAAGGTTGGGAAGTAGTAATTAACTACACAAAAAAATTACTAACAATATTTGATCAAGAAGATTTGGACCTCTCAATGTACCTATTTTCTACAAATCATCTAGTGACATTCCACAACATATAGATGCCAAAACTCCTAAGTCTTCCAATTGCACTTAGCATTGCAATACACATAAGAAAAATTAGATATTAATACTAATGATGACCAACATCCACAAGAACTACTATTATGCATAAGCCAATGAGTCATGTTAATGACAAACATATGGATTCAAGCTTACTTTGTCAATGGATCTCTTAGAGAGGTCATAGATATTGTTTACACAATTGAATCTAAACCATTAGATTTGCCTTTGTATGTCATAATAAGATTTAATAACTACAATGGTCTAATATGGGACAAAAAATAAAAATTAAAAACCTACAATATCTATATCATGAGGCAACCATAAACAACTACTGGTACTATCTATGGCATAGGCAACTACTATACATAAATCCCAAGGCCTAACACTAAGTAAAGCCACAATTGTTATTAGTAAAACTAAAACAAAAGACCTAACATCTAAAACCACATCTTTGATTGTTACTCTAGAACAAGAATCAAAACCTGCAACATTATTAAAAAGAAAGAAGAAGTTTGTCTACAATTAATTTTTTTATAACATAGGTAGGTATGTAAAATTCATTCCAACCTCTTTCACATAGCATTTCAATTTATTTGTTTCAATCTTCTCTTTATCACATATGATTTAGAAAGTATTCATTTGTAACTAAATCATTAGAAAATTTGTGATGTATAGGTGGGTATTTGACAATCATAAACCAATACAACGGAAGATTTATCCTCATTGGGATTTTATTTTATTTCCTTTATTTATATATATTTTAAAAAATTAACTTCTCAATGTTTACAATATAGCCTTAGAATAATATCAAATACAAATTTATGATTTGAGATAAATAGCAATCTATTCCAATGCTTAAGAACAATAAGAATTTCAAAGAAGAAGCTAGATAGTCACTTGCTGGTTTATCAAAAGCTCAAGAGAACCTAAAAGTAATAAAGGTAAATGGTGGTTGAAGTCAAAATAGATTTCAAGGTGTTACGAAAGAAACATTCAAAGGATTATTTAAAAGGATATATAATAGGAACATATTATAAATCTAATGCATCTATTTGTAGAATATATTGTATCTGTATCAAACTTGTAAATAAAATAATAGATTTCCACCTCTATTTGTGATCATTTTGTATATAATTTAAAAATTAATTAAACCTCATAAAAATAATTCCTATACATTATTGTTTAGGGTGAAAAGGGGGGGGTGTTTTGGTTTATGTTTCAAAGGTAAATCCTCCATTCTCACCAAATATTCAAGGGCATATGAACCGAGTTGAATCTCCACTAAGCAAGAGCAATCACCTTTTAGGTTGGGTTACCACTTGGAACGATGCAAAAGTTTTGATGTATCAAACAATATCTCAATTTAATGCTCAATTACACTTAAAACCCTAAATAAGCAAAACAATAAGGAAATTAATGAATTACAACAAATCCTTTCAGACTAAGGTGAAGGACATAGATTATTAACTTACTGTTTTTCAAAGTTCAAAAAGTGGAATAGTCGGGGACACTGGGACTAGCACCCTAGTCCAAGGTATAGTTTTCATCACGGAATTTGGATCTACTTCCGACACTGATCTACACTGTATCTTTCATTTCTACCCTGAGAAAAGTGGAGAACATAGAGACTAATGCCCTTGTCCCGAAATGTTCACCTCTGTCCTTTTTCTTTCAGATCTTGAATCCCTGTTGTCTGCAACCTCCTTTCTATAACTCCACTATGTGAAACTCGGTACCTGTAACCTACAATCACAAAGGAGTGTGGGAGGGGGTTGTGGTGTTTAGAGGCTTGCCTCGGTCAAGCCTCGGAGAGACATTCAAGTCTTTTGAACACCATTGTCAGATAACAGTGCATATCCCTACAAGATAGAGGCAAAATCCAAATGATAAATAATCAAAAACATAATAGATATCACCTTGTAGTGTAGATCTCACATAAATGAAGGCTCTTCAATCACATGAAAAGATGAAGTCAAATCTGCAATCACAAACACAATAACAATACTCTGCTCTGCAATAATGAATATCTTGAAATCACAAAACTGCATAAAGTTCACAATCATCTTCTCTAGTTTACAAATGAAAACCTAAACATGCTTATATATGCAGCTACAAATATTCTCGCTAATAATTTTGTAATTCAAACTTGAGATGTCGGCATAGGACCTAAATAACGGTCATAAAACTGACATTAAAACTTAGGGCAGACCCAAAATAGGGCAAGACTAGGGTGCTAGCACCCAAGTCTACCCCCTTATTTTTGTTCAGGGATCATCAAAATAACACCCCCTAGGTCCTATTTGCCATAAGATTTCAGGGTTTTCTCATCGGGAGTCAAAATTATCATGCAAGATGCTCTAAATGCATTCTAAGGACCCGGGAGCTAAACTTTAAGAGGGAAAAGCCCCCAAGGGGACATTTTCTGACATAACAATTATATCTCACATATTACTATTAAATGTTGATAAACATGGTGAAACTACTGCAATAAAAGCTTTCCCAATAGTATGTAAATCTAAAATTTAATTCCTTAAGAGTGGATTACCCATTAAAGATTATAAGTGAAAGCATAAATAAGAAAATAGAACAAAATCAACAAACCATAAACTTGCAACACATAACATGAAATTTATGTGGAGAAACTCTTTAAGAAAAAAATCCACCAAAGAAAGAGGACAAATATGTATTAATATTCAATGAACATGATACAATGTCAACACACTTCCATCAACTTTGATAACATTTTGATAGCACTTATGTAGCTGTGAATATATGATAGAGAAACTATCTCACACCTCCAATACATAGGCAAAGAGAGATGGAAAACCATAAATGGTTTAACCAAAAAAATGGATACCAAAATGATGGTATCTTGCAGAAAGCTAATGTCCTTCTTAGGGAGCATCTTCTAAGAATAGTAAACATAATCAATGACATCACATGGGCACAATCAATGTATCCCGAAATAGCATATGTAACCAAAATAAATCTTTGACTCATAACTCCTTAATGGATCACATCCTCAATTGTAGCACTCCATTATGGAGAAGACAATTCATGTAGGTCCCATCCATTATGACAAGATTCTCTGCTCCTCAATCCTAGCACCTAGAATTGGGAAATGGCATTTAGTGGGTCCAAAGTCAAATTTAACCACCATCATAGTACTTCACCTCCATTATGAATGAATATGACAACTAATATCAAGAATCCTAAGAGAATGTTAAATATAAATAATTTTTCCAGTTACACCCTAGGCATCCAAGTACACCTTCCAATAGTGTTGGAGACACATAAAATATACATAGGATTTGCAAGGATATTGTCACCTTAATCCTAACATTCTTCCACTTGACATTATACATTATAAATACATCCATATTAAACATAAATGAATTAAGTATAGGATCCAAGGCCCATGGCCTTCTTGCACCAATAGAACTTCTCTATGCTCACTTGTGAAGGAATCTGTAATATTTTCCTCAATTTCAACCTTTTGCAATAAGAACTTACCATTTTCTACCATCTTCCACATAAAGTGATACTAAACATCAACATGCTTAGTACAAGCATGGTACATGGGATTCCTAGAAAAATAGATAGCACTCTAATTGTCACCACCAATTCTAACAACCTTGCAATCAAAACCAATACCTGCACAAAGTCTCTATAACAATATTGCCTCCTCAGAGGCATGTGTATCAGTCATATATTTTTCTTTAGTGGGGGAAAAAGAAAATATAGGCTACCTCCTCATCCAACTCACTGCACCACCAAACAAAGAAAACACGTAGCTACTAGTGGACCTTTGACTATCCAAGTCACCTACCCAATCTACATCAACAAAGCCCTATATGTCCAATGCCTTATCCACATCATCAGTACCATGATAAATCAAATAATAATTATAATTCCATCACAAATATCTAAAAACCCTCTTAACATAAGTCCAATGCTCCTTACTAGAGTTAGACACAAACCTACTCAAAATTCCCATTGCTTGGGGAATATTTGGTCTAGTGCAAACCATTACATACATCAAGCCACCAACATCACTAGAATAAGAAAAATTAGAAACATTCTCAAAATCATCATCTGATTTGGGACACATATCTAATTAAATCTTAGCACCAATAGGAAATGAAATACTAACAAGTTTGCAATCATGCATACTAAAGCATTGCAAAATGGTAGCAACATACTTACTCTAACTTAACCAAAACTTTTTTATGTAACTAATCCCTACTAATCTCTATACCAAGAATGTATTTTGCAACCCCCAAATATTTCATATCAAATGAGATAGAAAGCTAAGTTTTGAGCTCCCTAATCATCACCTTCATGTTACCAATAAACATGTCATCCACATACAAAATAATGATTTGAATTTGATCATCAATAATTTTAACATGAACACAATGATCCTCGTCACTCCTAACAAAGCCCAAAATTAATGTAAAGGCATAAAAATTTTGGTACCACATCATGTTGCAAGTATGTGCTATCGGTGTTGTCATTGATGTCAACAAGCTTGTGTTGTCATTGGTGTCAACTGTGTCAAGAGTATGAGTGGTTTGTGTTGAGCAGAGATCAGAGATAAGGTTGAACAGAGTTGAGGATGTTGCAATGATATGAGCTATTTGATTAAGTTGCCTTAGGTGATTTGGTTTCTTTTTAGAAGTGATGAAGATGTTAAGAATATATTTCTAATGGTTGGTTTTCAGGTGCTTTTGAGAAAAATTGATTAATAAAGGAAACAATGTGTTGAAGATGTGTTCTGACTTAACAGAGTAATGTTCTATTTTTGCTTTACATTTCTTCCTTATTGAAGATCTACCTTTGCGGATTGAATATGTTGTTTAGAGGTGTTCAAAGATGTTATGTTTCATATTTTGTGCTCTAGTTTGTTGTGCAGAGAAAGTTGTGTTCACCAGTGTGTGGACTATGATTTTGGGTTGTGCGAAGGTGTCTGGGAGAAATTGTTTTGCTCCTCATTTTTCCAAAAATTTGTTTCTAGCTTTGTGGTTCTAGATTTATGCTTATAAGGCTTATATCTTTCTTTGGTTCAAGTGGTTTGTGGTTTGGTGCTTTGCAAGTTCATTTCTTGAGTTGCAGTTGATGACAGAGTAATCTAAGTGCTCTAGTGTGAACTTTCTTCAGGTGAAAGATGTTGCAAAGGATTTTGTTGGTTTTTAGGTGCTTTTGGATGTTTCTAGATCATGTTCAATCTTGGTGCATGATACACATGTCATCTTTTGGTTTTGAGGAAGCATGCATTTAAAATTTCATACTAATAACACAAGTTTGATCGACTTGGGTGTTTACACTAATTGCGGTTGTGATTCGGTGATTGTGAAAGCATGACAAAGCATGTATGTATGGATTTAGGTTCATGCTAAGATGTGAAGTCATATGCATTCATTCTTTTCCTCCATGGGAATGTTTTGGTCTAGACCTAATTTGAATTTTCTAGGTTAAGATGTGTTGCCGACTATTACCTTTTAATTCACCCTTATTCAATTTTTTTTTTTGTGAACCTTCCCTAAGCAAAGTTGACCCGCCATCTTTCCTTATTCGTTATATGTTTGTTTCTGAAGTTGGCTCCTTGTCTTTAAAAGTTCATTCGCCTGTCGTCTTATATGTGAAATTACTGAAGGATTGAACCTTTGAACTTGAACCCTTTTCAAGGTTCAAGAGTTCAATAGTTCAAGAGTTCAATACTCAATGCTTCTTAAGGAGTCGTGTACACTCAGTCCCCTTGTGTAATTCAATCGGTGTCTTTGAACCTTCTGGTTGAACCTCATAGCAGAGTTCAATGGTTCAATGTTTCTCAAAAAGTTGTGAACTATTTGTCTCTTTGTGTCGCTCAATTTGTATTTTTGAACCTTCTAGTTAAACCTCATTTCAAAGGTTCAAACGTTCAACATTTCGTGATTTTAGTCCCACTTTTCCTGAAGTCTTCTTTAAGTCAAAGTTTACGGGAGATTTTTAAAGAAGTAAATCATTTAGAGGGAAATATATCTAGAACATTTTATGAAATGGAAAGTTCTAACTTTGAACAGGCTATGAGTAATCATTACACATTAAGGTTGTGTGAAAGAACTACTTGCAATTAATGCACCTGTCAGAATTTGCATTCTATCAAGCAAGTTCAGCACAAGTTAATTGATCCAGTAATTATTCGACCTGATTTCATGCCTTTTATCAAGAAAGGACAGGCCATTTTTAACAGTAAACACACAGGGTGATGCAAAGGGAGAGCAACGCTGGAGGTATGATTTTTTTTTTACCCAGTTTCACAGTAATTTTTGAGCCATTGAAGGTGAGTTCAACTTTTCCTATAGCTAATTCCATTACTTTGTTGGAAAGGAGAATCATTTTGAGTTTCTGGTATTATAGAGAATTTCAAAGCATTTTTCATTATATCTATCCAATCTGTAGCCATGAAATCTCCTTGTTGTGGTTCTGAACACGTCCCTAGTCTTGTTTGTTCTCTTCCTAAATTTGGGGATACCTCTCTAGCTCAATATGATTTAGAAGATTTTAAGGAGAGGGTTAAAAACACTATGGCAACTCCTATGATGAAGAACATAGTAGAAAGTAGTTTAGTCGAAGCTGCAACCTTTCCCATGGTGGTACAATGCCCCAAATTAGTTTTGGAATGCATGAGCATATATGACCCACAAAATAGGTGTATTAGAACTGCAGATGGCAATGTGTTACTACCAATCAATAGACAAACCCTAATGGCTGTGATGAAAATTCTGCCTAAAGAGCCATTTTCTGATATTAATATTACTTCTTCTTACAACTATTTTTCATTGAAGAAATCAAACTACAGGAGTATAATTGCAAGGAATTGGCTATTGAAATTTCAAAAGGGAGGATCAAGACTGCCCAGACCACTAACAAGAGAACACATGATACCAGAAGTAAAGGATATTATGGTATTGCTACATAGGCTAAGGGGTAACTCCCAAGCATTTTATTGGGAGGACTGGATGTATTTCTTCATTCAGGTGATCCTCCAAGGAGAATAGTATTTGGATTGGGCAAAAATCATAGCTGACTATTTGCATCTGGGTTTGAGTAATTATTTGGGGAATAAGGATTTTTATATGTCTTCATATGTTTTTTACTGCCTAGCATCTACAAGAGAATGGAGAGGGTTGCCTCATGCATCCTTGGTCGAAAACAGCAAAATTTATGATTATTGTTCACATTTGCAGATGCAAAATTGTTATGAAAACTATGGAAGGGTTAATGATATTTTTACTGGCAGGATGACCTATGAATTGAGAGGCAATGTTAACAAGAGGATGTCTAATGAAGCAATGTAGCTAATCAGTATTTATGGTAGTTTCTTCATCCAGTTTCCCAAATTTACTTATATCAGAGTTGGTTGTTTTGATGGCGAACCAGTGAAGCTGCCCAGATATGTTTTTGACTGCTTTGTATTGATAGAAGTTTGCAAACCATTAGCCCATGTACATAAGAAGTTTCCAATGAAGAAAGAATCTGGTATATCATTTCCTGTTGAACTTGGACACTATTCATGCCAGTCAATTTCTGACGCTTTAAATTTAGAGGTGGACCTAAAAAAGTTCAATTTTTAGTACTATAATGCCAAACCACAATTTGACAGCAAAGGCTTTGCTAGGGACAATCTGGATTTTGGAACGGGATTTTCACATATTCCCTAGATAGAAGACTATTGGGAGGATTGTCCATATGAGTTTGAGGTTAGAAGAAATCTTAGGTGCGGGTTCTCCTTGGGACAAATAGTTACACTCAATTTGAGTATGAATATCGCTGGAATAATTGATGATAAAGAACATGTGATTGATCCTCATTTTAAACAAATAAAACAACTACCTATTCTAGAAATTGATTGGGATAGAGGTGAAGAGGATCAGATTGGAGTCAAAACCCTTCTAGTGATAAGGAGAATTGAGAATGGTTAAGATTCTGAGTGATGTGCACCAATTGGTGAATCACCATCTCCAATAAGTTCTTCTAATCGGCCTATTACTATCTATGATGCAGGTACTCTCGAGCCAAGAATTGGAAAGGGTTCTGTTATCAAAAAGTCCAAGAAAACCTTTGCAACTATTCTACCTTCTCGTACCACCAGATTAAGGACCAAAAGTAGGAAGAAGGAGATTGCAGAAAGAATAATTGTGGATTTAAACTCTGAAGAAGATTCTAGGGAAGCAATGGGTGATAAAGAATTTGATTTACCAATGGCAGAAGAGACCAGTGCAAACCAACCAGCAAAGGTTGCTTTGGATTCTGCAAACCTAATGATGATATCAAATGTGCCTTCCAAACAACTGAATCCTGGTAAAGAATTTTTGGCCCTTGCACCAAAATGGTTGGAAAGCTCAATTAGTGATAAATGAAAAATAGTTCTATTTTCATTGCCATTGGAGGACATGGTTAGCAAGTGCCTAGGGAAGACTCCTAAATCCAAAAGGCTGAAAACCACATCCAAGGTAGATATTAACCCTAATACAGGGAACTAGAGTGCAGAAATAGCTCGACTGACAACTGATGAAGAAGTTTAAGATCCCACAGTTCAAGATTTCACAATAGAAAAAAAAGATCTTGGGACTGCATCACGAACCGCGGACGTACACCATCTGGAAGCATCTACCAAGAGGATAGTCAATCATACCTGGAAGGATGACAAAGATAAAAGGGAGTTGAAACAAACTGTATGATCAATGGTAGAATATATTGATGCCATTCATAATCCAAATCCACTACCTATTTCTCAACTACCTCTATCTTTTGACCCAAAATCTCCAGCCAATCAGAAAATGCTAGATCAGATACACAGAAACAAAATGGTGACCAGAGTGTTTGAGGATTGGTTGGATGGTATCATCCAGAAGGGTACAGAGTACATTAATGAATTAAAAAGTGTATATGATGAAACTATGGTTACTATCAAAGAGTTGAAAACACAGAATGCTTCATGGGTAAAAGATAAAGGGAAGTGGATGAATGTGATGAATCAAATTGATGAAGCTCAGAAATATGGGGTAACAAAGTTCTTATCAAAAAAGAATTTGACAAGTCTGAACGATGATACACTGTATGTGAGAAAGAGAAATATCGAATCGAGAAACTCAGTATCTAGGCAAGGGTGAATTGAATTTACAAAAATGATTAAAGAAATAACTGAGTTCAGTCAATCTTTACAGCATGATCTAGAATGTATTAATGTGAAATACATTAAAGATGATGGGGAGATGGAAAAGGATATCGATACTATGGTCCAATCCTTCAGAGAAAAAATTAGTTTTGTTAAAGAAAATGATAACCTATTAATTGAAGATTTTTCTCAGATATCAAAGGTAGAATCACTTCTTCACCTTTGTGTCGATGCACTCTTAGAGCATGCAAAGAAAGTGGTGAAGATTCAAAGAGAGAAAGACATTTGGAAAGCAAGGGTTAAACACATTGGCATTCCTAACTTCTCAAAAATCTAGGAATTTGTTACCGCATTTCAGGAGTGGAAGGCTCAACGTGTCTCCTCAGCCGAACAGAGTAAATCCAGAGATTCTAATCCACCACCCCAGCCATGATCTTGCTTGCATGATATCTTTATTTAGTTATTTAGTTGGAATTATGTTCAAAAACTTTATCTTTCAATGAGCTTTTATGAAACTAAAATCCCGTGTGGGTCAGAGTTGGTTTTAACTTTGGGTTTCAAAGAATGGTTAATGAGGGTAACTATAGATATGTTTTTAGTTGTTAAAACTGAGATATAAAAGTGAAGGAGAAGATACGAGGAATTTTTGGAACTAAATTATTTGTTGTTTTACAATATGTATGATGTTTGTCTGAAACATTTCTCATCTATGAATGAAAAGGAGAAATGATTACTGCAGTCTTAAATCTGTGTTTAAGTTATTTGAAATCGGGTTTCTATGTGAACTCTTCTTTCATGTGGTAATTGTTCTTTCATTAGATAACTCATTATATATATTTTATCATTTATTGATTCAGTAATATACATATTTATATATATGATCATTATTGAAGATGGAATCTGTGTATTCTATTATTGAATGATGTTATAAAGAAGAGAGATATCAAATTCATAGCATGATGATGTATGAATGTTAGTTTGCCTTTTATGCTTTCTGGTTAAAAGCATATCTGAATGATTAGAGTAACTTGAATTCAATGAAGATTTTAAAGGGAGTTGTACCTTAATTTAGAGGGGAATTATTCTTGATAGTTCACCCATTTGTTGTTTAACTTATTTGTTCTTGAAAGAAAGGGTTATAGAGTCAGAACAAAACATTTTTAGACCAGGACAAATCTGTTAGCCAACAGTTTTTGGTGACTCTGCTTGGGATCGAAGTCATTTGTTGAAAGATTAGTCGCCTTAATATGAAGCAACGATGGTGCTTCCACATGAAAATATAATTCCTTTTTTACAACCTAATCTTGGTTTTCAAGACGAACAGGAAGATATAATTGGTCAGTTAAATACTCTTGCATGGCACACTTGCCAAAATGTTGATGATTACAAAAGGGCAAGCCGAGTATTAGAAAAGGAAGAAGAATTGGCCAATAATTTAAGATTGTTGTTACTCAGACAAAGGATGCAAGCAGAAAATGTAGTAAGAAATCAAGCCCCTGAAGTTCGAAGAGGTCAAGAACAGCCTAGAAACCAATAATTACCTATCCAATTACAATATCATAAACTAGATTCCAGAAGATACACAAGGTCTTTGAGGAAAGAGGGAGTTGAAGATCCTACTTTTCAAATGTTGCAAAGCCTAAATTTTCCCTATATTCCTACTCCTATTAGAAGAGCTAGAAGTAGACCTCTCAGGCCTTCTAAACCCTCTACATCCTCTGTCTGTGAAGCCTTAACTCTTTCTGGTAGTGTCATTCCTTCTGCTATAAGCTTTCTACCAATGGCTCAACCTTGGGGAGCAGCTATAGGACCTCTAAATTTAGGAGCTAACCTAAATCCTCTGCCTAAAAATCCAAGGGAAAACTTAGCTAAATTTAATGGAGATGGAAGACAATTGCCAGATGAGCATCTAAGTGCCTTTGCTACAGCATGTGGTGTGTTAGGAGTGCAACATCAAAATGTAGCCATAAGGCTTTTTCTCCAAACCCTAACTGATACCATAGCACAATGGTTCTATCATCTATCTAACTCTTCAATTACAAACTGGGATGATATGAAAACTGCATTTGAAAATAGATTCAAAAGCGTAGAAGATGAACATTCCCTTCTTGCTCAATTGACTCAGCTCAAGAAAGAAATTCACGAGCCTATGAGGGAATTTATAGCCAAATTTAATAGAATTGTGCACAAAATCCCAAATGCTAAGAGGCCAACTCCTGAGAATTAGAAATGTTTCTTTATCAATTCTATGCCCTCTGATATTAGTTTCCATCTTAGAAGAGGCGTAGTTGCCGACTTAGCAATCGCACAAACCTTGGCAGTTGGGTTAGAGGATGATCTTCTTATGGCTAGAAAATGGAAGAGAGAAGTCCAAGTACCTAATGCTCATCCCTCATCCTCTACAGATCCTGTGGTTCAAAGGCTAGTTAATGATATGATCTCTTTAAAAAGATAGATGCCTAAGGTTGGTACTTCATTTCAACAACCATATCAAGATATCGGCAGGAGAAATTTTAATCAATAGACAAATACTGGTAGGACATTGCCACTTACATCAGCACAACCAAGGTTAACTATTGAAGCTCCTCCTGGAAGAAGGAATATGTGTGCCTTTTATTTGACTACTAATCATGATGGAAATTCTTGTCCGGAGATGCTTAGATATGCTCAAATCGCTGCTACTCAAGATGTATTGGGAGAGATTACCAAAGAAAGGAACTTTGAGGAACCTGGCGACTCTGAAATACACTTCCTAAAATATGAATCAGATTCAAAAAGAGGCGGTGAAATATTGGTTACTCTTGAAGATTCTTCATGTGTTGTGCTTACTAGAAGTCAAAAGAATCTGAGATTTTCTAATACTCAAGAAGTGCCTGTTAAAGGTAAGGAACCTCTTATTAGAACATCGGATGCTAATTTGAAGACCCAAGAAATTAAATTGTTAGATAGAAATGATCGTGAAACTTCTTTTGATATTCTAGAATTTTGTAAGTCTGCAAAGATTCAAATATTCCCTGCTGAATACCTCAAGTTAAAACCCAAAGAACTTGATAAATTGGTTAAATATGTCAAAGGTGGTCCTAAACAAATTGAACCCGAAAGTTAACTAAATGTTAATGATGAGTCTCCCATTGCCCAATTGTTTGCTTCTCCACCTGAATCACCCACGCACACTCCTAAAATGGCCCTCAATTCATCTAATGATACTTCTTATATGGCAGATATGAAGCCCAACCCATTTTATGTTTCTTTATTCATAAATGGCCATAAACTCAGTAATTGTATCATAGACTCAGGTGCTTCTGATAATATTATGCCTTCTTCTATAGCCAAAACCCTAGGCCTATCCCTTACAAAAACATTTGGTAGGTGTTACTCCATGGATGGCAAACAAATTTCTTTGCTCAGACAAATTAAAGATGCGCGAGTCACTCTTGTAGCCTATCCTGATAAAAGAGTGAAGTTGACTATCTTGGTAGCAGATATTCTTGCTAGTTATGGGATGTTATTGAGCAGGACTTTTTGCAAAGATTTAGGTTGGTAGATTAAATTAGATTGGTCAGAAGCTACAATTCTAGTGGGAAAGTAGAAAGTCAAGCTAGAACCTGAACCTAAATGCAAGTTTACTGTATACCCTTCTGATGATCCTAAGTCTCAGATTCTATTTGAAGAATGTGAATTTGGTAACTATTTTCTCTCTTCTAAAGATATGAAGGAAGAATCCATCCCAATTCTATTCATTCAGATGATCTATGGACCATGGAATTTGATGGTAGTTGTGCTACCATTGGTTCAGGAGCAGGGGTTGTTTTGATCTCTCCTGAAGGTAAAATTTTTCCTTACTCTTTCAAGTTAGAATTTAAAAATACTAATAACACTATAGAGTATGAGGCTCTATTGCTTGGGTTAAATGAAGCCAAAGGAAAAGGTATAAAGATACTCAGAGAAAAAGACAATGCTGAATTAATTGTTAAGCAAGTGAGAGGCATTTTTTCAATTAAAAATGAAAGATTAAGACATTACAGGAATAGAGTCTGGGATGAGAGAATATTTTGATGCCTTTACTATTGAGGCAATTCCCAGAGATCAGAACACATGGGTAGATTCCCTAGCAGTGTTAGCTCCTCTTCTTCTCCCACACCCTAATTTCAAAAAGTATTCATATAGAATAGAACTGGTGTACCGTCCTAATGTCCCAGATAATGCTGAAAATTGGCAAGTTTTTGAGAATCATAGGTAGATCAGAAAGTTCTTGGAGAATGCTGAGATGTTCATGGGGACTTATTTTGAAGGTTCTGAAGTAGAATGTAAAGAATTTAGTCCTAATCCAGGGATCAATTCAAAGGATGATGTAATTCAGTTAAAGGGAAACAAAATCCCCAAAGGACTAGTCTCTCTAGAACATTTGTTCACTCAACAAGATGAATATACCAAAGGCAAACTTGTTCAGAATCCTGACAAATTAGGGGATTGTGAGAAAATAAACATTGGAAGTAAAACTGATCCTAAATGGATCTCTATTGGTAGGTGTTGTTTGCCAGAGGAGAAAAACAAATTGATAAATCTGTTGATTAAGTATAAGGATGTCTTTGCTTGGTGCTATGATGACTTGAAAGATTTTAGGAGTGGACAATTTCAGCATCCTATTCCTTTGAAAACAAATGCAACCCCATTCAAGCAGAAGTTGAGGAACTATAACCCAAAGGTTGATGAGGCTATCTTTAAGGAGATTGACAAAATGTTGAAGGCTAGGATTATTTATCTGATTCATCACTCCACCTGGGTGGCAAACATTGTCCCTGTACACAAAAAGAATGGAGAAATAAGAATCTGTGTTGATTTCAAGAATCTGAACCAAGCCAGTTTGAAAGATAATTATCCCTTACCTGTGATGGATCACATTTTACAAACAGTTGCTGGATCTGAGATGATGTCCATGTTAGATGGGTTCTCAGGTTATAATCAAATAAGTGTGGCTATAGTCGATCAACATAAAACTACTTTCACTACACCCTGGGGAACTTTTTCTTATAATCGTATGCCCTTTGGTTTGATTAATGCTGGTGCAACTTTTCAACAGGCGATGGATTCATCCTTTAGGGATCTGAAAGATAGAATTATTGTCATTTATCTTGATGATTTGACTATTCTCTCTAGAAGAAGAGAAGATCATCTGAAAGATTTAGAGATCATTTTGCAAAGGTGTTGAAGTCATGGGATATCTCTTAATCCTAAGAAGTCAATTTTCTGTGTAACAGAAGGTAAGTTGTTGGGACACTTAGTTTCAAAGGATGGAATCAAGATTCATCTAGAAAGGGTTAGAGCAATACAACAGCTAAGTCTTCCTTCTAATAGGACTGGAGTTAAGTCTTTCTTTGGCCAGATTAGCTTCCTTAGAAGGTTCATTCTTGATTTTGCTGAGATTACAAAACATATTGTAGGAATGATGAGTGAAAAATAGGCATTCAGATGGAGCGAGACTGCTAAGAAAGCATTTGAAGATATTAAAGAAGCAATTGCACAAACACCTACTTTGGTAAACCCTGATTTCCAAAAAGATTTTATTATTTATTGTTATGCTTCAGAACATACCATGTCTGGTATCTTACTACAGAAGAATGAATTGAATGTAGAAGCCCCAATTGCCTTTATGAGTGTTCCTCTCAAGAAGCATGAACTTAAATATTCTTTAACTGAGAAGCAAGCTTTCGATGTGGTAAAGGCTATCAAACAATTTAGATATTACATACTACATTCTCATTTGATTGTATTTGTGCCTAGTTCAGCTGTAAAGAGCATTCTGACTCAACAGGATGTTGGGATGAACAATAGAGCAACATGGGTTGCTAAGATTCAAGAATATGACTTGGAGGTTAGGCCAACCAAATTAGTTAGAGGTCAAGGCCTGTGCAAATTGATTGCTGAAAATAAGGAAGAAGAAGAAGAACTTCCCACTGTCCTATTGGTAAGTTTACAAGATCCATGGTTCCTAAATGTGGCACACTATCTTACTTATGGAGACTGTCCCAGTCACTTATCCCCAAAGGAGAAAAGAAATCTAAGGTTAAAAGTAGCAAAATATGTCATTTGGGGTGATGTCTTATATAAAAAGGGACTAGATGGAACCTTTCTGAGATGTGTAGATAAGGAACAACAGCACAAGGTTTTGGAAGTTTTTCATATTAAAGCATGCAGTGGACACTTCTCTTCTTCGGTCACAGCCTTCAAAATCTTTAGAAATTGTTATTATTAGCCAAGTATGTTTAAAGATGCATACAGATGGGTAGCTAACTGTGAAAAATGCAAAATATTTTCAGGAAGGCCACAACTTGCAGCATTACCTCAGAGGCCTGTCGTTATTGAGGAACCTTTCAAACAATGGGGATTAGACTTTATTGGGCCTCTCTCACCTCCTTCAAGTGCCGGACATACACACATTCTTACAGCAACAGACTATTTTACAAAATGGGTTGAAGTAGTCCCTGTGAAGAGAACCACTTCAGAAATAGTGTGCAATTTTCTTAGAGAGAATATACTGGTGCATTTTGGTGTCCCTCAGAAACTTGTAGTAGATAATGCCACCATCTTTTCCTCAATT
The DNA here is from genome assembly GCA_027924645.1 of Cunninghamia lanceolata. Lineage (NCBI taxonomy): Eukaryota > Viridiplantae > Streptophyta > Pinopsida > Cupressales > Cupressaceae > Cunninghamia > Cunninghamia lanceolata. The sequence continues at coordinate 165,465 of BSBN01000184.1, read as the reverse complement.
GAACTTACTTCTTTTTTCTATGAGCATAGTATATCTCTCTCTCACTCATCAGATTACTACCCTGAAGGGAAAGGATAAGCTGAGTCCAGTAATAAAAATCTGATAGCCATCATGAGAAAATTGATGAGTGAGAATCCCAAAGATTGGCATAAAAGATTGTATGAAGCACTTTGGGCTGATAGGGTAACCCCAAAAAGAGCAATAGGAATGGCGCCTTTTGAGCTGGTTTATGGAATAGGAGCTTAGTTATCATTACCTCTAGAATTATCTGCGGCCAAATTATAAAATGTCATCAAAGATCAATACTTTCAAGATTCCTTAGAGAAAATAGTTATGTACTTAAGCAGGATTGAAGAAGAAAGGAATGAACGGGTTGATCAGATTACTGCTCACCAAGCCCGGGTTAAGAAGATTTTTGATCAGAAAACAAGGCCTAGAAAATTCATGGAAGGAGATGAAGTGCTGCTATGGGATAGGAGGAGAGAACCTAAAGGGGCACATGGCAAATTTGATTCAATCTGGAAAGGACCTTTCAAAATTCATCAGGTACTGAGTCCTAATTCTTTCAAATTGGAATATCTTGATGGATCTATTTTACCCCTGTCTTATAATGGACAGGATCTTAAATTGTATCGACTGTAAAACAAGTGTCCCTTGTTTTGTACATAGTCTTTCCTTTTTTGTTGTGTGTTTTCATTTTCCTTTTCCAATTTTGGTTTTCCTTGTTTCTTTTCCTTTGGCACCTGTGTTTTAGTTTGTGCGTAACCAGAGTTTCTGAGTTCTCTACATTTTGTTAGAAAATGTAGTCCCCAGTCAGAGCCAATGTTACCTTTTAATTCACCCTTATTCATTTTTTTTTTGTGAACCTTCCCTAAGAAAAGTCGACCCACCATTTTTCCTTATTGGTTATATGTTTGTTTCTGAAGTCGACTCCTTGTCTTTAAAAGATCATTCGCCTATCATCTTATATGTGAAATTACTGAAGGATTGAACCTTTGAACTTGAACCCTTTTCAAGGTTCAAGAGTTCAACAATTCAAGAGTTCAATACTCAATGCTTCTTAAGGAGTCGTGCACACTTAGTCCCCTTGTGTAATTGAATCGGTGTCTTTGAACCTTCCGATTGAACCTCATAGCAGAGTTCAACGGTTCAACGGTTCAATGTTTCTCAAAAAGTCATGAACTATCTATCTCTTTGTGTCACTCAATTTGTATTTTTGAACCTTCGAGTTGAACCTCATTTCAAAGGTTCAAAGGTTGAACATTTCATGATTTTAGTCCCACTTTTCCCGAAGTCTTCTTTAAGTCAAAGTTTGCGGGAGATTTTAAAAGAAGTAAATCATTTAGAGGGAATATATTTGGAACATTTTATGAAATGGAAAGTTCTAACTTTGAAGAGGCTATGAGTAATCATTACACATTAAGGTTGTGTGAAAGAACTACTTGCAATTAATGCACCTGTCAGAATTTGCATCCTATCAAGCAAGTTCAACACAAGTTAATTGATCCAGTAATTATTCGACCTGATTTCATGCCTTTTATCAAGAAAGGACAGGCCATTTTTAATAGTAAACACACAGGGTGATGGAAAGGGAGAGCAGTGCTGGAGGTATAAGATTTTTTTTCCCTAGTTTCACAGTAATTTCTGAGCCATTGAAAGTGAGCTCAACTTTTCCTATAGCTGATTCCATTACTTTGTTGGAAAGGAGAATCATTTTGAGTTTTTGGTAGTATTAGAGAGGTTCAAAGCATTTTTCATTATATCTATCCAATCTGTAGCCATGAAATCTACTTGTTGTGGTTATGAACAGGGCCCTAGTCTTGTTTGTTCTCTTCCTGAATTCAGGGATACCTCTCTATCTCAATATGATTTAGAAGATTTTAAGGAGAGGGTTAAAAATCCTATGGGAACTCCTATGATGAAGAAAATAGCAGAAAGCAGTTTAGTTGAAGCTGCAGCCTTTCCCATGGTGGTACAATGCCCTGAATTAGTTTTGGAATGCATGAATAGATATGACCCCCAAAATAGGTGTATCAGAACTGCAGATGGCAGTGTGTTACTACTAGTCAATAGACAAACCCTAATGGCTGTGATGAAAATTCCCTAAGGAGCCATATTTTGATCTTAATATTACTTCTTCTTACAACTATTTTTCATTGAAGAAATCAAACTACAGGAGTATAATTGCAAAGAATTGGCTATTGAAATTTCAAAAGGGAGAATCAAGACTACCCAGACCACTAACAAGAGAACACATGATACTAGAAGTAAAGGATATTATGGTATTACTACACAGGCTAAGGGGTAACTCCTAGGCATTTTATTGGCAGGACTGGATGTATTTCTTCATTCAAGTGATCCTCCAAGGAGAACAGTATTTGGATTGCGCTGAAATCATAGCTGATTGTTTGCTTCTAGGTTTGAGTAATTATTTGGGGAATAAGGATTTTTATATGTCTTCATATCTTTTTTATTGCCTAGCATCTACAAGAGAATGGAGAGGGTTGCCTCATGCATCCTTGGTAGAAAACAGCAAAATTTATGATTATTGTTCACATTTGCAGATGCAAAATTGTTATGAAAACTATGGAAGGGTTAATGATGTTTTTACTGGGAGGATGACTTATGAATTGAGAGGCAATTTAACAAGAGGATATCTAATGAAGCCATGCAGCTAATCAATATTTATGGTAGTTTCTTCATCCAGTTTCCCAAATTTACTTATATCAGAGTTGGTGGTTTTGATGGTGAACCAGTGAAGCTGCCCAAATATGTTTTTGACAGCTTTGTATTGATAGAAGTTTACAGACAGTTAGCCCATGTAGATAAGAAGTTTCCAATGAAGAAAGAATCTGGTATATCATTTCCTGTTGAACTTGGACACTATTCATGCTAGTCAATTTCTGACGCTTTAAATTTAGAGGTGGACCTAAAAAAGTTCAATTTTTAGTACTATAATGCTAGACCGCAATTTGATAGCAAAGGCTTTGCTAGGGACAATCTAGATTTTGGAACGGGATTTTCACATATTTCCTAGATAGAGGACTATTAGGAGGATTGTCCAGATGAGTTTGAGGTTAGAAGAAAGCTTTGGTGCAGGTTCTCCTTGGGGCAAATAGTTACACACAATCTGAGTATGAATATCTCTGGAATAATTGATGATGAAGAACAGGTGATTGATCCTCATTTTGAACAAATAAAATAGCTACCTATTCCAAAAATTGATTGGGATAGAGGTGAAGAGGATCCAATTGAAGTCAAAACCCTTCTAGTGATAAGGAGAACTGAGAAATGGTTAAGGGAATGCAGACTAAAGGAGTTTCAAATTGAAGATTCCCAACGATGTGCACCAATTGGTGAATCACCATCTCCAATAAGTTCTTCTAATCGGCCTATTACTATCTGTTATGCAGGTACTCCCGAGCCAAGAATTGGAAAGGGTTCTATTATCAAAAGTCCAAGAAAATGCTTGCAACTATTCTACCTTCTCATACCACCAGATTAAGGACCAAAAGTAGGAAGAAGAAGGAGATTGCAGAAAGAATAATTGTGGATTTAAACTCTGAAGAAGATTCTGGGGAAGCAATGGGCAATTAAGAATTTGATTCACCAATGGCAGAAGAGACCAGTGCAAACCAACAAGCAAAGGTTGCTTTGGATTCTGCCAACCTGATGATGATATCAAATGTGCCTTCCAAACAACTAAATCCTGGTAAAGAAGTTCTGGCCCTTACACCAAAATGGTTGGAAAGCTCAATTAGTGATAAAAGAAAAATAGTTCCGTTTCCATTGCCATTGGAGGACATGGTTATCAAGTGCCTAGGAAAGACTCCTAAATCCAAAAGGCTGAAAACCACATCCAGGGTAGACATTGACCCTAATACAGGGAACTGGAGCGCAGAAATAGCCCAGTTGACAACTGATGAAGAAGTTCAAGATCCCACAGTTCAAGATTTCACAATAGAAAAAATAGATGTTGGGACTGCATCACGCGTCGCAGGCGTACACCATCTGGAAGCATCTACCAAGAGAATAGTCAGTTGTACCTGGAAGGATGAAAAAGATAAAAGGGAGTTGAAACAAACTGTACAATCAATGGCAGAATATATTGATGCCATTCATAATCCAAATCCACTACCTATTTCTCAACTACCTCTATCTTTTGACCCAAAATCTCTAGCCAATCAGAAAATGCTAGATCAGATACATAGAAACAAAATGGTGACCAGAGTGTTTGACAATTGGTTGGATGGTATCATCCAGAAGGGTACAGAGTACATTAATGAATTAAAAAGTATATATGATGAAACTATGGCTACTATCGAAGAGTTGAAAACACAGAATGCTTCATGGATAAAAGATGAAGGGAAGTGGATGAATGTGATGAATCAAATTGATGAAGTTTATAAATATGGGGTAACAAAGTTCTTATCAGAAAAGAATTTGACAAGTCTGAACAATGATACACTATATGTAAGCAAGAGAAATATCAAATGGAGAAAATCAGTATCTAGGCAAGGGCGAATTGAATTTACAAAAATGATTAAAGAAATAACTGAGTTCACTCAATCTTTACAGTATGATCTAGAATGTATTGATGTGATATATATTAAAGATGATGGGGAGTTGGAAAAGGATATCGATACTGTGGTTCAATCCTTCAGAGAAAAAATTAGTTTTGTTAAAGAAAATGATAACCTATTAATTGAAGATTTTTCTCAGATATCAAAGGTAGAATCACTTCTTCACCTCTGTGTCGATGCACTCCTAGAGCATGCGGAGAAAGTGGTGAAGATTTGAAGAGAGAAAGACATTTGGAAAGCAAGGGTTAAACACATTGGCATTCCTAACTTCTTGAAAATCCAGGAATTTGTTACCGCATTTTAGGAGTGGAAGGCTCAACATGTCTCCTCAGCTGAACAGAGTAGATCCAGAGATTCTAATCCACCGCCCCAGCCATGATCTTGCTTGCATAATATCTTTATTCAGTTATTTAGTTGGAATTATGTTCAAAAACTTTATCTTTCAATGAGCTTTTATGAAACTAAAATCCTGTGTGGGTTAGAGTTGGTTTTAACTCTAAGTTTAAAAGAACGGTTAATGAGGGTAACTATATATATGTTTTTAGTTGTTAAAACTGAGATATAAAAGTGAAGGAGAAGATACAAGGAATTTTTGGAGCTGAATTATTTGCTGTTTTACAATATATATGATGTTTGTCTAAAACATTTTTCATGTGTGATTGAAAAGGAGAAATGATTACTGCAGCTTAAATTTGTGTGTTTAAGTTATTTGAAATCAGGTTTCTGTGTGAACTCTTCTTTCATGTGGTAATTGTTCTTTCATTAGATAACTCATCATATATGTTTTAATCATTTATTGATTCAGCAATATACATATTTATATATCCAATCATTATTGAAGATGGAATCTGTGTATTCTATTATCAAATGATGTTATAAAGAAGAGAGATATCACATTCAAAGGATGATGATGTATGAATGTTAGTTTGCCTTTAATGCTTTCTGGGTAAAAGCATATCTGAATGATTAGAGTAATTTGAATTCATTGAAGATTTTAAAGGGAGTTGTACCTTAATTCAGAGGGGAATTATTCTTGATAGTTCACCCATTTGTTGTTTAACTTATTTGTTCTTGAAAGAAAGGGTTCTATAGCCAGAACAAAACATTTTTAGACCATGACAAATCTGTTAGCCAACACCGACCTTGGAGAATATGTTCAAGGTTGATGATGGTATAAATAAGTGTCAAGGATTTGTGACTAGATGTATGCATGATGGATATGATGTTTGTGAGGTGAATTTGATTAGTTCAGTGAGAGATTTCATGTGTTAGGCTACTGGATGCAATGAGCAGAAGGTGTGTACTATTTTTCAATGTTTCTGCGGAGGTGATGTTTGTGTTGTGAATATTGAGCTTCATTGGAACTGTACTCCATGCATCTAGGTTAGATTCAATTATATCAGTTCATCCCTGGTAGTGAGCCTCCTCTTCTATCTCTTTCTTCTAGACAGTGAGTCCTTTGGCAGTGAGCCTTTCTTTCTTTCTTCTAGATAGTGAGTCCTTTAGCAATGAGACTTTTGTAATTTAGTTTTGCTACTACTTTATATTGTGAGATAATCCTCACCGTGGTTTTTCCCTTCTTGGGTTTTCCACATAAAATCTGGTGTTGTCTTTTGTTTGGTGTTATGATGATTCAGTTTCTATTATTTTCTTTTCATTCTTAATCATCATAACAAGATTAAAGGTTAATGTGGATTTGAATGTTTGTGAGGGTTTGAAGTTTATGATACACCTAATTCACCCCCCTTCTTAGTTGTCTTGTGCATTCAACAATTGGTATCAGAGCAAGGTTCCTTAGAAGAAATCTTTATAGCTTGAGGAAGATCTTAGAGGTTGAATACATGGCAGATAGAAAGTTTCCCACTCCTCCGAAAGAGATTCTTGTTGTTGGACCTTTAGAAGATGAGTGCTTGATTGTCAATAATGAAGAACTCGACATTGCTTTTGAGGACCTAGAGAGGTTTGAAGAAGAAATCAAAGATCTGAAGGAGAATGTTAAAGAAGCAGATGGATGTATCAAAAAATTAAGAGAGCAAGTCAATAGGTTCAAAGAAAGAAATAAGGAGGTCAGTGAACAATTGAGGCTAGCAATTAAATCTATGAATGGTCTGAAAGTGCAAGTTGAAGAAAAGGCAATGATTAAGGAATATCTAAACTTAATGGTGAAAGGAAAATTTGAAGAATGTATAAGGCTTGAACAAGAAGCTGTGAATTTGAAATCAGATCTAGAGAAGGCAAAGAATTATGAAGAAAATTCAAGATAAGTTCTACAATGTTTGATGAGATGATTGCAATTTAGAAAATTCCCAATGATAAAGAGGGCTTAGGATTTGGTGAAAGATCAAAATTAGATCAGACTTCAAATCAGAGGAAAAATGGCAAGCAGATCTGGAATCAAAAGATTAGAGCTAGAAGACTTTCGGTCAGACAACCAAATGCTCAAAGGTATCCATCTTTCAATGGTTTTTGTCATTTATGCAATAAGTATGGACACAAAGCAATAGAATGTAGAAGTAGAAGGAAGCAAAATGTTCCATCCTTCTCTGGTCAATGATTCACATGTAATAAAGTTGGTCATAGAGTTGTTGTATGTGGAAGTAAAGTGAGTCAGAACTCTACTAGGTGTTTTGCATGCAATAAGATGGGACATAGAGCTAACGAGTGCAAAAGTAAAATGAGAAATGGCTATGGCAAGGATAGAATAGTTAAATATTTCAATGGCTACTGTTATACATGCAATAAATCTAGGCATAAAGCTAAACAATGTAGATCTAGAATGAATGGAAGGAATACTGGTTAGAGGAATGTTGTGTGCTACAATTGCAATAGATTTGGACATACCTCTAAGTTTTGTAGAAGCAGAAGCATGAAGAAGGATAATCCGGCAGAGAAGAAAAAACCAATACAAAAGGTTGATCTAACAAAGACTAAGAAGGAGATGAGTAAGATTTGGATTAAGAAGGATGTAATAGAGGCTAAGGAGGTACCTATGCCAGCCTTTGATGCAGATGTTTCCTCTGAAAACTAAGATGAGATCTTTGGCTCAGGGGGAGATTTTGAGGAAATCTTTCCCCCTGCCAAAGAAATAGTGTTGATGCCTCATCTCGAAGATATAAGTTGTGCACTTAATCCATTAGTGAAGATTGCAGTGGAAAATTAAAACTCTAAAGTATGTACAAAGACATCACACTGAAGACCAGATCATTGGTGATAAGAGCAAGGATATACTGACAAGAAGGAGAGCTGCTAAAGAACAGGTAAATCTATGTTTACTTTCTAAAGTTGAACCTAAAATAGTGGTTGAGGCATGCAAGGATGAGTATTGGATCAAGGCTATGGAAGAAGAACTAATGTAGATTGAGAAGAATCAGACTTGGGAACTTGTCCCACGAACAGAGAACAAAAATGTAATTGGAACTAAGTGGGTATTCCGAAACAAATTGAATGAGAATGGAGAAGTCGTAAGGAACAAGGCAAGGTTTGTGTGTAAAGCTACTCACAAGTGGAAGGAATAGACTAAGAGGAAACTTATGCTTCGGTAGAAATAATGGAGGCCATTAGGATGTTTTTGTCTTTTGCATCACATAATGATTTCAAAGTATATCAAATGGATGTGAAGTCTGCTTTCTTGAATGGTAAATTGGAAGAGGAAGTGTACATAGAACAACTAGAAGGATTTCAGTTGTCAGATAAGCTAGATATGGTTTGCAGGTTGAAGAAGGAACTTTATGGATTGAAGAAAGCTCCCAGAGCTTAGTATGCAAGGTTAGACATGTATTTATTATAGCAACCTGATTCAATAAAGGTAATGCAAATAGCAATCTGTACATCAAAATAAGTGAAGATCAAATTCTGATTGTGGAAGTGTATGTAGATGATATATTTTTTGGTGGAAATTATGTGTAAGAGTTTTGTAGATGAAATGCAAAAAGAATTTGAAATGTCAATGTGTAGGGAAATGAACTTCTTCCTTAGGTTACAGATCAATCAGGCAGATAAGGGTATTTTTGTTTCTCAGTCAAAGTATGTAAAAGAGTTGTTAAAGAAGTTTGGAATGGAAGATTCTAAACCAGTTTGTACTCCTATTTATGGTTACTGGTTGTAAGTTGAGCAATAATGATGAATCTCCTAAGGTTGATCAGAGCAAGTACAAATCAATGATTGGAGAATTAGTGTATCTGACTGCTACTAGACCAGATATTATGCATGCAGTCTATCTTGTGGCTAGATTTCAAGAAGATCCTAGAGAGTCACATGTGATGGCAATACAGAGGATTCTAAGATATTTAAAGGGCACTCTAGATCATGGCTTGTGGTATCCAAAAGATATTTACTTTACTCTAAGTACGTATATAGATGCAAATTGGGCTGGTTGTGTAGATGACAGGAAAAGTACAAGTGGTGGTGCATTCTTTCTTAGATGCAAATTGGTGTCTTGGCTAAGTAAGAAACAAGATTCAATGTCTTTATCTACTGCAGAGGCAGAGTATATTGCTACAGCATCATGTTGCACACAGGTGTTGTGGATGAAACAAACCTTGAAGGATATCAAAGTTGTGTATGATGAGCCAATTTCTATTTTCTATGATAATACAAGTGCTATTAACATTTCAAAGAATCCAGTGATGCATTCAAGGACAAAGCATATTTCAATTAGGTATCACTTTCTAAGAGAAAAGGTTGTAGAGAATGAAGTGGAGCTTGAGTATGTGCCTACAAAGGATCAGGTTGCTGACATATTCACTAAGGCTCTTCCTAAGGATATATTTGAGTATCTCTGGGAAAAGTTAGGGGTTATTGCCCCTCCTTCTTTGAACTAGATGCATAAGGAGATGCATCAGTCTAGTGGACTTCAAGATTCATTATTTTCTAGACCGATGTTGGGGGCTACCTCTCAGGGGGAGCAAGTAGTGGTCATGATGATTGTTGCAGACAGGGGAAGTAAGAGTTGATACAATTTGGTATGCACTCCTAAGGGGGAGTATTTAGAGCAGTGAAAAGAAAAGTTCATGTAGCATGTTAAGAGTGAAAGATGAGGTGTGTCACCCTTTTCCATTGATGTCAAAGGGGGAGAGAGAGAAATGTGAAAAAGGAAAGAATCAGTGATCAAGGAGAAAGAGCAAGATGTGTAAAAGAAAGGGGGAGAGTAAGAAATAAAAGAAGTCTAGTGCAGAGCTGTGTCTCGATGGTTTTTCACATTATGTGATGCCATCAATGACAAAGGGGGAGATTGTTGCAAGTATGTGCTATCAGTGTTGTCATTGGTGTCAAATGTGTCAACAGTATGAGTAGTTTGTCTTGAGCAGAGATTATAGATAAGGTTGAGCAGAGTTGAGGATGTTGCAATGATATGAGCTATTTGATTAAGTTGCCTTAGATGATTTGGTTGCTTTGTAGAAGTGATGAATATGTTAGGAATATGTTTTTGATAGTTGGTTTTCAAGTGCTTTTGAAAAAAATTGATTAATAAAGGAAATAGTGTGTTGAAGATGTGTTCTGACTTAACATAGTAATGTTCTGGTTTTCCTCTGCATTTCTTCCTTATTAAAGATGTGCCTTTGTAGATTGAATATGTTGTTTAGAGGTGTTCAAAGATGTGATGTTTCAAATTTTGTGCTCTGGTTCGTTGTGCAGAGAAAGTTGTGTTCACCAGTGTGTGGACTGTGTTTCTATGTTGTGCAGAGGTGTTTGGGAGAAATTGTTTTGCTCTGCATTTCTCCACAGATTTGTTTCTAGCTTTGCAGTTCTGGATTTATACTTATAAGGCTTATATCTTTCTTCAATTCAAGTAGTTCATGGATTTGTGCTTCGCAAGTTTATTTCTTGAGTTACAGTTGATGACAAAGTAATCTAAGTGCTCTGGTGTGAACTTTCTTCAGGTGAAATATGTTGCAAAGGATTTTGTTGGTTTTTAGGTGCTTGTGGATGTCTCTAGATCATGTTCAAGCTTGGTGCATGATCTGCATGTCATCTTTTGGTTTTGAGGAAGCGTGCACTTAAAAGTTCATAGTGTTAACACAAGTTTGGTCGACTTGGTTATTTATACCAACTGTGGTTGTGCTTTGGTGATTGTGAAAGCGTGATGAAGTGTGTATGTATGGATTTAGGTTCGTGGTAAGATGTGAAGTGGTATGCATTCATTCCTTTCCTCTGCAGGAATGTTTTGGTCCAAACCTAATTTGAAATTCTGGGTTAAGATGTGTCTCCGACCTTAGAGAATATGTTCAAGGTTGATGACGATATAAATAAGTGTCAAGGATTTGTGGCTGGATGTATGTGCGATGGATATGATGTTTGTGATGTGAATTTGATCAGTGCAGTGAGAGATTTCATGTGTTATGCTACTAGATGTAGTGAGCAGAAGGTGTCTACTATTTTTAAGTGTTTTTGCGAAGGTGATGTTTGTGTTGTGGTGAATATTGAGCTTCATTGGAAATGTACTCCATGCATAGGTTAGATGCAATTATATCAGTTCATCCCTAGCAGTGAGCCTCCTCTTCTATCTCTTTCTTCTAGACAGTGAGTCCTTTGGCAGTGATCCTTTCTTTCTTTCTTCTGGGCAGTGAGCCCTTTGGCAGTGAGCCTTTGGTAGTGAGCCTTTTGTAATTCAGTGTTTCTACTACTTTATATTGTGAGCTAATCCTCACCGTGGTTTTCCCCTTCTTGGGTTTTCCAAGTAAAATCTGGTGTTGTCTTGTATTTATAGTGTTGCTATGATTATGTTTCTGTTATTTTCTTTTCATGCTTAATCATCATAACAAGCTTAAGGGTTAATGTGGATCTAAATGTTTGTGATGGTTTGAAGTTTATGATACAACTGATTCACCCCCTCCTCTCAGTTGTCTTGTGCATTCAACACATCTTGGGTGATTTTTTTAGACCATACAACGATCACTTCAACCTACAAACCAAATGTTCCTTCCCCTTCACAACAAAGCCATTAGGTTGTCCCATATAAATCTCCTCCTCAATATCCCCATGTAAGAAAATAGTCTTAACATCCATTTTCTCAATCTTAAAATTAAAAGTTACAATAATAGATAAGAGGAATCTAATAGAAGTTAACTTAGCAATATGAGAGAAAATTTCATTGAAATTGACTTCCTCTCTCTAGGAGTAGCCCTTGATCACTAGTTTGGCCTTATACTACTCTAACCATCCATCTACTCTAATTTGCTTCTTATACACCCACTTGCAACCAATGGGATTTCTTTCCTTGAGCAAATTCATAAGATCTCAAGTATCATAACTATCTAGGGCCATCATCTCAGGTCCTACATAGCTTACATCCAAGACTTACTATGCTCTGTAGAGAGAGCCTCTCTAAAAGTTCTAGGTTCAATATCAATACTCAATAAAGAAAATACATAATGTAAATTTGGTGGGATATACATGTCAACTAGATTTCGTCATCTTATGGATCTACTCAAGGTAGGAGTAAGGGCCTCTACCTAATTTTCTACATGTATATTTTGTACATCCTCATCTAAACTCTTATCTGAACCTTCTAGGTACGTGCATGGAAATGGGGGACAAATTAGTGGCCAACCTTGATATATTTAGCAAAGTGAATTTCCATTATGAAAAACATAAATCATGTGTTTTAACACGTACACATTTTTAATGCCTTGAATTCAATTTTTTTATGATCCATGCCCATTTAGGTTGGATTTCCAAGTCTAAGGGTTGGACATCTCTTGTGGCTCCTAAATTCATGTTTTTAACATAAAATAACTTGAATTCAAACTTCAACCTCATTAGGTTTACAAGTTTTGAAATAAAATTTTACAAACCCACCACCAAAATAAAGAGCTATTTCTTATATTTCTATCCATACTTTTTTTTAATATTTTGAATAAGTTAAGGTGTTTATTTATATTTTCTTTGAAGAGTGTCTTCATATTCCTCCAGTATGTATGTATTAATTTTTTTTATAACATTTGACTTGCTTATCCAAATTTGAAAAAAAAATATAGGATTCTTCTATGCTTCATTCTATACATATTCAACAAAAAAATTATAGTTTCAGTTAGTTTTGTGCTAGTTATGTGATGCACATGCTCAATGATGTAATTTTTGGGATGCATCCACTTCAAAAAATCACAAATAAAATATACAACTTGTACTCACTCATTGTTATATTTTTACCAACTAGTTTGTAAAAAAACCTAATGTAGAAAAATAAATAATGCCCCTCAATTTTGGTTTGAGATAGATATTTGTTTTCTATGGTTTTAGATAGTTTTGATATAGTTAGAAGTTTTATATTGCACTTTGACAGTTGGGATATTTGAGATGTTAGACTTATGTTTGATGCTTATCATGATCATGATGACATTATTGATATTTCATCTCATGATGTGTTCGACATGGTTAGTTGATGACTAGATGGATTATGCAGATGGATATAATCTTGTTTATGTAGTTTAATGTTATCTAACTTCTAGTTAGGGATGCATATGTTATTGTCATGATTTCAGAGAAGGGACAATGTAGTATTGCTCACTCCAAGCACCCTACTACGCTGTGAATCCCTAACTATGTGTATGTGTTATATATATATATATATATATATATATATATATATATATATATATATATATATATATATATATATATATATATATATTTGTATGCAACACATTGTTTTGATACAATTTGCAGGTACCGGGCCTCGACTCCACCTGACCTAGCAGGTCTGAGCGGGCCCTTGCACCAATGGATAACGTGGATGGAGATAACATGAAGTTTATTGCCTAGGTCAGTTCCCATTTTCAGTTTGTGTCATGGGTCTTGGAATTGCTCTGAGGTTCTGGTCTTGGTTCTTGGTTGTCATGTGGTTGTTGAGGTATTGTCGAGATTTACCTGTTAAGCCTATGTGTGTTTTGGTAATGCATTATTGAAATTATTGTCCACCTTGTTTAATAAATAATAATAATAAAGTAAATAATGTTATTTGTAATCATGTGATATTATGTTAGTGTCTATAAAAAAATAAATTATTTATTTTGTTATTATAAAATATCTTATTCTATAATATAGGATTAATGGATTTTGTCGAGTTATCATATCTAATTAGCGTATGATTATATAGAATAAGAAGAAATCTCAGGTGCTCTAGGAAATTAAATGCAATATCTATTTTTGTGGCAAAATGGGGAAATTATGGAGAGAGTGGATGGTTAGGTAACGGGAAAGAATTGATGGCATTTTACTATTTTATTCTGCTGAGCACATAAGTGTGGGGGCTCTCTAGTTTTGAAAGGAGGGGGAATCCAGAAAGAAGGTAGGAAAAGGAGGGAAGAAGATCATCAAGCTCTACAATTTCTGTGCCTTGGCTTTGTGAATAGTATGTATATTAAACTCTATTTGTTTTGTTGGAAAAAGGTTTTTGATCTGCATTGAAGACTATGAATTTTATGTGTTTTATGTGTGATACTCCTCATTATTTTTCTCAAACGAAGGCATGGTTCCTTTCAACTGAGCATTTTTATTTACTGGGCATAATCCGCCTATGTTAATTTGTGCATGATTATCAAACCTAGTTGGAGATAAGTCTATACCTTTCTACACTTATTTATAGCACAGGCTAGGAAGTGTTGAAACCCCTCCTAGTAGCCTCGGTGTACTCTCTTCAACCTATAATCTTATGTGATCCACAGGCTTCAAAGATGTACATCCCTACATCATCAGAGATCTAAATGGCAACTAGTAAAGTTAGATTGTCTCGTGAGGCAATCATGTCACAAAATGATCATATGTAAACTTTAAACAATGTAAACTTGGAGATTTTAGCTATAGGCCGTCTCCCAAGCCAAGGTCTGACATAGCAAATTACACTCTGCCGAATGCTTCTGTGCAAGTGTTGTCTTTGCTTTTGTTTGATGATCATCTATGTGTACTATTTCCTTGATTGTCGCTTGTATTGCTTGGATGTCTCATGCAAGCCTTTTTATTACACCATCGTAGGTGGAATCTGCAACCTTCACTATTACAAATGGTCCATTCAACAAATCATTTGATGCTTATATTTCCCAAGTGTGGTTGTAGCTGAGGCTATTTTTATGGCGCTAAACTAAGAGGTCTGTTGGTCAGCATCTCCTATGCGATGTGCATGTTTCCCTGAATCGCCCTTTTGTTTGTCATTATTCTTGCAAGTTTATATATATTTAGCATCGACCCATTCACTGTAATCTCTTTTTAGAAATTTGGGCTTACTTTATGGTCTCAGCGCATGCAAAATATGTGAAATAACTTTTGTTATCAAAATTAGGAATTTAAGTCTGCATTTTGTTCTTACATGCATTAAAGCCTACCAAAACTACTCTCGATTCGTTCTGATCTATGCCATGTAACTTTTGATTCTTTCCATTTTGTTGTCGCCTGTATCTATCAATGCCACCATATCTATTGTTTGTGTCCTTCATTACTCCTCACCTGCATGTTTATGCCTTTTATGCTCTAGGTGAATCCATATCTACCCTTGATTGCTGCGTATTGTCAGCATATATGCATTATTCATCGAGCTTACCCTTATACTCCTCACAAGAACTCACCATATCTGCATTTATTCTCTGTTATGATCAAGGCAAGATTTCATCCATTCAAGCATCTCATTGATTCCTTATAATCTATGAAGACCATTAAATTGCCATGCTCTTAGAAATCGTTGTTGATGGTTTTTTTTTTAGAAATTGCCAAATGCTATCATAGTTTCGATTTAGTCATGTAATGTGATCTTTGCTGGAATTGATTAGATATGGAAAGTTTCTGAATGATCATTTAATAATTCAAGGAACCGTTTGTTTAGACTATATTTCTAGTAGGTCAAATTTTGTTTTACTATTGCTTCGTTGGAAATGATTGATGGGTCATTTTACGAATTAGCTTAAGTAGAACTATTACGGAATATATTTAGGAAGTCTAACTTGGATTTAGAGTCTTCTCATGGTATTACAATCATGTGTATTAATTTAATATCGATTAAAGATAAGTTTGATAGGAGTTTCTAATTGTAGATCTATATATATACATATAATTTGCATTTTAGTTTAATTAAATTAAGCAATATGTTTCTTATTACTTGAGAAATTCACCAAGATTGTAATCAAAAGTAAGTTTAGAATAAAAATATAATTATATATTTATGTTGTTTCTTTTATCATTTTAATGGATGATTATGTTAGATTATTATATTTGCAATTGAAACAGTTATTTACCTTATTCTATTCATAATCAACCCATCTTAATGATAAGAATAAAGAAGGAAACATTGTCAGAATAAACTGTTAGTTAATATTTGTAATGTACTATTTTGTAGTACAATTAACTCATCTAGAGAAGAAATTGTAAAGAAATTAAGTTAGAGGTTAAAGGTGATGTAGTTTTGATGCTAATGCTTCTTGTTAAATCGATATTAGATTATTAGAAAATGAAAGTTAGTATATTTAAATGTTAGTATAGTTATTTTCTCATAAAGCTTGTGTTGATAGAATATTTGGGTTTAGTCGAATTGAATAAGGTCGTTAAATTTGAACAATAGATATTGTTAAACTATAGTTTCTTCTTTCAGTGAATTAAATTGTGTTTTGACTAGAGTCTAGGTTTATGTCGTAAAGTTGTAATTTCTGGGGCCTAGGATGTTATAGTTCATGCAATTTTGTATGTGTTCTAATTTATATGTGTGGTTAGTATAATGTGTTATTGGCCATGAATGATTTCCTTGAATTCTGAGGGAAAAAATTATATAATGGTTCATTATGTTATTCTTTGGTCTCGAGTCATATTGATTCTAAAGGAATGTCCTAGACGTCCAACCCTTATTTCCATATTGGGAGATGAACTTATGTATAGTGGTAAAGATGTTCAAATTACCGACTCCAGAGGCTTAATTGCTTGGTTTTCAACTTGTTGCTTGTGTCATACTATTCCAATGATGTATTTTTTTGAGTTTCGAAGTGATAAGGGAACTGTTATTGTTGTGGTCAAAGTTTGAATGGCTTATGTAATGGATCAAAATGTAAGAAATGGATGTCTTGTAGACCCTTGTCCCTACATGTTATTGGTTTTGGATGGTTGGTTAGAGGTTGCTAGTTGTAGGGAGGAGAGTGGCTTTCACAGTGGGCCCGGTGCCCAAAGTGGTCCCCTGGGTAACCCCATGGAAGTTGTAAGAAAGTGATAACTTAATAATTTATTTAGGAGGGACGGGGTAGTAATTTACATAACAAGATAAGTAAGATGCCTCACCCATGCCTGGAGTGCTCTCATAGGCTAAGGATGGGCTGAGAAGGCCTGGTTGGCAAGGCTGACCTCCTTGTCTCCATGAGAGGATATGTCAGCTCCACATGTGTCACCATATGGGGCCGATGCCTAGAGAGAGGCTGCCAGGGTAACCATAGATGGGGGGCAGCTTCTAGTGAGAGATAGCCCGGGTAACCCATGCTAGGACCATGCGATGACACTCTCCTTACTGTAGTCCAGTTGCTTCCTTTTTATCTTTTGTTGTTACCTCTAGAGTACAGATTTGTCTTAGTGATTTGTCTTGTTCTAACGAGTACTATCTTGTCTGTGCAGTCTGGTTAATCTATTTTGTCTGTGTCGAGTTTGTATCTTTTTCGTTTGAATTTGTTGTTTGTATCCTTTGACTTAGTGGAACCTCATTATTATCTCCTAGCTCAAAGGGGTAGACCTTAGGGTTCTACGTGGTTGGGTGGCAGAGCTATCCATTGGTCTTCTTGGATGTTATGGTTTGAGATCAATGCAGAAGTCTTCCAGTTCCATATTTGTTCTACACCTTCAGAGTTGTAGTAGACATTCATAATTGTATTTTTTTGTAAACCAATGTGATCGGTCTTGTAATCTTGTATTGAACCTTTGTAATTATTCATCTCTATAAATGTGTAATGTATTACCCTTCTATTGTATTATGATGTATATCACTTGTAATGTTATAATTTTATTTGATATAGTTATGTTCCCTAGAGGTGTTAGTTGTTCATTTCAATTAATGTTGTTAATAGTGTAATCACATTTATTGATTAATGCAATTTCTTGCTTCAAAAAAAAAAAATTCTGTAAAATTGGCACTTGTTGTCTAACACTCTAGGGTTGCTTGACGGGGCATCACACTTCATTCTATACATAGTCAACAAAAAAATTATAGTTTCAGTTAGTCTTGTGCTAGTTATGTGATGCACATGCTCAATGATGCAATTTTTAGGATGCATCCACTTCAAAAAATCACAAATAAAATATACAACTTGTACTCACTCATAGTTATATTTTTATCAACTAGTTTGTAAAAATACCTAACGTAGAAAAATAAGTAAGGGGTGCACACTAGACATTATGTTATATCTTAGTGATAAAAATAGAAACAATTTTGTGTGCGCTCAACATTTCATCCCCTTAACCTTAACCATTTTCTAAAATCTTCAGTATTTTAGAAACTAGATTCATAGTACTACAATTTTTGTTCTTATCATATCTTAAAATTTTGAGTGTACACATGTTGAATTACGTGCCTAAGTTCAACTTTGGTTGATTTCAGGAAAAAAAAATAAAAAATAAAAAAATGGCCACTTTTGACTCCCTTTTGTCCCCGATTTCCATGCACTTACCCTTCTTCCTCTCCATCCTCTGATCCATCAACTTGTTCTTCCACATGTGCATCTTCCTGCTTCTCAACCTTAGTCTCAAAACGCACTATTTTGCTAGAAATGAAGGCAAACCACTACAATATAGAAATATGCAATTATATTTCAAATCTGAAATTTAATCCATAAAATGCCAAATGGAGATTAAAGCATGTAAAATCAGCAACAAGGAAATTAACAAACATATAAGAATCTCACAACATAGTGTTTATGTGGAGAAAACCCTTTTAAGTAAAAAATCCACCGAAAAGGAGAGCAAGTTGTATTATCTTTGAAAAAGATTACAATACATTCACTTCCTTCAATTTGCATCCAATTTGACTGCACCTGTGTACCTGTGAACAATCAAATCATACTCTACACTTCTCAAATCATACTCTACAATTAAATAGAAAATACAAGTTACAGAAGAGCACATAGAATGTGGCACCTAATATAGGAAAAATCCAATGCCATATTTGGGGAATCTAGTCAATGTGCTATTATTAGCCTCTTACAAGCATATGGCATCTAAGATATGCAAATTCCAACACCCACCTTGGGAATAGTCAAGAATAGGCTAGGAATAGCCTCTTACATCTTCTTACATATTATCATAAGATGTTATACAAAGATAGTCCAATAATAGTTGATTCCTTACAACATGTAAGACACTAATAATAGAAGATGTTCTTACACATGTCATAAGTTATTATTAAACTTAGATTCCCTCCTTTCACCTATAGTAACTCCCAAGATAAAACTAACTTTTTACCATCACTGTAAATAAATATTTATTGTTGTCAATGAATCCCAAACCCCTTATGAATGCATTTACAAACAATATTAGAAAAATTAAAAGACAAGATTTGCAAGGTTGATGGCACCTTAATCCTAACAAAGTGTTTATGTCCTTTTTCTTTTAGTTGTTCAAAACCTAAAAAAGATCTAAAATCCCTAAAAATCACATCTCTACAATAAATGATTTTGTAGGTTAGTGGATTTGAAAGTTTATAACCTTTTAAATTCTCACCATATCCTATGAAGATGCATTTCTAAGCTATTGGATCCAAATTAGATTACTTTTCTTGAGGCACGTGAACATAAGCCTCACAACCAAATACCCTTAAATATGAAATAGAAGGATTCTTACCTATCCACACTCTATTTGGAGGAGTTGTTAGTTGGATGAGTAATTAGCAACATATAGTTGTATTGTCCACTACAAAAGAAAAGTAGATGGCTATGGTCCATGCCTATAAAGAGGTAATGTGGCTATAGAGATCGTGTTTAGGTATTGGATTTAAGTGCAAACAACTCAAGATCAAATGTGATAGTCAAAGTGATATATATTTGGTGAAGAACTCAATGTAGCATGATCATACAAAGCATGTTGATGTTTAGTATCACATCTATAAGAGAGTTGAGGATGCTAGAGTCATGATACAAAAGGTTGACACTTTGGTTAATATTGTAGAGAGGCCATGGGCCTTGCCTTTTCTAACACTTGATTTATTTTTAGTTTCCCTTTATGTATTTGCAATGTAAATGTCAAGTGTGAGAATGCTAGGATTAGGTTTTCCATTCACCTTGAAAATACTAAGGCTTGTAAATCATATTTAATTATGTAGACATTGATAAATGATGTACGATCTCCATACATAATGGAGTGGGTAAAGTGCTATGCCCATGTGAGGGTGGGGACATTATTTATTTATTATTTATTCTATAGGATACTTGGGATATTATGTAAGAATGTGTCAACTAGGGATATTACACTGAAAAGTGAAAATTTGGAGTTATAGATCATATTCACAATTTGGTGGTTATGACAATATATTGAATACCCTCATAGTGTCTAGAGGTGTAAGATGTGTAAGAGGGGTTACTATTCTAGGTTGCTTGACCATGACTATGGGGCGTTTGATTTTTTCTGACTCATGGTTTTGACTCATATTTTTGGGATGTCATTTGATGGTTTCTTGTTTTTGACTTTTTATGTTTATTGGAGGCTTGAGATAGAGGTTCATAAGGTTTTTTTGTAGGTACTCTTATGCTACCAAATTATTGTTAGAGAGATAAGTGATTATATTGGTGTACGCATTTGATTGTGATTAATACAAGCTTGGGTCTCTTTGGTGGTGGAGTTTTTTCCTACAAGGGTTTCTCATATATATAGTGTTCATATGGTTTTCATTTTTATGTTTGATTTGCCATTGTTAATTAATCTTATTGGCTTGATCACACGCTCAATTAGATTGAATCACTATCTTGTTAATATTATCATTGTGTTATTTACCATGTTATTCAACATGAGAGACATAATTAGTAATAATATGCCCATTTGATTTTGTGTGTGCTAGAAAGGGGCACACACAAATAAAGGAGAGAGAAAAATAAATAAAATTGAGCATGATAATATAGGTATAGAAAACTGAGCATAGACATTATAAACTAAGTATAAAATACCAAGTATAACAATGATAATATGAGTATGAAAAATTGAGTATAATATGATAATCTTTAAGTATGAAAAACTATGTATAATCATGAGAATCTAATTATAAATATGAGAGAAGGAAGTTAGAGATACATAATTGAGATACTTACAAGTTTGTGTGTGTGTGTGTGTGTGTGTGTGTGTGTGTGTGTGTGTGTGTGTTACTATATGGATGTAAGATGAAGATGAAAGATGTCACCACTTTTCTCCCCCAATTTGAGAAAATACAAATGCATGTAACCTACAAAATAAAAAAAACAACCTTGCCCCCTAAGTGACAAGATCAAGTGGAAAGCATACAAGAAATAAAATAGAACATGTAATAAGTAATAGAAAGAAACTTATGTCAAAGGGAACTACAAGATGGATCACCTAAATTGTTTCCCATAATGTAACCATCCTGTTTAATATTGTGATGCACAAGCAAAGTAGGCTCCACTAATCTCTCATTATAAACATTTAGATCTATCATGTAATGATGATAGTTTGGATGTAGTCTTTGGAGAAATCACCTTCATTTACTTTTTAGATGTATCCTTATATAATTATATGTTTCTTTTTTAAACTTTGCCTCATTTTAACTCTCATTATGTACCTATGTAAGCATACCACCATATATATTACTCCAATGATGTTTATTTGTGTGCATATCTTGCCTTAATTTTTACCATGTGTGTCATATGATGTGAAATGCACTACTAGTTGCGTTATCACTAGCCTTGGAAGAATCCTCTGTAATATCATGATGAGGTGTTGAAGATATATGTCCATTTAACCATCAATATCCTCAACTTGTATCACATGCTTATCAATAAGACCTTGTATTTTATGCTTGATTAAAATGCATCTACCCACAGTATGTGCATGCATCTAATGATAGTCATATAAAATTAATTAGCATTGAAGTACATTGGAACATGAATAGATGTATCAATGGGTTTTAATGAGAGGCAACTTGATAAGTTGTTCTTGTAAAATTTATTTTAACACTACTAAACCTCCTTTTGTTCTTTTCTTG
The DNA here is from genome assembly GCA_027924645.1 of Cunninghamia lanceolata. Classification (NCBI taxonomy): domain Eukaryota; kingdom Viridiplantae; phylum Streptophyta; class Pinopsida; order Cupressales; family Cupressaceae; genus Cunninghamia; species Cunninghamia lanceolata. The sequence goes on along the minus strand of BSBN01000184.1, from coordinate 143,730 downwards.
TGATTGAATGATGTTCTCATAATGATGATTCTAAACGCATTAAAAGATTAAACACTACTTGGACTCCCCCTGACCTTGGTTGGTTCAAATTAAATTTTGATGGAGCTGCTAAGTCTAATGGTAAGGCTAGTGGTGGAGGAGTTATAAGGAATGATAGAGGAGCTCTTATTGTTGCTTATGATGGAGGAATTGGTAACCAAATTAATAATTTTGGTGAAGCCTCTGCTCTGTTATGGGGTCTTAAGTTGTCTATAGCTCTTGGTAGATCCACAAGCTTCATGTTCAGGGTGATTCCAAAATTATTATAGAGGTTGTTTCTAAAACTTCAGAGTGTGGATGGCAACTTAAGGATATAGTACTTGATATTCAAACCCTTTCATAGGCTATTCCTTTCATTTCCTTCTCTCACATTTATAGAGAGGGTTACACTGTTGCTAACAGCCTATCAAGTTGTGGTCAGCAATTTCAAAATTGGCGATGTTGGTGCCGAATCCATAATATCCCACGTCAGATTAGGGATATCATTCAAAAAGAACAAGTTACTATATGATGATTACTCATCATCTTACCTGGATTATCTACGTGGCTAGTTCTTTAATTCAGGGCATGCTGATCAGACACTCTAGTAATGATGAGAGTGAGCTTAGATAGCTTTGCATTCGTGTGAAAGATAGTTGATTAATATGGAAAGATTATGTAAGGACCTCAGGTTATCATCATAATGATTGCTCTAATTCTATATGTATCCTCTTTATTGCCGATTATACCCACAACACTGTGATCAAAGTCTCTCAATTTTCCCACAGCATTGATAGAAGTTTTCTGGAAAACAACTTTGCCTTTTCCTTTTCTAGACTCATTCAGCTTCACTAGTTTTTCATTATGGGCGGTGACAAAATTCAAACTAAACCCAACAATTGCAGAGAATTTAAAGAGAATGCTTTGGTCTTGCATTACTGTAAAGAAGGAGGAGTCACCCCTTTCCTTGAATGTTTGAATGGACATGATGAAAACTTGTCTATTCAATTTGCTCAGTCTTGAGATAATCTCAAGGTGCAAATTGGGAATGTCAATTTTGTGGTTTCTGAGAATGATATTGCTATGGCTATGGGTCTTTCTCCAAAGGGTACGAAGATGTAGAAAAAGTCTAGGGTTTTTGATGCTCAGAATCAGAAACTGTTTCTTGGTGAAGGAGAGGAGTTGGTGCCTTACTAGGGTGGTTTTGAGAGAGCTTGTCTTCCTGAACCATGAGTTGACATGTGCTACATGGTGATGAAGCATTTCACCCTTGAGGGCCATTTTACCAGGTTTTATCACTATCATCTCCCTTTGTTAAATCATTTTAGAAGGAATGCCACTATTAACTTCCCTTTCTACTTGCTTTCTTCTCTTGAGCACTTTGTGCAACATGTCAAGAAGACTATGCTAAAGAAGCTTGATGAGAAACCTATACCTTTGCATCAAGGCTCATTCATAGATTATACCAGTTTCACTTAGCTCTTTCTCCTCCTTCCTCTCTTTAGCCCTCTAGTCAGGATACCCCTACTGCCTCTGTGAAAACTAGTCTTGCTACTCCTAAAAGGCTTCTTGTAGGTGATCCTTATTCTGGTACTTCTAAGTCTATGGCCAAGAGTGTTCAAAACCCTCCTTCCAAATTCAAATTGAAAGCTAAAAGACATCTTACAGATGTTGACATGGAGTCTAACCCTTTGAAAGAAGATATTGGGGATTCTAGGACCCAGAATGAGCAGAATCAAGATAGGGAGGGACCCTCACAAAGTTTCAAAAAAGTTAAACTGGAGGGTAAGTATGTTGTTGTTAGGTGGTCTGGTTGTATTGCTGGCAAATGGGCTCCCAAGCTGAAACTGATTGACTATTCTGAAAGCAATTCTGAAGCCTCTACCCATGAGGAGGAAGCTCCCAAGAGTGATGTTCAAAAGATTGATATTGAAGATTCCGGTGGTAAAGAAGAAATTGATGGGCAAGATTTTCCTGTGGAGGCCTTTGATACTGAAGATAATATTGGGGTTCATAATTTTGTCCCCATTGGTGACTGTGTGGATGTGGGAAATATTACTACTCAGATGAAGATGACTGATACTATTAATAACACTAGGGAAGATGCCCACTCTGTTCCCATTGTTGTGCCTGTTGATCCTGATCTGTTTCAAAAGGATGGTAACAATGCTCAAGAGGGTAGAGAGGAAGACAATATTGAGGAAGTTAATGATGCTGATGATCTATCTCAGCTGAAGGAGTGAGTGGAGTTCCTAGAAAAAAAGGGTCTTTTCTCTTGGTAATTTCATTACTAGCATGTTATGCAAGACTAATATGGCCAATCTCTCTCTGTTGAGGGAACATGAAGTTCTCATTCATGGTGCTGATAATGACAGGGTCAAAGAATTTTACAAAAAGGTAGAGGAGGATATCCCTTCCTAGTCTTTCTATGCTTTCTATTAGCTGGCTTTTTACTGTTAGTTCCTTTTTACTGTATTTTGGTTGTATGTAAGTTGTCGGTGGTGGTTCTAGCTCTTTTTGTTTTCTGAGCCTCTTTTGCCCTTTTTGGGTTTTGTTTTGTAAGGGATCGGCCCCTGGTTTGCCACCTTATATTATCAAAAACATAATTTGTAATCTTGTTCTCATGTTATTTCTCATGTTATATGGTAGGATAAATATATGAAACCACGTGATAATCATGTACAATAGATGATGACTCACAAGAAGATATAAAATAGTCCATAGAGGAATTATTGTGAACATCGAAAACTATAGTATCATAGCCACTTGATGTGGAGAGACTAATATCCCCTTGCAAAGACAAGCATTATGGATAAAAATTAAATGATCCATTAAAGCATATACAAGATCCATGAATGAAGTGTAAGAAGTGCAATATGAATTAAGCCATAATAAAGCTTCATCAACTAAAGTTTCTTTAAATGCATGCATTCAAACATAACATCATCAATGATGCAGAGGTAAGGTAGAGATTGTAGAAGTCCACTCAATGAACTCAAGTCACTCAACTTCCTCCAAGAGATTTACAAAGGTGTTTGTGTTTACAATCCTACACAAGGCTGTTCCAGGAATCAACTTAGCCAAGGATCACCTACTGATGTCATCCGCTCAGGCTACTCACCACTCACTTTGGAGAGTCACTGCTCAATCCAAACTTTATACACAATCCACCTTTTGAGGAATCACAACCTACTACCCACACCTCTACCAACAGTGTCTATCTATAACTATTAACACTTACTTGTCAAGGAATCATGACTGTCATGAGGTCTCTGACCAAAAGACTACTTTCTACATTCTCTAAGGCAATGGACAGTAATAGCAGCTTGATTGTCCTATGACAATACTAAACTGACAGCTTGTAGCCTGTAAGAACAACAAACTAGCATTATAATCCTATATCAATAAAGATCTTCTCTTCTAACACCACATGCATTCACCAAGGACAGGATCCACTGACACAGTACATACTACTGTACTTCTGATAGAGATAATGACTGTTTTATGACTGTCATAGGGAATCAACATATCAAGAATGTTTAACCTTGTAGCATATGGGAATAGATACAAACCAATCCTAACCCTCCTTGACTCCAAATGACCTTAACCTTTGATTACACAATCCAATACCTGTATTGAGCATATATCATCCATCAAATTATAGACCGTACTGTACCCCACGTGCATGAACAGTAGACTGTATTTCTGTCAGCAGACTTTCTTCTTTCTTTTAGAGAACAATCTAATTTGAGGTTATGGGAAATATGTGTATCAAAGGCAAGTTTTGTCTAGATTAGTAGGGATCTTGTGTAGGTCTGCCTTCCTTCTACAACACCGAGATCAACACCATTTGATCAAGCTATGACTGTTTTCTTGCACTCTTGCTATCTTCTGCCTTTCTTAACTAACTAGTCACTGTTTTGACTAGATAGAGGCATACCGACCACCATGAAGGAAGGAGAACATCCTAACAAACATCAAAAACATGAAAATTACTATAATTTCCTCCATCTCACTAAAAGATGACTGATCATCTTCAGAGGATAGAGGAAAAATGCTCCATTCTATCTCAAAACCCTAGATAAGGAGGGTTTAAACCAGTTTTTGCAAAATGGGATGAAAAAAACACCACAAAATGTTTCAAGAACTCAGACCATGTGCAATGAGAGCTACTTCAAAGAACTAAAACATTTTTCAAACCTTATTCCCTTGGCAGTCCGTACCAGGCCATACAGAATGGCTGTCTTCACTAAAAAGGTAGAAAACACAGTTTTCTTCTTAATAAACTCCTTCCTTCATTTAATTTTTGGCATGTTTTACAAAACTAAAGTTTAAAGAAAAATTTCCCCAATGTTTCCACTTCCCAACAGTCTATACAACTGCCCAACAAAAGGTAGTGAACTGATGGAAAATGGTAGTTTTTCATATAAAACAAGTTTCTAAAAGAAAACCTCCTATAAAATAGGCCTAAGTTAACTCCATATTAGACTAGTCAATCAAATGACTAAGTCTTTATTACAAAACAAGAAAAATGGCTTGCAAAGCCTTAGGAAAGACCAAAATTAACAAGGTCACAAAATGTTATATTAAAAAAAAATGACTAAACTGAAGCTCCTACACCATACTCCCCCTGTGGGATAAACTCAAGTCCCTTGAGTTGCCAATTGTTGAAGTGTCATGCCATGCTTCAAGATATCTGATTTAGTCATCTAGGTGGCCTCTGAGTCAGGGAGATCCTTCCATTTCACCAAGTAGTCCTTATAGACACCTCTCCTAGTCTTCTTGATAACTTTGGAGTCCAGAATGCACTCCAACTGTAAAGGTTTTCTTGGAGGCAAATCCTTGATCCAATCAACATCTTCAGCCACCACATCTGATGCACTTTCATTAGGTAGTGGAGGTCTGAAAGGAAAAAGATCACAAACATTGAAAATTGGAGAGATACCAAGGCCATCTGGTAGCTCAATCTCATATGCATTTGGACCGAATTTGTGCACTATTTTGCATGGCCCAATCTTCTTCATCAAGAGTTTAGTTGGCTAACCCTTAGGTAACCTTTCTTTCCTCAGATATTCCATGACTAAGTCACCAACTTTGAACTGTACTTCTCTTTTCTTCAAATTTGCCTTTTCTTTGTACTTTGTGACTGGTTTTTCTAATTGCAACTTGACTTGATCATGGACTGTTTTCATGGAGGAAGCAAACTCTTCACCAAGTGCACTCCTTCTATCCCAACCTTGGAGATCCTTCAGCTCAAGTGGCCCTCTTGGATGAAAACCATAAACTATCTCAAAAGGACTTTTACTAGTGCTCCTATTCCTTGAATCATTGTAGGCATATTTAGCTTGACTGATAACCAAGTCCCATGCCAAACCATGTTGCTTTGTAAGGCACCTTAGAAGGTTTCCAAGTGACCTATTAACCACCTCAGTCTGACCATCAGTTTGTGGATGGTAGGCTGATGAAAAGGACAACTGTGTACCTAGCTTCTTCCAAAAGGTCCTCCAGAAGTGACCTACAAACTTAGAATCTCTGTCAGTTACAATGGACAATGGTAAACCATGTATCCTTACTACCTCTCTGAAAAATGGACCTGCAACATGAGATATATCATTTGTGCATTTACATGGCACAAAATGAGTCATCTTGCTAAACCTATCAACAATAACAAACACACTATCCACCCCTCTGGCTGTCTTGGGTAACCCAAGCACAAAATCCATGCTGATGCTTTCCCAAGGTCTATTGGGAATGGGAAGGAGTTGGCATAGACCTGCATTTGAAAACACACCTTTGGCTCTTTGATAGATTGCACAACTAGCTACATATTTTCTCACATCTGATTGCATCTTTGGCCAAAAATAGAACCTTGTGACTTGTTCTAGTGTCTTGTCTAAGCCAAAATGTCCTCCTAAAGAACCATTATGCTTCTCCTTGATGATGTTGTTCTGCATGGAGCACTTAGGGACACACAGCAAATTGCCCTTAAACAAGAGGCCTTCCTGCAAAACAAAATCTGCATACTCTCCATGGAATGTGTTAGCCAAGTTCGCACAAACATCATAAGCCTCTTTGAAATCAGAATCTTCTTTATACAACTCCTTTAAACAGTCAATACCCATGCTTTCTAACTAAATTTCATGAACAAGAAGCAACCTCCTACTCAATGCATTAGCCACCTTATTAGAGACACCTCTTTTGTGCTTAATTGTGAAGGTATAAACATGTAGTTGTTCCATCCATTTAACATGTCTATGGTTCAATTTTTCTTGACTGTTTAGAAAGCTTAAAGCATGATTGTCAGTAAACACAATAAATTCTTTGGGCAGCAAATAATGTCTCCATTTCTTAAGAGCTTGCACCATTGCATAGAGTTCTAAGTCATAGGTAGAATACCTTTGCTTGGCTTCATTCAACTTTTCTGAAAAGTATGTCACTGGATGTCCTTCTTGGCTGAGAACAACACCAATAGCTTGCTGACTTGCATCACACTCAACAACAAACACCTTATCAAAATCAGGGAGTACTAAGGTAGGTAACTCAGCCACCTTTGTTTTCAACAAATCAAAACTATCATCAGCTTCCTTTGTCCACTAGAATCTACATTTGACTCCACCCTTGATGGTGTTGAGGATGGGAGCACTAATGTGACTGAAACCTTTGATAAACTTCCTATAGAAAGTCGCCAATCCATGGAAACTTCTCACATCTCCCACTATTTTTGGGGTAGGCCAATTGAGAATAGCCTCAACCTTAGAGGGATCCATCTTCAAACAGCCATTAGAAATGACAAATCCCAGGTAGACAAGTTTAGTTTTCATGAACTCACATTTGTCTAAGTTGATCATCAACTTGTGCTCATGCAGCTTCTCCAATACCTGACCAACATGCTTCACATGGTCTTCCCTTGTCCTGCTGAAGATTAGTATGTCATCAAGATAAATAATAGCAAATTTACCAATGAATTCAACCAATACCTCATTCATCAGGCACATAAATGTACTTGGCGCATTGCTAAGACCAAATGGCATAACAAGCCATTCATAAAGACCTTCATTGGTCTTGAAAGTAGTCTTCCATTCATCTCCCTGTCTGATTCAGATTTGATGATATTTAGATTTCAAATCAATCTTTGAGTAATAGCATGATCCTCCCAAGTAATCCAAGAGATCTTCAATCCTTGGCATTGGAAATTTGTATCTTATGGTGATCTTGTTTATGGCCCTAGAATCTGTGCATAACCTCCACTTTCCATCCTTCTTAGGAGCAAGTACACTTGGAACTGCACAAGGACTTAGACTCTTCCTAATCAGCCCTTTCTCCAGGAGATCTTGAATTTGCCTTGCCACCTCTTCATTTTTCTATGGAGTCAGCTTGTATGCAACCTTGTTAGGCAATGTAGCACCAGGTATTAAGTCAATTTGATGACTAATATCCCTCATGGGTGGTAAGGAGTTGGGAACTTCCTCTACCACAAGGTCTTGATACTTATCCAGAAGTTGTTGTACTTCCAAAGGAATCTCCTATTTTTGATCTTGCTGATCTGATCCACTCTTGGGCTTCATGATCAAAGCATACCCCTGATTGTCATTTTCCTTCAAGATGTTTAGGAACTCATTGCCATTCACCAACATGACACTGCTGTTATTTTCCTTTCCCCTGGGCTGCTCCAACAAAGGATCCATTTTGAATGCTCTTCCATTCTTGGTGATGACATAAGTGTTCTTCTCACCATCATGCTGAGCTTTAACAGCATACTGCCATGGATAGCCAAGAAGCAGGTGACATGCATCCATAGGTATGATTTCACATAGCACTTTGTCCTTGTAGTCACAAATTGTAAATTCAACCCAAGTTTGTTCCTCCACCATGAAACATTGATTTTTGTTCAACCAAGAGATCTTGTGAGGACTGATATGAGGCAGCCTCTTCAACTTGCACTTCTCAACCATCTCAATGGATACCACATTCTCAGTAGACCCTGAATCCACAATGATTTTGCAGAGTTTCCCATAGGCTAGGCCTTGGGTTCTGAAAAGATTCTTTCTCTGAGGGGGCTCTTGCTTCAATGTCATCTTCAACATAGACCTTTTTATCATCATACTCTCTCCATCTAGAATTGGTGCAGCACTTCCCATTGGTGAATTCACACTTTCACAGTCATCATCTTTCACTAACTGATTTCTCTTCCCACTGTCATGAGAGCTACTAGCTTTCCCTGGATATTTGTTCATTGTATGGCCAACTTGGTTGCAACCATAACATCTTCCAATGAAGACTCTTGGTCCTCTACCTCCTCCACTATTTTTGCCTCTGCCATTATGACTTCTCTATCCTCTGAAGCCTCCTCTATGCTCTGTTGTTGATTGTGTTTCTTGCTGACTATTATTTTCAATTTTGTTGAACTGTCCACGGCCAATATTACCTCTACCTCTTTGGTTTCTGCCACCTCTACCTCTTGCACTTTGTTCACCCTTCCTTCTCAGCTTTTCCTCTGCTTTGGAGGCCAATAAGAAACATTCATCCACTATCTTTGGTAACACCAAACTTATCTTATCTTACAGATTGTATTTCAGTCCATTCAGGTATCTAGCCACCATCCCTTTTTCATCTTCATTATGAATGGCCCTCATACTGAGTCTATGAAATTCTTCTATGTAGGTAGCCACATCCATGTCTTTTTGTCTCAAATTCTGAAATCTCCTTATGATTTGAATCTCATAGTCAGGTGGCATGAACTTGCCTCTGAGCATAGCCACCATTCCACTCCATTTAGTGATGGGACTCTTCCCAATCTTCTCCCTCTCATTCTGCATATAGTTCCACCATACAAGTGCAGAACCTCTTAGCCTTGTCTTCACAAACCTGACCTTTTTGCTGTCATTGAACTCCTTGTAATCAAAGAAGTTGCACATAGCTTCTATCCAGTCGGTGAGAACATCTCCATCCAACTTGCCATTGAAGGTAGGCACCTCCATCTTGGGATCACCACTGTCTCCATGAGCACCCTTAAGTGCATTCAAGAAGGCTTTCTGATCTGCAGACATATCCTACTCTAGAGGATCCTCTTCTACCTCTATTTCTTCATTTGTGTCTGCAAAACTTCCCTCTTCTTTGGTCTTGCCCTTAGACTTCTTCTCTTCTTGCAATTTTGCTTCTTGAAATCTTGCTTCAACCATCTCTTCCACCAACTTCTTGATGGCAGCTTGACTCATTGTCTTGGGAAGCATTATACTAGCCTCTGTTTCAATTTCCTCTTCTGACATACACTTGCTTCCAATCAGAATATTGGCTCTGATACCAATATGATGCAGAGGTAAGGTAGAGATTGTAGAAGTCAACTCAATGAACTCAAGTCACTCAACTTCCTCCAAGAGATTTACAAAGGTGTTTGTGTTTACAAGCCTACACAAGGCTGTTCTAGGAATCAACTTCGCCAAGGATCACCTACTGATGTCATCCACTCAGGCTACTCACCACTCACTTTGGAGAGTCACTGCTCAATCCAAACTTTATACACAATCCACCTTTTAAGGAATCACAACCTACTACCCACACCTCTACAAACAGTGTCTATCTATAGCTATTAACACTTACTTGTCAAGGAATCATGACTATCATGAGGTCTCTGACCAAAAGACTACTTTCTACATTCTCTAAGGCAATGGACAGCAATAGCAACTTGACTATCCTATGACAGTGCTAAACTAACAGCTTGTAGCCTGTAAGAACAACAAACTAGCATTATAATCCTATATCAATAAAGATCTTCTCTTCTAACACCACATGCATTCACCAAGGACAGGATCCACTGACACAGTACATACTAATGTACTTCTTCTGACAGAGATAATGACTATTTTATGACTGTCATAGGGAATCAGCATATCAAGAATGTTTAACCTTGTAGCATATGGGAATAGATACAAACCAATCCTAACCCTCCTTGAATCCAAATGACCTTAACCTTTGATTACACAATCCAAGTACATGTATTGAGCATATATCATCCATCAAATTACAGACTGTACTATACCCCACGTGCATGAACAGCAGACTGTATTTCTGTCAGCAGACTTTCTTCTTTCTTCTAGAGAACAATCTAATTTGAGGTTATGGGAAAGATGTGTATCAAAGGCACTTTGTCTGGATTAGTAGGGATCTTGTGCAGGTCTGCCTTCCTTCTACAACACCGAGATCAACACCATTTGATCAAGCTATGACTGTTTTCTTGCACTCTTGTTGTCTTCTACCTTTCTTAACTAACTAGTCACTGTTTTGACTAGATAGAGGCATACCAACCACCATGATGGAAGGAGAACAACCTAACAAACATTAAAAACATGAAAACTACTATTATTTCCTCCATCTCACTGAAAGATGACTGATCACTTTAGAGGATAGAGGAAAAATGCTCCATTCTATCTCAAACCCTAGATAAGGAGGGTTTAAACCAGTTTTTGCAAAATGGGATGAAACAAACACCACATAATGTTTCAAGAACTCAGACCATGTGCAAATGAGAGCTACTTCAAAGAACTAAAACATTTTTCAAACCTTATTCCCTTGGCAGTCCGTACCAGGCTGTACAGAATGGTTGTCTTCACTAAAAACGCAGAAAAGACAGTTTTCTTCTTAATAAACTCCTTCCTTCATTTAATTTTTGGCATGTTTTACAAAACTAAAGTTTAAAGAAAAATTTCCCCAATGTTTCCACTTCCCAACAGTCTATACAACTGCCCAACAAAAGGTAGTGAACTGATGGAAAATGGCAGTTTTTCATAAAAAAACAAGTTTCTAAAAGAAAACCTCCTATAAAATAGGCCTAAGTTAACTCCATATTAGACTAGTCAATCAAATGACTAAGTCTTTATTACAAAACAAGAAAAATGGCTTGCAAAGCCTTAGGAAAGACCAAAATTAACAAGGTCACAAAATGTTATATTCGAAAAAAATGACTAAACTGAAGCTCCTGCACCAATCAATAACATAAGAAGAATTTTAAGTTTTTAACACGAAATATGCACCTTTAATATATTCATTTATATCACCACTAAATGCATCAATCATTGCGTATCTAATCATATTATCATTATAAAGCATAGGATCAAAAACATGATGAGAAATATAAATATTTTCAGCATGTACATATCACTAGTATTTTCTACTTGAGATGAATGGTCATCATTTTCAACACCATGTGCTAAGGAAGGATAAGGATCATCATCAAGAAAGAAAGCATCATGAAGATCCTCATTAGATAAATCATCAAGAGATAAGAAGGAAACAACATCATCGTTAAGTTTAAGAGAATCTTGACAAATGAGTCATTAACCTTAGATATATTCATAAAATTTAGGGACAAAAAATTAGATGTATGTAGCATAGGTTCACAAAAAAATATGGATTAGAAACATGCACTATTCTAGCTTCACACAATGAAGCATCACAAACATCAATTGATTCATCATGAGTTAGTTGAAAAATATCATCATGAGACAAGGAAACATCATGTGAGGGAGGAAATAAAAATACATATCAAGTAAGCAAACATTAGATGTATCTCATCATTAGGTTGATCATGTCAAAATGAGGGAAATCTACTTAGATATTAAGCATCATCACAAGTCATGGAAAGAGTATGATTATCATAAGGGTCATGCAAATCACTATCACTAATCATAAGAGAAGAATAGTTGATGTGAATCTTGTAAACAAGTGAAGTGAGTGCATCTAGAAGAGGGAAGAAGAGGTAATGAAAAGCTACACGAAGGATGAAAAATCACATAAATAATGGAATTTAACACTTCCATGAACATGTACCACTAGATCTATGTAATATAAGTATATGATTTCATCAAGGACTGAAGGATTAAATGTAGCAAATTATAAGACATCAAAATCCTTGAGACATGCCTGAATAGAAGCCAAAGGTAAGGGTTAATAGGAATCCATGGTGAAGGGTATATAAATTAGAAAATAATGGATGGTAGAATTTAGATTTGAGACTCAAAAGTCAGAAGATCTAACACTAAAGGCTAAGCATGGAAGTTATGGGTTCACCAAAATTATGTAATAAATATCTATAGTAACCAATTGAATATGGAAATCAATAAAATAGTTACCCTAGATATAAATTGAAAATGGAAAACAATATATTAGAAGGTTGCATATTTTCTTCACATTTGGTTTGAAAAATTTAAAAATAAAAAATGTATGGATATATTTACACACCCTTTAATATATCTAGATTGATTAAATGTAATAAATTAAGCAATAATCAAACTAACTTAGATAAAGGAGCTGAGTTTAGACATGTACCTACATCTAATAAATTTGGAACTAAAATAGAGATAAAATAATTGAAATAAATGAGTGCTTTGAAGTTAAATAGGAGACTAGGTTGATTGTCATAGAGGGTAGATACCTAGATTTTGAGACTGAATTGATGGGATGAATGAGTTGTGACATGCATGTGCTCTACAAAATATAAGACTACATATAGAATTGAGGTTATGAGAGTGATATAGAACCTCCTAAGTACCACCTTGAACCTGTATGCTCAAAATCATGACTCTGGTTGCCTAGGGCTATTGGATTAGATTTCAGCACACACATGGATCCTTCCCTCCTTGCCACGGGGTGATCCACCACGTCACTCTCACTCACGTGGAAGTAGCTAGTTGAGAGGAGGTGAGACATGGTGGGGTCTGGCTCGTTGGAGAGTTGGACTTCACAGAGAGGGGTCGGCAAGTACTGTAGCCTTTGTTGTTGTGTGCTTAGTTGAATATTTTGCTCAGTTGAAGTTGTAGTAGAGATAACCCTATGACCCGAAGGGTCACTAGTTTCTCTTCTCCTATTTGGGTTTATTAGATTCCACCTCTGTGTGGGTAAATTATTATGTTTGTTTATGTCCTCTTGTCTATGTATTTGTTGAATGAATTCTTGTTATATCTGGCGTTGTCTAGTTTCTTCTAACAATAAGAGGATGAACGGATCTCCTTGTGGTAGAACAAATGTTTCTTGTTGTGGTCTTGGATGGATATGTTGGATCTCATCACAGATAGCCCTCACCCACTCTCCTCTCACTCCTAGGCACATTCGTGAGCCAAGATAGAGGTAGTTGTATGATTGCTAACCTTAACTAGATCTAGGGTTTTGAACTAGGGTTTAGTTGACCTAGGGTTTGACTTTGTTTTTACCTCATGATGGTATCAAGGGTCTGATTAGATCGTTTAACTGTGGTTACCTCATGATGGTATTGATGGTTTGCAATTGTGTCTATTCTAGGGCTTCTATATGCATGCAAACTAAATGATATGCAAAACATTTTTTTGTGCTTTTTTAGTATTTTGGAAATAAAAAGTGCTTTTAATCTATAAAAAGGAAATATGTATGCAATCTAATATGATTCCCCTAATGCAAAGTTAATCTATGTTTTTTTGGTTTTCGATGATTTTGAAGTAATCTAATCTAAAGAAAGGAAAATGCTTCTTCTAATAATCTAGATCTAGAAATATGAAAACAACTAATCTAACATGCAAGATCTAATTATCAAGGAAAAAACAATGTTTTACTATTCCCAAGAGAAAATTTGGTTTTCTAATTACTATTAATTTAACAAAATAATGAAGGAACCTAAGAGAAATGAAGATTGTGTGACTCCACTACCCTCATAAATCCTTGATATTGGCAACCTCGAGTCCTTTTGAAGCAGCGGGACATCCTCTTAGGACAAAATCACATAAAGAAGCAAAAAGAAGCTTTGATGAAGCTTGTATGAGCTCAATGAGAGCTTTGGTTGAGAACAATGGCATAGAATGAAGCAGCGTAACATTGCTTGATTGAACAAATAAAGCAAAAGGCACCTTTGTCCTATAAGAGCATTTGAATGCTAAGTTGGAGAGCAAACACTGGCAAGAGTTGTGTGCACAATGAATTTTCCTCCCTTTGTGCTTGAGGGAGAGGCATATTTATAGGTTTGACGAATGGGATTGATTGAGAAGTTAATTTATTTCATTGATGAATCAATAAGGATGATTGGGGAGTTAACAAGGATGATTACCTAGTGAACTCGGCTAACTATGGAGTGATAAATCAATTATAGCTTATCACTGAAGAGGAAATGGAGGTGAGGGAATGCATGAGATTGATTGAAGAGTTAATTTGAGATCAAATAGAGATAATTATGCATGTGTGGGTGCATGAAATAGTTAACTCTATATTAGGCATCAAAAACCATTCAAACTGGAAGAAAAATGGGTGAAAACAGAGCAAAAATGAGTGAGAAGCTTGAGTTTTACGTGGCTAGAAAAATGGCAAGGTCGCCCATTTTACCAATAGGGTTGCCCCTAGGTGACCCTAGGTCGCTTGAGGGAGATCCAGGCTGGATAGGATCTGATGCAAAAAATTAGGTTGGGAGATGAAAGAAGAGAAGAAAAGGAGGGGTTCTGCCTCCGGAAACAGGTCAGTCATGTACAAGAATCCAAATCTCCACTTGTACTTGTAGGATCTCCCAGGTGAGATCTGGAAATAATAGGGGGAGGTTTGGATTGGTTAGGTAAAACTGAAAATTAAAATTTGGAGATGGATAGGGAGACCTCTAGAAGGCTTCTAGGAGGTGCACATGATGAAAAACATAGGGCAAAGGTGAAAACTCACCTACAAGACACTTACAAGGCTTAGGAGCAAGTTTCAAAGATCAAAAAATGCAAGTCGACAAGTGTTGCAACAAGTGTTGAAAAGTGTCGCAAATGGGGAGAGAGAGAAATCGACAAAGAGGAATCAACACAAGACAAAAAAAATGGACACATCATCAAGAGGTTTGCTACTTAAAGGACATTTATTTCATGCTTACATGTACATGAGAAGGATTTGAATCATCATAGGGGTCCTCGTGGAGGTTGTGCATGATTTTTGTACTTACATATTTGCCCCCTTGGGGATGGTAGTGTATATGAAAGGTGGGTACCGTTCCCAAACTAGGCATTACCTATTATTGATTTTCTCACAATTGTACTTGCAATAACCAGTATTAGTTCAACATTTAAATATATCAAAATGAATAATGAAAACTAAAATGATGAACTTACCATGGATAGTTCAAGTTCAACTAGTTGTTTTCCTTTGTCGATTTGAACCTATAGGGATGAAAGCACGCAAAACGACGCAAAAAAGAGATGCATAAAAACAAAGGACTAATCTAAAAATGCATAAATGAAACTAAGCGACGGGCAAACAAAGAAAGTCAAATTGTGAGATCGGAGTGAAACAACGATGAAATCATTCATTTGAGCAGTGGTTAGAAATATATCATTGAGGAGATCACAAAGATGGCCGCCTCTTCTTCAGTCGTGGAGAATCAGCTATGCAATTAGTGAATCCCCTTCTCTAAACCCTAATTTGAATTTTGTGAAAATTCTCTTGAAATTATCTATTTTTGATGATTTTCTATGTTGCATTGTATTTGTCTGATTGTTTAGAGCAAGATTGGTATTTCATTTTCTGAAATCAGCCGAGAAATGAAGTTTTTAGAGTAGTTTTTGGTTGAGGGATCTTCCTCTAGGGTCACCCCTTTTGTCAGGCAAGGTCACCCGGGCAAGATCCTGAAAAACACCTAGGTCGCCCGAGGGTGACCCTGTTGGGCTGATTTTGACTGAATTTACATGTTGTTTAATGCTTGTTTCACTCTGATCCGATATGTTTTGATTAATGTATTCACCTGTTTATTGCAATTTTGAAGGTTATACGCTTTTTTTTGTGTAAGGTTTTTCTACAGTTTTATGATTTTTAGAGATTTTTATGAGTTACGAGATCTAATCTAAAGTTCTCTAATTTTGTAGGATGTACGTATTCGATGGAATGCCTTTCGAGAGCAAGGATGGCTCTCAGGGATGTTTGCTTCATTGAGTACTAAGGATCATGCTATTTTGAAGAGGGCAGGCCTAGCTAGAGCTTGTCATCTGCCTATAATTCATCCTGTATCTCATATATGCTGTGACATTTTGACTTACTGGGGTGCAGACAGAAACACATTTAGGTTCCCGTAGATCTCTGGAGAGTGGACCATCACTCTTTATGATGTGTATCTCATACTTGGGGTTCCTGTGAGAGGACAACCTTTGGTTCTTCGAGCTAGCGAGTCCTTCAAGGACAAGGCTTCTTGGGCTACGTTCATGGGGGTTAATCACCCTAGGGATTAGACGGGAGTCCAGCTCACATATATGCCACGCCTCCGCATTCCACTTTTGAGGAGATTCCTGATTGGTTTGATTGCATCAAGGCTATCAGGAGACAAAGCCTTGGCCCGTCTAAGATGGTGTTGGGCCCATCATTCATGATATCGAGGAGGGCACAATTTACGCATGGGGACCAGACATCTTGGCCATGGTTTACAGAGACTTCTATCATATTTCCCGGCAAGGTGCTCTATCTTTTATCTAATCTTCTTTGGTCATGACATGGATATTTGAGCACATGAGGCCCTATCAGAAGCTCATTCTGCTTCTACATAGACATTTATCGAGAGTAGTGAGGTGGATGCATGTTGGTCACTTTGATGCTTCTTTACCCACTGTTTCTACTCTTACCGATGAGGACATGATCTTTGATCCTTATTATGACATGGAGGGATACTAGGCCCGTGATGACGAGGTCAGGGAGCACTGTCATGGAGTCTCTGAGCTTTCAGACCATAATGGTCTAGTTGAGGCCCATTGGGTTGATTGTGTTTCTCAGTAGTTTGGTGAGGACATTCCTGAGGACTTGCCCCTAGTGTCCACATGCTATAGGACAGTCTAGGAGATGGGTGAGATTGGACAGAGGATAGTCATTTGGGCTCCTTTGACTCCTAGAGTCTTCATTACTAGAGCTTTGAAACGAGGACATAGAGGAGGGAGAGGGACTCAGGACCCTTCCCGATCTCTTATTGTGACTATGGACTCAGAGTCTACTGACGAGGACTACGTTCTAGATGATGATGATTCATTAGATGAGGCCCTTCCCGAGGATGAGGATTTTGAAGATATTGATGATTTAGATGATGCTCCTGATATCCCCGAGGGTCCTCCTATTGCTCCTTGACCTCTTCATTTGGATGAGGTGATGCAACAATTTGACCCCGATTGGCAACCTAGTGATCCATGTAAGTTTAATCTATTTACTTTTTGTACTCTTGTCCTTTCTTTTTTCATGGGAAAATGACTTGCTCTTCTTTCGATTCACTCTTCTAGGTAATGTCAGAGACTGGAGGGACTTTGTTCATGAGATTAATGTTGGATTAGCTTCTCCCTTCACTGAAATAAATTGTGATCATCTTTTAGATGATCCTGGTGTGCCCCCTACTGCGGGGTGACACACTAACATTTTTTCTCCTGTCTATCATGGATGCCAGATGAATATAGAGTTGAAGACATAGGTTGACACCCTTAAGGGTGAGAATCAGGTACTTCAAGAGATGGCTCTCCTTAAGGTTAGACATCGTGATGCTAGTATGGCAGGACCTTCACAGTCACATGCTCATAGTAGAGCACCTCACTCTCATAGGTCTCATGGAGCGACGAGTGGTATTCGTAGATGGAGGAGCCGAAGTCCTGAGGGTTCCATAGGAGCGAACTGCCCTTGACTTCCTTTCTTGAAATTGTGCCCCCTTGCATGGGGAGCCTCTACTTCTCTTGAGAGCATTTTGTCCTAGCTCTTTGATACTCTTGTATATGTAAACTTTAGATGTATCTATGAAAGTTTATCCTTTTATGGTTTTCACCTATCGATCTTGTACTCATCTCTTGTGCATTTTTGGAGGTTTGGGAACTTTTTGATTATGTTTGATCTTTTCAACTCTTTTAACAATGCAAGTATGATAACAATGACATATTTTTGTAATTTTTTGTGACATATATATGAGATGCAGTTCACGATATGATAATGCAGGAACACAAGAAATGCTGAAATGAAACATTTACTTCTACTGAATGTCATGAGATATGACATTTGACTTTATTGCTTTAAGACTCTTTTTCTAATTTTTGGCATGAATGCAATGTGGGATAGACAATGTGACTGCTCTTAAATATGATTTTTGAATCAGGGGATTGCGAGTTGTTCTAATATAAGAAAACCTATTCAAGGCTATGAGATAGGATTTAGGGAAACTCAAGTGGGGAGTGGGAATGAAAATGGAGTGTTTCTAATTTTGGGCTTTGCTAAAGGCTAAACACTGATCCTTATCTAGATAAGACAAGATGACAAGCTTTCAACTTAGATGAGTAGCAAATTTTATTGGTGTTCGCTAGACTTAGATCATAGATGGCAAGCAAGGTAGACCCGGGGTAAAGGATAAATGGGAAAGAACAAGGGTCCCTAGGTAGAAGATGATCCTAGAAACTACTAGACTCTTCAGTCTTGCTCAGCTGGTGCATGTGTGTGCTTTGTACCTTTCTTTCTCTGGTAGAATGTCACCCTTGAGGTTTCAAGCTTAGACTGATCTCCACCCAAGAGCATGGACATTCAGCAATCTTCTCTCTTTCACTCTTTTTTTGTATCTCTCTTTTTTTTCTTTTTTCACTTTTTTTGTATTTTCCTCACTTAATTTTTCTTATTTTTTTGGATTTTTGACTTTTCTAGAAATGAATACTTTTTGGAACTTTGATATGCAATGCTTTGATCTCTCAATTCTTACTTTTTGACACTCTTATTTTGATCACTCATTTTTTTATTCACTCGAATCGTAGATTGCTTCCTTTAGAGTTTTGATCTTCTTGATGTTTTTGACCAAGAAAGATAAGGGGTTGAGCACCACCTAAAGTTTTTGTAATCTGGTTGGACTTCTCTAATACTAGGGAAGAATTGGGAAGGTCTACTTACAAGCTTCCTTTGAACACTGTAGGTTTGAATACTCACTTTGTTTAGATCTAACCTCTTGACTCATAAGACTGGGATCAGTGTAAAGCTAAGAGCTAGGCTTTGATTAGAATCATTGGGAATGAAGGGGATAATGGTGATTGTGAAAATGGGGAATCTCAAGGTCCTAAAAGGATGACGTATATCTAGCAATATTAGACTCCTTACTAAAAAGAAAATAGTACAAGAGAAAGTCACTGACAGTAATGCAAGATGAATAGAATGATACAGAAATGCAAGAAACAAATTGTTTTTAACATTTTGGTTTTTTTATAATTTTTTTGTATTTTATGTTTTCTTGATTTTTTTGGTGTTTTAGACATAATATTTCGTGAGGTGAAAGGCATTGATTGTTTCACCAAATTCCTCTTCCTCCATTGTGCGCAAGAAATAGGCATCATTTCTGACATCCTCTTTAACCATGTAAGAACCTATCCAATTAGGTCTGAATTTTCATCCTTCACTTGCTCTTTTATCGATCAGATTGTCTATCCTTAGCACTAGATCTCCCACTTGAAAGGGTCTTGGGATGACCTTTTTGCTATATTGCTTTTTCATTCTTGCTAGATAAGAATCATGTCTTTGGATAGCTCTCAAGCATGTTTCGTCCATCATTTCTAATTCGGCCAGTCTTACTGCTCTATACTCTTCGTTGTCCAATAATCCTTGTAACGATACTCTCAGGCTAGGCAATTCTACTTCCAATGTGTTGGTGCCTACATGAATATTTAGGTTTCAAGCAATTAATTTTGTAGGCACCTTCCCAAAAAATCCAAAAAAGTTCTAAGTCAGGGTTTCTATCACCCTGATATTCTTGTGGGGGGTCATCTTAGTGAGGATCACCTTGATGTTGCGATATCACCCCGATGTTACTTTATCGCCTCATGTTCGCTTGATCACCCCGAGGTGCGGACGTCAATTTTACATAGGGGTCAATATCTGCCTGTCTTGTGACCTGATTTTCTTACGGGGGGTGATATTCCAAACATCAATCATCTTATGAATATCACCCTACTTTGTCAATATGATGATGATGTCATCAGGATCCGGTGGGATGCATCATGTGATCTCTGGCATGATATTATCAGCAGATATGTGGGGGTCCCACCGATCGCCTATGAGGACATGTGCAAGTACAGAAGGATCATCGGTGAGGTATTTGGTATGAATATGATTAGGAGGATTTTTCTCCAATGCATCAGGGTGATTTTTCCCTTGGGGTGATATTTTATATTGGGTGATTTTTCTTATCGGGTGATATTTCGATGAGGGTGATATTTCATATCAAGGTGATATGAAATATTGGGGTGATATTGCATGTCGGGATGTCATGCAGGAGGTTCACCGATGGCACGGGTCCTGATGATGGCATCTTGGCAGATGGTTCATTGGTCACGCAAGGTAAAATTGCACAACATCATATGTGCTCATGACTTAGTTTATAAAGTGTTGAGGAGGTCGCTACGGGGTGAATGTGGGATAATTAGTTCCCACATGATTTGAAGAAGTCAAGTCATGATTTTTGGTGGGAAAATTTCAAAGCGCACAGTCTACTGCATTTCCCAAGGCCACGGGTTGGTATGCCTTTAATGGTGGATGTTACAGGGTATGGGCGAAGGCATGGACAGATCAAGTACTCGATTGAAGTTGAAAATCCCTAGGTGGCGGCATAGGGCTCGAGTTTAACCACTCCCTGCCTCCTCTCCCACCTGTTGCATTCAATGTTTTGAGTGCCATTTTCTCATGATGTAATGTATTTGGTGAAATTTTGAGTCAACCATGTACTTTCAATGCTGAGTACACCTTCCTGCTGTATATAGCAGAATTTGTTTCTCATTTGTAGGGGTTGGAGGTTTTTTGGGGTTTATGCTCTGACTCTAAACACAAGGTGTTCACATTTTGAAAGGCATTTTCTTGTTGCAGATTTGGCCCTTAGTCTGGTGTGTCAGTCTTTCTTATTTGTAAATGATAAATTCCTATATGATGATCTTCTATGCAAATTGAATTTAAATGAAAAACACCTGGTGTGTGTGTTATTTATGACTATCTCCTGTATGTTACTTGTTTTCCTTTCGAGCAAGGTTGTCAAGGGCTTCCAAGCTTGTCAGTATATACTTGTTGTATTGTGTGTCTAGTTTTGGCATCTACTCAAGGGGTGGATTAAATAGGCTTTGATCAGATACAAAGGGAAATGGATTGCATCATAGGATTGTTAAGCATGATCATAGATAATACCTTTTCTTGGATATATTGCTGTTAGGTAGTAATACTTTTCCTCAGTCCTCTGGATATGAATTCATGTTGTCATAGGGAAACATTTGCATTCATGGTTTGACTTTGCTACCCAGATAAGGTATTGGTCTGGGAATCTATCTATTCAAAAGGTCTAGGAAAATCCCATAACTCCAAACATAAAATCCATCTTTTCATATCTTCCATCCTGTTAGTTTGTAGGAGTAGGAGTAGGACCCTTGCATACTCTCATCCACAACCAAATAAATATGTCTAAGAATGTTGCCAACCTTGTGATGTATCATGCACATCTTGGTCCACATGAGAGTATTCTGCATGTTGTTGTCAAGCTAAATCTTTTTGTCATTGGGTTAGTCAATGTTACATCTTTAGCTATAGGGATAACCCCCTTGGTGTGGCAGAACCAGAAGGGAAGGGGAGGCAGCTCACGCAACCTCCTGTATTTGTTGGCTGAATCTGCCTGAGCATTGGAGCTAGCAAACCCTTTGTTGATTCGGGAACCAACACAATGGTAATACCGGACCCAAAAATGAGGGCATAAGGGGTGGTTCCAATTGGGGTCCTAACACTTGTTCTGTATGCCCACAGAGCTGGGTATAATTGTAAATGTCAGTCTCTCTTAGAATCTTCCACAATTTTGACCAGTATTTCTTTCAAAGTTTTGTTGGTAGCTTCTACTTGTCCATTCCCCTGAGGATAGTAGACTGAGGGAGAATTGTGATTGATGTGAAACTTTTCACATAACTCTCTTACTTGTGGGTTTTTAAATGATGATGCATTATCTATTACTATCATTTGGGGAATTCAAACTGACAGATGATTTGATTCAATATGAATTTAGTTATTACAACACCTGACACTGCAGTGAGAGGCATGGCCTCCACCCACTTTGTGAAGTATTTTGTCATGGTAATGATGAATAGATGTCCATCCATTGATGGGGGAGATATCTTTCCCACCAGATCTAATCCCCATGTGGAAAAGGGCCAAGGGGTAACGATCGGTTGTAAATCTCTTTTCGGTATGTGGTGAACATGAGTGTAGGCCTGACATTTAAAACACCTCTTTACGAACTTAATCGCATCCCCTTGCAAACAGGGACAAAAGTATCCCATTCTGTGAATTTTTCTTGCCGTGGCGTGACCACCAAAATGTCCTCCATAGATTCCACTATGACACTCTTCTAATATCTTTTGTGCTTCTTCTTTGTCAATGCATTGAAGCAACATTCCTTCTAGGGCCCTTCGATAGAGCACATCATATATTAAAACATATCTTGCAGTGAGGATGCGTCGTTGTCTTTTTCCCAAAGGGGTCATGTTTTTTAGGTAAGTCTTGTTTGCGAGATAGTTCACAATATCTCTGTACCAATACGAGGCTGCATACTTCTCAAGATCTACCACACAAATTTCTTCATCAGGGAAATCTTCATTCATAGGTTCCTCTTGGGGAACCGAGTTATCTACTAACCAATCACTATTATTTGTCCCTTAACTACTTTTTGGTTGATGTAGGTTAGCACAAATTCACTCAACAAGGTTACGAATCAGCCGACTCTTCTTGAGAGCATGGGCCGATTTGAGAAAGTCCTTAGTTGCTCTAATCATATCATGACTTTAGTTTCCTGATTCAATATGTAATGTCATAGCCTTCAGGTTGCAAAGACTATGGCAAGACATTATTTTTCAGCTTGGGTATAGTTCTTCTTGTATTCCAACAAGGTTTGACTTATGAAGTAGATGGCTCTTTCTCTTCCACCTTCATCTTCTTGATCTAGCATGCATGCTACATAGATTTTGGTTACTCCGAAGTATAAGATGAAGAGTTTGTCATGTTTTTGTGGCATCAATGTGGGCGGGGTTAATAGGAATTTCTTGACTTGCTCAAATGCATTTTGACAGTCCATGGTCTAGGTTATGCCAACTTGTTTTTTCAATAGCTGATTGATTGGATGAATTTTGAAAGTCATGTCTGGTATGAATCATCTGATCGCGCCCAACTATCCCAAAAAGACTCTTACTACTCTCTCATTTGTTGGTGGGGTTGCATTTAAGACTGTTTTGACCTTAGCTGGGTCGACATCTATGCCTCTACATGAGACAATGAATCCTAACAATTTTCCTGTCATGACTCTGAAAACACATTGTTTAGGGTTCAGCCCTACTTTATACTCTCAAAACCTATTGAATATTTTGCAAAGGTCCTCCACATGTTTTGACCTTTGTTATGATTTAGTCAGAAGTTCATCAACGTATGTTTCAATTATCTTGTGGATGTAATCGTGAAAGATGTGTGTCATTGCCCTCTAGTAGGTAGCTCTTGTGTTCTTCAATCCGAATGGCATGACTATGTAGTAGAACGTCCCCCAGTGCATAGTGAATGTTGTTTTTTTTGGGTCAACTTCTACAATTTTGATCTAGTTGTATCCTAAAAATCCATCCATGAGGGAAAGGGCCTTGTATCCCACCATTGAATTGACAATTTGATTGATGGATGGTAAAGGAAAATCATCCTTGGGGCAAGCTTGATTGATGTCTCTAAAATCAAGACATCCAAATTTTTCCATTTTTATTCAAAACTGGGACAATGTTTGACACCCAGTTCGAATAAACCACTAGTTTGATGAAACTGACATTTAACAATTTTTTTAGTTCTTCCTTCACCATTTCAGCTACTTGTGGCTTTATGGGCCTTGGTTTTTGTTTCACAGGTTTTGCATCTGACTTTGTCACTAAGTTATGCACCACAACCTTTGGATCTAACCCTGTCATGTCTGAATATGCCCATGCAAATATATTAGAATATTCGATGAGGAACTTTGTGTACTCCAATTCTTCGTCGTTTAGTTCTCCTCCTAGTTTTAACATCATAGGTTTTTTGGGTGTTCCAACATTGATGTCGATTGTATCTCTAGTTAGGGATGGGTGTCCTTCCTCAAAACTTTTAGGGGCATGTGGTAAATCTAGGTTTGCTTCAATCTAAAAGATTTCTTTCTCATTCCCAAAATAGTCCTCTAGATGAGGGAGGAGCATGTATCCTTTTTTTTGGTGCACTCTTGGAAGTCCATCATAAACATGTAGATATTCCAAGATGGCTTCATCATTCTCGGCATAATCTCGAGTTGGTTTCTCTTCTTGACCCATGGCGTAATTTAGGATACTTGGTAATTCTTCACTTTCTAATAATGGCTCTCCACGTACTGAGACAATGTATTCTAAATTTTGCAACTGAGCATATGGAGAAAATAATGCGGCTGATGTGGCCATTGAGCCTGCCACTTGATTTTCTTCCCTGGGTATGGCTTTGATGGAGAAGAAATCAAAGAACTAAACCAACTTCTTGATGGTTTCTTTATAAGGTTGCAATCATTTTGACTTTGTTTCATAATTTTCTGCAACCTGATTGATTATCAACTAAGAATCTCCAAAGGGGGAGATTTTCTTGACTCCCATTCTCATGGCTAGCATGATTCCTAGGGATAAGGCTTTGTGCTTAATGATGTCGTTGGTGCAAAAGAAATCTAGTTTGAAGGTGAAGGGGAGAACTTTTCCTTCGAGAGATATCAAGATTATCCCTGTTCCTACCCCTGTTTTGTAACTTTCTCCATCAAAATGTAGGGTCCACAAGCTTTCATGGTTTTGTGAGTGAGATGTTTCTCCAAACTCATAAGTGGAAGTTCGTTTTTCTTCTTTTTCATCTCCTTCTTCGATGATTTCAATTGTTCCAACGGAGAGGTTTTCGATATCCCATTCATTGATACACGGGATGGCTGCTAAGCCGAATGGTGCATGGGATTTAGTGGTATGTGGATCAAAGGGGAATTCCCTAAGATCATCCATTCCTTGATAGGATATGTTGTGAGTGCTTGTATTTGTTTGAACATCCTGAGTTTCCTCTTTCTTTTTTCCTTGCATTTTCAACTTCTTGTCTTTTTCTTCCCACTCCTTTCTATAGATACTAAAAGGGTCAAGGTTTGCGTTGACGATGATGACCTTTCCCAGATGATGGAAATGTATCTCTTGGAATAGAGTGGAGGTAATGGCCTTCATGGCATGAATCCAAGGCCTCCCAAGGATCATGTTATAATTGGTTTCTCGATTGATAACATAGAAATCTGTGGAGATGGTTTTACCCATCAGAGTGAGTGGTAGGCTAATTTTCCTGACTGTTTAGATGTCATGACTGTCGTAAATCCTTAATGTGGTAGTTTGTTGCTTGATTCCTATTTTTCTATATCCCATCCTTCGTAGAAAGGACATCGACAAAAGGTTGACTGCCAATCCTTCATCCACCACTACCCTTTTTATAGTGACCTCTTTGACTTGCATTTGTATGTATAAAGGTGGATCCTTTTTCTTACTTCCTTCACTTTGGGCTAGTTTGGTAACATTGAATGTAAGAGGAGGTGATTCCTCCTGTGTGGAACATCCTACTTCTAGCACTTCCAGAAATGTCTTACAATGTGAGGGAGAGGTTCTCAACAAGTTTATTACTTGTGAGAAGATGTTTTTTGTCTGATCTATTTGTTCTTCCTCATGGATCACAAACACTTGTTGGTTTAGTTCTATGTGATTGGAATTGTTTTGATATGCCTTCCCTTTCTCAATTTGAGGTTCCTTCTCCTTTCTCTAGGATTAGATTAGTTTAAGGAACATCTTTTGTTGATCTAGAGTAAGTTTGGAGATATCTTTATTGTATCCATAACAAGTCTTTGTTTCATGACCCTTTGTCCCGTGGAACCAACAATAAGTATTAGGGTCATATGAAGATAGGTTTGATCCTTGATTTCCTTTTGTCACCATTTGTCATTACTAGGATTGCTTTTTATGATATTGACATCCTTCTCTTGGGGCACATTGGATATAGTCTTTTCTGTTCCTTTGGATGTTCAAAGTTTTCCATTGGTATCATAAGTCTTCTGACCACTATTGATGGCAGCTTGGTCAATCCTCAAAGAACTTTCCAATGCCTCTTTGTAGGATTTATATAGAAATATTTGAACATCTTTCCTCATGTCCTTGTTAAGGGCATGCAAAAAGAGGTCGCACAGTTCTCGGTGGTTCATGTTCGAAGCACTAGTCAAAGAATAGAGGACTTATCTCCATTGAGTGACAAAGTGGGCTACAGATTCATTTGGCTGTTGTTTCATTGTGAGGAGCTCTCTGATCCCTATTTTAATGAGTTTGTTCATGTCAAACACCATGATTAATTCTCTGATTAACTATCTAAACGAATGGATTAAAGCTTCTGGGAGATGATAATACCAATCTAAAGTGATGCCTTCAAGAGTTTTTTGGAAAGATTTTCGCTACAATCCCATCCCAAGGGAGGAGTTCTCTTATGGCCATGGTGTAGGCTTTAATGTGGGAATTTGGATCTCCTTCTCCTTTGAACTTGGGGAGATCTGGTAGTAGCTGAAGTAGTTGCACACTTCTTATGTTTTGGTCCAAAGGTTCTTTCAAATAATTGAGATATGTTCCTAGAAAGGCACTTTGAGATTGTGGGGTTGATAGTAATAACCCTATAGGTGGGTTCTGATAGCCCATTGTTGGATTTGTTTGATTGTTCTGAACAAGAGAATTCCCATTCAGATGTGAGTCGTTGCTAGCATTTTGTGAATAGTAATTGAGGTAAGGGGGATTTTGTGATGCCCCCTATTCTTGTCCATGGGACATTTGTCTTCTTTTTGGAGTAGCTTTCTCTACTTCCAAGATTCTAATTCTCTGCACTAGAGTCGCAATTAAGTCTACAGGAATAGCAGCTCTAGGTGTTTCTTCATTTCTAGGATGTTCTTGTTGAGTATTTTCATGGTGATGTGCTTCTTCATGCACAATGTTTTCTCTTTGTTCTTCCCGCAAGGCAATCCTCAATGCCTCTTGAGCATCTTTGGCTTCTTGTAGATGTTTTTCTAACCATTTAACTTCCTCATCAAGATGAGTACTCGATGTACTTGTGGAAGGTTGTTCAGGTTGGTGTATCTCTGACCTTATCCTTCTTGCTTTATGTGGTGCATTTGGTATGGCCGAGTTGTTCAAAGATAGAGAACGCCTGGATTCTCTTTGATCTTGTTCATAATCAGAAACTTTGTAGTCATAACAATTGGTGATTGGCGCATCAGGATGCGGTGACACATACCTATCAAATGAGGGAGTTTCTTGTTCTCTTGAGGGAATGTTCCCTTGGTTTAAGTCAGGTTTCGTCATATTTGGGGGTGCCATAGACAACACAAAATAAATGGAACGGATGATGGTGTAAGCGATAGAAGCTAAAGCGGCTATGAAGAGCAGTGAAAGAATGTTTTGAAGTTTTTGTTAACTATTTTGAGATGTTTGAAATGGGAATGCAAAAAGCATAACCAAAAGGCTCTACCCTTCACATCGGGTTCACCAAAATATGTATGCTCAAAATCGTGACTCCAGTTGCCTAGGGCTGTCAGGTCAGATTTTGGCACACACACGGACCCTTCCCTCCTTACCACAGGGTGATCCACCAAGTCACTCTTGCGCATGTGGAAGTAGCCAGTCGAGAGGAGGCAAGACATGGGGGGGTCTGGCTTGTTAGAGAGCTAGACTTTACAGAGAGGGGTTGGCAAGTACTGCGGCCTTTGTTGTTGTGTGCTTAGTTGAATGTTTTGCTCGATTGAAGTTGTAGTTGAGATAACCCTATGACCTAAAGGGTCACTAGTTTCTCTTCTCCTATTTGGGATTCTTAGATTCCACCTCTGTGTGGGTAAACAATTATGTTCATTTATGTCCTCTTGTCTTTGTATGCGTTGAACGAATTCTTGTTGTATCTGGCATTGTCTAGTTTCTTCTAACAATAAGAGGATGAACAGGTCTCCTTGTGGTAGAACAAATGTTTCTTGTTGTCGTCTTGGATGGATCTGTTGGATCTCATCACGGATAGCCCTCACCCACTCTCCTCTCACTCCTAGGCACATTCGTGAGCCAAGATAGAGGTAGTTGTATGATTGCTAACCTTAACTAGATCTAGTGTTTTGACCTAGGGTTTAGTTGACCTAGGGTTTGACTTTGTTTTGACTTATTTTTACCTCATGATGGTATCAAGGGTTTGATTGGATCGTTTAACTGTGGTTATGTCATGATGGTATTGAGGGTTCGCAATCATGTCTATTCTAGGGCTTCTATATGCATGCAAACTAAATGATATGCAAAACATTTTTTTGTGTTTTTTTAGTATTTTGGAAATAAAAAGTGCTTTTAATCTATAAAAAGGAAATATGTATGCAATCTAATATGATTTCCCTGATGCAAAGTTAATCTATGTTTTTTGGGTTTTTGATGATTTTGAAGTAATGTAATCTAAAGAAAGGAAAATGCTTCTTCTAATAATCTAGATCTAGAAATATGAAAATGTAATTAATCTAACATGCAAGATCTAATTATCAAGGAAAAAGCAATGTTTTACTATTCCCAAGAGCATATTTGGTTTTCTAATTACTATTAATTGAACAAAACAATGAAAGAAGCTGAGAGACATGAAGATTTGTGTGACTCCACTACCCTTAGAAATCCTTGATATTGGCAACCTTGAGTCCTTTTGAAGGAGTGGGAGATCCTCTTGGTGACAAAACGACACAAAGAAGCAAAAAGAAGCTTTGATGAAGCTTGTATGAGCTCAATGAGAACTTTCGTTGAGAACAATGGCATAGAATGAAGCAGTGTAACATTGCTTGATTGAACAAATAAAGCAAAAGGCACCTTCATCCTGTAAGAGCATTTGAATGCTAAGTTGGAGAGCAAAAATTGGCAAGAGTTGTATGCACAATGAATTTGCCTCCCTTTGTGCTTGAGGGAGGGGCATATTTATAGGTTTGAGGAATGGGATTGATTGAGATGTTAACTCATTTGATTGATGAGTTAACAAGGATGATTGGGGAGTTAACAAAGATGATTACCTAGTGAACTCAACTAACTATGGAGTGATAAATCAATTATAGCTTATCACTGAAGAGGAAATGGAGGTGAGGGAATGCATGAGATTGATTGAAGAGTTAATTTGAGATCAAATAGAGCTAATTATGCATGTGCAGGTGCATGAAATAGTTAACTCTATATTATGCATCAAAAACCATGCAAATTGGAAGAAAAATAGGTGAAAATGGAGCAAAAATGAGTGAGAAACTCGAGTTTTTCTGCAGCTAGAAAAATGACAGGGTCACCCCTTTTTCTAGTAGGGTCGCCCCTAGGTGACCCTAGGTCGCCTGAGGGAGATCTGGGCTGGACAGGGTCTGATGCAGAAAATTAGGTTGAGAGATGAAAGAAGAGAAGCAAAGGAGGGGTTCTGCCTCCAGAAATAGGTCAATCATGTGCAAGAATCCAAATCTCCACTTGTACCTACAGGATCTCCTGGGGGAGATCTGTAAATAATAGGGGGAGATTTGGATTGGTTAGACAAAATTGAAAACTAAAAGTGGGAGATGGATAGGGAGACCTCTAGAAGGCTTCTAGGAGGTGTACAGGATGAAAAACATAGGGGAAGTCAATTCACAATGAGAGGCAGAACGCATATCTCATATTATATTATAGTCATATAAGTAAAGGTAGAGCAATTTGTTTAGAAAAAAGTTTAAGTGCATGCCAAGAACTTCCCTAAATTAATTTATTTAATATTTGTAAAAGGTTTTTCCTTCAGATACACGTTATCACCAAACGAAGCTTTGCAAAGACTTCCACCAATATATTATACATGTTGTTCGAGTGGGAGATGGCCCACGTGTAGTCTATTTTTTTTTTTTTTTGTTAAGAAGATAAATAATTTTTAATTAATTTTGTAATGTGTCAAAGTTCAATGAATAACTGACTTTTTTTCGTGAAAATTTAAGGATTGAGGGGCTCTCATCCTACCAAAGTTATTTTGGACATGATCATAGCTTCATCCCTTTAAAATGTCATAGACTATGCATTGAACATGACTTGATCCTTGGTAGACTCTTTATATGTCAACTTTATCAATATATTAAAAGCCACTTAACTCATCTATTTACTTTGAAGAGTTGTGTATAAATAATTTTGTCTAATATCATCTTAATTGAATTGCTATCATATTGTGAAGAGACATAAAATTAGAGGAACTCGTTAATAAACAACAATACTATCAAGATAAATCATTTGGTTTAGTTGCCTTTACTAAGAGGATGAAGAGATACCCATGCTCATTACAAGCTTTACATACTTGGGTTTTGTCTTTGCTTTTACATATTATAGAGACTAAATACATTTTACAAATAAATTTAAAGAATAAATTAATATAATTCAAATTTCTAGATAATTTAGGAAGTTGGGAATAGAATAAGAATTGGTTGAGATAGAAAATAAACACATGTCAAAATTAAATTAAGAGAGGGTAGGGTTTGCTTTGAAATGAAAGTGATAAAATTTCACAATTGCAATGCTATAATAGAAACCTAGTGCTTAAAATCTTCAATTGGGCAAATGATCATAACACTGTGATGACTAAGACTTAGGAATTTGAGGGCTTGATATAAGATTGTGCTTGCAATCTAGTTTAGTTGGTGTGGTTCTATCCTAATGGCACAACATCATCCATTATATAAAATTAGATTTTTAGTACTGGTAGAAAACATTCGCTTAGATGATATATATGTGAGGAAAATAATATGGTGCTAAATAGTGTCACTAGGAGCTTACTATGCAAGTGTTGAAGTGTGAAACTTCATTACCCTTAGTTAAGCCCCTAGCTTGAATTATCAATAGTAAAGAGAGCTAATGTGTCAATGAATGTCAATGTATATGTGTTGTCCCTAATTTTCAACAACCCATTTTGAAATTTTAAGTCCCTCTTAAGTTTGTCAAATAGTCTTTGCTTATTTCTTGACTCTTGAAGTCATGCTCAATGTGATCAATTTGTGTGTTAAAGAATGTCATTGCTTTAGGAACAAATTAAGAAGTATTGGTCCTCATGTAAGTAAAAAGTTTCTAAGGGAAAGATGTAATTGATTATCATTTTTGAGTTGTTGGGGTTCTTGAGCAAGTTTGCATGAGATATGCATTTGTGTTTGAACCAAACCCTAAAATTATAGCATAAACAAAGTATTTGGGTTTCTAGAGTTTCAAAACACATTTACCTCAAGTTTTTAAAGTTGCTCTTGAAACCCAAAATCCTAGCATCTCTTAAGGGAGTAGGTTTCTATAAATTGAAAATAATTTTTGCATAAAAAATGCAAACATGAGTTTAGAGTCTAAAACCCTACTGACAAGTCATAGAGAAGTGCATTCATATCACACATGATATAAAAAAGTATTATAAGACAAAATCTCTCCATCTCACACATTGCAAGTACTTGTTTTCCTCTGTACCCAATGTGAAGATAGTAACATATCTTAGCTTCTATGCCTTGCATCAAATTGTCACAACATATCTTGTGGATTTATCCTCCCAAAAGACATTCATGTTATAGGTACCCTTGTTTTATAATCATCTAGGCCTTTAAACATGCCTTCCCAAAATTGTATTGCAAATACTTATCCTCGTATGGTCATTCCAATGTTCTGCAGTCACTATATCATCCATTAGGTACAATTCAACAAAATCCTAATTCCATTCCTTTATATAGAAAGATATCATGATTATGCTAGGGTTTTAGGGTTCTATTTTCAACATATACTTTTCTCCATGTTTGCTTTAGCCAAAGAATTACACTTTCCTTCCTCTTGCATAAAAGTTGTGTTTCACAAACCCTTGCTAAACTACTCCTCAACTCTAAATCCCCACATCCCTTTGGCATTTTGGGATTTCAAACCTTGATTACATTTTTGCATATAACTAACTTTCCTACACTCAAGCTCCTATTACCAATTTTTCACCTATAGCTGAAATTGGAAGAGCCAAGACAGTTCATTACATTTGAGGTGAAGAATTTTTAACACATTCCTGCTATGCTTAAACCATGGTATATTTTTAAAGTGTTTGAGAATGGTCTGAATTTAGTTTTGTTGTTCAGAGTAAAGAGACATAAAGGAAAGTACATATTGAACACAAGACATTGATTTCATTCATTCCAGTAATGTTTCATACATTTCACAATGTGTCATTCATTTTTCAAATGAAGTATACACAGAATTGTACAAGTGTTACATTTGTATTCATTGGAAAGAAAAGAGTAATCAATTGTCCCACACAAATCATGGGAGTAGCTTAGCCAATGCAACATAATATATGCTATGCATCTGAAGATAATAGAAATGAAAAGAACCATAAAGGAAAATGCATATCCATCATTTCCTGATATAGCTTTGGGGTAGATATTCTTTGTCTCTTGCTCCTCTCCTGATCTTCAAGTAAACCTGCATCATGGTAAAAAATTGGTTAGAGCTCCAGATATGAATCTCCCTACGTGCCATAAAAATAGAAATATAACACATATCATGAAGCATTGGATCAACAAATAGCAGAAGTGTACAAGAGAGCCAGAAAGATCAAATCATAATATGAGTATTGGATTCCTTGTTTTATCTAACTTGTTTGTGCAATGTGCAGGTACAGGTACATTCATCATTATGCAGGACATTTCAACATGTGGTAAAAAATGGGCTCCCACAAGGGTTGAGCCCAGCATGTTGCCCCTTGATCTTAAGGGGAATATAAGATAAGAAAAGAACTCTCATATCAATAAATAAAGCATATTCTGATTGAAAGTCAATAACAACACCAACACATCATGGACAACTAACAAAGTATAGCAGTCTTGATCAAAGAACAACAGTTATCATTCAAATCAAAAGTCATGTCTATCATACAATTGCAGTCATTGCAATAAGGTGTAGTCAAAGCATGAATATCAAGATATAGTTACCTCAGAAAATAGATGGACATGAAATCAAAAGACATTTAGTTGATAGTTAGTTGTGGAGCAGCAGTGGTCTGCCCCATTTTGTTGCAGTAATGTACATGAAGAATGATTCTAAATAGTGATAAGAAACTAGTCAAAGCTTGAAAGGCATAAATGAATATCATACAAAGAGAGTCTTAATGTATGTAGAAACCTTGACAGAGATGTGATCAGTATGGAGCACAGTCTAGAAGACAATGATGACATAAACATAGAACCTCAAGAAAGAATGCATTGTCTCAGTCACAAAGAATAGCAAGAAGAGAATGAGATCTCAGTGTTTCATATACATCTACAGGAGGTACAAAGAAGGACAACATATCTTCTAACTCAGTTTATAGTATGTATGCCTGATATACAAGGGAGTAGCAGAAGATAAAAGCAAAGTTATGTTCATCTCTTTTTAGCTGACTGTCACCACATCCAATAAGCAACACTATTTGAAGAGCATAGTAAGTATAGGTAAAACCCTAGTAGGGTTTGTGAGGAGCAAGAGATAAACCATCAGCAGAGTGAAACCTCTTTCATCACTTCATTATATGAAAACCAAAGTAAAGATAGTGTACAGAGAGGTGAACAAAATGCAAAAAATAGTGAGGCATTTTTGTGACAAAGAATAGCAAGCACAGCTGGAAGTGATGCCTTTTTGTGACAAAAAATAGTGAGGGCATGTAGAGATACACATCAAACCCTACTAGGGTTCACCTACAGTAAGCTACAGAGAAAGAAGTTTTTTTTACGTTTTCACTTCAATGGCCAAACCAATATAGAGAGAAAAAAGCAAGGAAGCTATAGAGAAAGCCTCTCATTATTTCATTCTCATAACCCTAGCTAGAGTTTGCCACAGAAAGACCATCTTTCCCAAGAAAAACCTAAGCTAAATGATTATGTTGTGAGCAAAGGAGCAGTAATGGGAGAAAGGAGAGTAAGTTTTAACATTTTTTTATATCCACTGGAGATACAATGAAGATATGCAGTATTTTTCTTATTCCAGAGCTTTCGAAAACAGACCTCCAAGCATAATATGCAGAAAAAGAAGGAAACAATAGAGTATCTGAAGTAAGTATCTACAGGAGCAACAATATGTGGTTTCACCACCATTTTTTTCTGGCAGAAACAACAGAGCATCTGAAGGAAATAGCTACAGGAGCAGCAAATAATATGATTTCACCACCATTTCTTTCAAGAATACAAAGGTATACAGAAAGGAGACTTACCCAAGCCATGATGGCATTGAAAATAGCTCAAGAACAACAGTTTAAACCTTAGGAGTACCTCTAAAAATAGCTTCAAACCCTTGCATGTTGGTAGGTAGAGCAACTGTGAAGAGAAAGAAAAAGTGCAAATTAATATTTTAGGTTTCAAATCTTCTTTTTGGTCGAATGACCTAGCCCGACTATGGGCATGATGTGTTTTTCTTGACTTCTTTTTGTGTGATCATTGCTACCCAAAAGTGGCCAAGGTCAACACTCTTGAAGTGTTAAGAACCTAGTGATGTGAGGGGCCCATGAGGCTGATGATTATTTGTTTTATTTTCCTTAAGGTTTCAAGTGAGTAAGGTCAAAAGACTAATGATACAAGGCTATCATTATTTGCTTTATTTTCCTTAAGGATGGAAATTTTAAAGTCAAGGAGACAATGATATAGAGATGTCCTTATGACATCGAGATGCAATAATATGGATATGGCATGGGAGTCATAAGGATGCAATGATGTATGTGATGACTGTATGTTTGACCTATGTATGGATGAGGTCCTATATGATGCATGATGGAATGCGAGATATAAGGGATTAAATCATGATTTCTATTTTAATCATATATCACATATGAGTGGTATTTTTTACTTTGGCATGTATGGAGGAGTATTTTTGTTGGCATCATCATAGGATGCATGAGGTGATTATATAAATCAAAGGGGAGTTATCAGGAGTTTTATTTTTAAACCTTTTGAAAATAATTACCCTCATCTTGCATGACTTAGAAACTGATAAAACAAATGTAAACAAATAATAAAGTAATGCAATTATAAATTACTTTATTATTTGTCACAAAGTTCTAAAAATGTCAAAGATAATCAAATTTATAACAAATAGTAAAGTAAGTCATTTTGATTACTTTATTATTTGTTCACATTGTTTCCCCATCCCAAAATCATGCAAAATCAGGAGATGGAGTTAACTGAGTTATTTTGGGAGCTTTTACATGATTTTTTGGTCAAACTAGGAGGGGTTTGGAGTTCCACTTGGTCAAACTGATAGGGAGGGGCAGTTTGGAGCTATTTTTGATGTTGAGTTGAACTGCAATGCTTTTTTCCATGCACTTGAGAGTTTGTTTTTGATATATTGGAGAAAAAATTATGTTTTTCTTAGTTCTTGTATTCTATTCTCTCTTACACATTTCAAAGAGGCAGAGTTTGTTTGTAACTCATTTTTTCATATCTATACAGTACAATAGGTTATAGGTTATTTCTTTGGTTATTTTGTGCAGATATTCCTTCATTTTTCAGTA
Source organism: Cunninghamia lanceolata (assembly GCA_027924645.1). Lineage (NCBI taxonomy): Eukaryota > Viridiplantae > Streptophyta > Pinopsida > Cupressales > Cupressaceae > Cunninghamia > Cunninghamia lanceolata. Next base: position 108,180 of record BSBN01000184.1, on the reverse strand, counting down.
AGATCAAGTATTCACCTTCTCAATTATGCTATTTTATGAATGATTGGATGAAAGTTTATTGTGTTTTAACATTGAAAACTTTAAGTCTTTATCTCATTTATACTTGCATGCATTCAAAGCAGTAAAAAATCACAGGTCTTAGGTTGTGCAATTGAATAGTCATTTCTTCCATGTTGTGAAAACCCAATTTTCCTTTAGGAAACAATTTATTCAAGCCTTCTTTTGAATTATTTATGTGGTCATATTTCCAAATTGATCCGTTTGAATAGATGTTCAGAAAGTAGTTGTGAATCAAAGTTGTAAGTTTTACCATCATATAGGTTCATCACCCCATTTTTAGTTTTAGTTTATTGTTTCACTGCAATTCCTCCTATCCGTTTTCCTACAAAGTCATTTTACCATTAGATCAATCATAAGGGAACCAACCCATAATCTAGAGGTCTATCTTCACCATAGGGCACCCACAACCTAAAGGTATTCCCATGTTACACAGGATTGCTAAGCCTCACAGCTTTGCATCACAGGTGCAATCCTAGGTGATAACAGTTTTTGGTAGGCCTGGTGGGACTATTTAGACTCTTTAGTCCAAAAGTATGTTCATATATCACTGATATTGGTGTGTGTGTCAGTGATCTCAGCCTTTGGAGGCAAGAAATCAACACATCTGGTGACTCTGAGTGACATTTCTATTGGTTTCAGTATGATCATGTGCTATTTTATTTCAAGTAATTCTGGTTTCAGTTGTTTTCCAACTTTTGAATGAGTAAGCATGTCTATCTTTCATGGGAACATGCTATATCATCCATCATATCGTGAAAATGCTACTAATCCACCATCTTATTAGCCATATCAAATCAACCATGTTGTTGGTTTTAGCCCAAATTCTATGGTTTTTCAAGGAAACCATCACGTTCAATATGCTTACCTCCCACTCACTCTTTCTCAACCTTCATATCAGCATTCATATGTCCAAAATTAGCCTCAAGAAACATCTCTGATGTCAAATCAGTTCAAACACTCTCTTGATCACCCCATTCTTTAGAGGTTAGGGATATAAAGAATAACATGAATGATATGTAGGACACATTGTTAGACTTCACAAAGAAGATAGAAGAGATCAAGAGGAAACAAGAGTATGAGCAACAACATGAAGAGATGGCTTATCAGGCCTATCTCTATGATCAAGAGTTGGACACACAAAGGATACAGTTTGAAGAAAAGCTTGAGAGGGAGTTAGCTGCAAAAGAGCAGCAGATGAAGTTTTTGTTTGGTCAAGCACAAAGGAATGAGATCCAGATAGTTCCTTTCATTCCAGATCAACCCTTTTAGGATGAGGTTAGTGGGTATGAAATTCCAAGTTTCAAGCAAAGTCAGTCTCCTAACCCTCCTAAGGTCAAAATTCCTAATTTTAGAAATCCTTTACCATTGCAAGAGCCTAAGTTGGCACAATTTGAATTTGTTATGCTTCAAAATTAGAAACTTGAGGAGCCTTTTTTCCTCCAAGAAACTCAAGAAACTCCCCAAAGTCTCCAAATTCCAAGTTTCAGAAGTTTTGATTTTGCTCAGGACCCTGTTTGCATTCAAAACCAATCCATTAATCCTTAGTTTCAGTCATATCAAGAACCTAAACCAAGTCATCAAAGTTTTGAACAACCATGGCAACCTTCTTGGACTAGGTATCCTAATTATAAAATGCCAAATCTTGTTAAGGCTACCCCTCCCATACCAATCCAAAATCAGGAAGAGGAAAAAGTAGTAAAATCTGAACCAATCAAGATTCCAAGTTGGTGTGGTGAATAGGAGCAAAAAATTTTAGACCCCAAGCCAATCAAAATTTCAAGTTTCAATCTAGTAGTTGAAGGTTCTTGCAGTTCTTTTTGTGCCACCAAATCAGAAAAATTAGATGTGGAGCAAGAGGTTGCTACTATTTGTGATGCATTCCTAGCTCAATATGAGCATGATGCATGTGAAGAGGATGTTGGTTCAAACTTGACACTGAATCCTTTGCATTTCAATTCATTTGAAAAGTTTTCTAATGTTGTTTATAAGATGAATGAAAGCAGAGTACAAAGGTCACAAGGTGAAAGTCTTCAGTTGCAAAGGCAGAATGCCCAAGTTTCATTGGAGAAAACATCACATGAGGAGGAAGAATTAGTTTCTTTGTTTGATCAGCTACCTAGTTTTGTTGAGACAGATGAGGAAAGCATGCTCATACCAAAGGCAACAACAAAGGGAGAGCAGGAGGATGCAAATAATTGTGATGGTGTGTTGGCCTACCGAGAACAAAATGAGGATGGTCTAGTTTTGGAAAATGAAGAAATTATTGTTCCTAGGAACCTTCAAAGAGCTAATAGCTTTGATCAATTATTGGCTATCATAACGGAAGAAGATGATTCATTAACCATGGAGGAGGAATTGACATGGAAGGTTATCATGCAAGGTGAAAGTAATGAACAACAAGAGGGAAGGTTTGATGAGAGCCTTCATGAGCAGAATGAGGAAACTCATCTAGATTTAGTACAAGATTATGAGGTTGATGAGAACATTTTCTTTAGTATCATAGAAGATTTTTTCTCTAACATTGATAATAATTTGATGCAATGTGAGCCAATAGTATGTGATCAGCCTATTCAGGTCAAAGAGGCAAGCATTCCTTTATTTCATTCATGTGAGCTAACGTTTTCAAATCAGGTTGAGATTGCAAGTGACAACAAGACAATAGATCTCAATAAAGAAACTAAGAGTATTAGCCAAAGATTCATCATTACAAGAGGGTCTCCAATCAGGGATTTAGCTGCTAGAGAGCTAAATAAGGAGACACATGTTACTGTTGTACCCAAAGAGGAGATTGCATCCTTAGAACAACAGAACCGGATCATCTACTCACCCCATAACAACAGTATCTATGATCAAGTTCAGGTGGTGAGTGGGTTTTTTTTTGTTCTTCAGAGAGTTTTACAACCTTCTATTAGGTATGTTTTTATGGGCCATATCTTATCAGTAATAAATCATAACCTTGCAAAACATCCTATGTTGGTAAGAAGGGGGAGTTATTTTACAAAGATAGTTAATGGGTTTGTTTGAGAAGCTTCTTTGGATGGTTAGAGTAGGTTAGTATAGGTTAGGTTAAGTTTTTGTTTTTCAACAAGTGTTGTTGCACATGTTTGTTGGCCATGTCTTAAACAGAGCCATGATAATTGTTTCCAATCTTAGTTTTGTTGCTGTATGTTTTTGACAGCTGAGTTAAAAAGGGTTTTCAAGGTTATCAAGGACAAAGGTGGACTCCATGCCCAATGGATCATTCAAGGCAACTAGTCTATATGCATAGCACGCAAGCATTCAGCAGTAATTGCTAGAAATGTTACCAATTTTTTAGCTACAACTCAAATTGGTAGATCTGAGACAGTTCATTACATTTGAGGTGAAGAATTTTTAACACATTCCTATTATGCTTAAACCATGGCATATTTTTAAAGTGTTTGAGAAATATCTGAATTCACTTGTGTTGTTTAGAGTAAAGAGACATAAAGGAAAGTACATATTAAACACAACACATTGCTTTCATTCATTTTAGTAATGTTTCATCCATTTCACAATGTTTCATTCATTTTTCAAATGAAGTATACAACAAATTGTACAAGTGTTGCATTTGTATTCATTGGCAAGAAAAGAGTAATCAGTGGTCCCACACAAGCCGTGGGAGTAGCTTAGCCAATGCAACATAATATATGCTATGCATCTGAAGATAAAAGAAATGAAAAGAACCATAAAGGAAAATGCATATCCATCATTGCTTGATATAGCTTTGGGGTAGATCTTCTTTGTCTCTTGCTCCTCCTCTCCTGATCTTCAAGTGAACCTGCATCATGGTAAAAAATTGGTTAGAGCTCCAGATACAAATCTCCCTATGTGCCCTACCAACAAAAATATAGCACATATCATGAAGCATTGGATCAACAAATAACAAAAGTGTACAAGAGAGCTAGAAAGATCAAATCATCATATGAGTATTAGATTTTTTGTTTTATCTAACTTGTTTGTACAATGGGTAGGTACAGGTACATTCATCACTATGTAGGGCATTTCAGCATGTGGTAAAAATGGGCTAACAACACCTATAAATCATGGACAACTAATAAAGTATAGTAGTCTTGATCAAAGGACAATAGTTATCATACAATTGAAGTCATTGCAATAAGGTGCAGTCAAAGCATGAATATCAAGATACAGTTACCTCAGAAAATAGATGGACATGAAATCAAAAGACATTTAGTTGACAGTCATGTGGCGATCAGCAATGGTCTACACCATTTTGTTGTAGTAATGTAAATGAAGAATCATTATAAACAGTGATAAGAAACCAGTCAAATCTTGAAAGGCATAAATGAATATCATACAAAGAGAGTCTTAATGTATGTAGAAACCTTGACAGAGATGTGATCATCATGGAGCATAGTCTAGAAGAAAATGATGATACAAACACAGAACCTCAAGAAAGAATGCACTAGCTTAGCCAATGCAACATAATATATGCTATGCATCTAAAGATAATAGAAATGAAAAGAACCATAAAGGAAAATGCATATGCATCATTGCCTGATATAGCTTTGGGGTAGATCTTCTTTGTCTCTTGCTCCTCTCCTGATCTTCAAGTAAACCTGCATCATGGTAAAAAATTGGTTAGAGCTCCAAATATGAATCTCCCTACGTGCCATAAAAACATAAATATAACACATATCATGAAGCATTGGATCAACAAATAGCAGAAGTGTACAAGAGAGCCAGAAAGATCAAATCATAATATGAGTATTGGATTCCTTGTTTTATCTAACTTGTTTGTGCAATGTGCAGGTATAGGTACATTCATCATTATGTAGGACATTTTAGCATGTGGTAAAAAATGGGCTCCCACAAGGGTTGAGCCCAACATGTTGCCCCTTGATCTTAAGGGGAATATAAGATAAGAAAAGATCTCTCATATCAATAAATAAAGCATATTCTGATTGAAAGTCAATAACAACACCAATACATCATGGACAACTAACAAAGTACAGTGGTCTTGATCAAAGAACAATAGTTATCATTCAAATCAAAAGTCATGTCTATCATACAATTGCAGTCATTGAAATAAGGTGCAGTCAAAGCATGAATATCAAGATATAGTTACCTCAGAAAATAGATGGACATGAAATCAAAAGACATTTAGTTGACAGTAATGTGTGGAGTAGTAGTGGTCTGCCCCATTTTGTTGTAGTAATGTAAATGAAGAATGATTCTAAATAGTGATAAGAAACCAGTCAAAGCTTGAAAGGCATAAATGAATATCATACAAAGAGAGTCTTAATGTATGTAGAAACCTTGACAAAGATGTGATCAGCATGGAGCACAGTTTAGAAGACAATGATGATATAAACATAGAACCTCAAGAAAGAATGCATTGTCTCAGTCACAAAGAATAGCAAGAGGAGAATGAGATCTCAATGTTTCATATACATCTATAGGAGGTACAAAGAAGGACAACATATCTTCTAACTCAGTCTACAGTATGTATGCCTGATATACAAGGGAGTAGCAAAAGATAAAAGCAAAGTTATAGTTATCTCTTTTTAGTTGACTATCACCACATCCAATAAGCAACACTATTTGAAGAGAATAGTAAGTATAGGTAAAACCTTAGCAGGGTTTGTGAGGAGCAAGAGAGAAACCATCAACAGAGTGAAACCTCTTTCATCACTTCATTATATGAAAACCAAAGTAAAGATAGTGTACAGAAAGGTGAACAAAATGCAAAAATAGTGAGGTCTTTTTGTGACAGAGAATAGCAAGCACAGCTGGAAGTGATGTCTTTTTGTGATAAAAAATAGTAAGGGTAGGGAGAGATACCCATCAAACCCTACTAGGGTTCACCTACAGTAAGCTACAGAGAAAGAAGTTTTTTTTATGTTTTCACTTCAATGGCCAAACCAATACAGAGAGAAAAAAAGCAAGGAAGCTACAGAGAAAGCCTCTCATTATTTCATTCTCATAACCCTAGCTAGAGTTTGTCACCGAAAGATGATCTTTCCCAAGAAAAAACCAAGGTAAATCATTATGCCATGAGCAAAGGAGCAGTAATGGGAGAAATGAGAGTAAGTTTTAACATTTTTTTATATCCACTGGAGATACAATGAAGTTATGCAGTATTTTTCTCATTCCAGAGCTTTCCAAAATAGACCTCCAAGCATAATATGTAGAAAAAGAAGGAAACAATAGAGTATCTAAAGTAAGTAGCTACAGGAGCAACAATATGTGGTTTCACCACCATTTTTTTCTTGTAGAAACAACTGAGTATCTAAAGGAAATAGCTATAGGAGTAGCAAATAATATGATTTCACCACCATTTCTTTCAAGAATACAAAGGTATACAGAAAGGAGACTTACCCAAGCCATGATGGCATTGAAAATAGCTCAAGAACAACAGTTTAAACCTCACGAGTGCCTCCAAAATAGCTTCAAACCCTTGCATGTCAGTGGGCATAGCAACCATGAAGAGAAAGCAAAAGTGCAAAATAAAGATTTTAGGGTTCAAATCTTCTTTTTGGTCGAATGACCTATCCCGACTATGGGCATGATGTGTTTTTCTTGACTTCGTTTTGTGTGATCATTGCTACCCAAAAGTGCCTGAGGTCAACACTCTTGAAGTGTTAAGAACCTAGTGATGTGAGGGGCTCGTGAGGCTGATGATTATTTGTTTTATTTTCCTTAAGGTTTCAAGTGAGTAAGGTCAAAAGCCTAATGATACAAGGCTATCATTATTTGCTTTGTTTTTCTTAAGGATGGAAATTTTAAAGTCAAGGAGAAAATGATATAGAGATGTCCTTATGACATGGAGATGCAATAATATGGATATGGCATGGGAGTCATAAGGATGCAATGATGTATGTGATGACTGTATGTTTGACCTATGCATGGATGAAGCCCTATATGATGCATGATGGCATGGGAGATATAAGGGATTAAATCATGATTTCTATTTTAATCATATCTCACATATGAGAGGTATTTTTTACTTTGGCATGTATGGAGGAGTATTTTTATCGGCATCATCATAGGATGCATGAGGTGATTATGTAAATAAAAGGGGAGTTATAAGGAGTTTTATTTTTAAACCTTTTGAAAATAATTACCCTCATCTTGCATGACTTAGAAACTGATAAAATAAATGTAAACAAATAATAAAGTAATGCAATTATAAATTACTTTATTATTTGTCACAAAGTTGTAAAAAGGTTAGAGATAAACAAATTTATAACAAATAGTAAAGTAAGTCATTTTGATTACTTTAGTATTTGTTCACATTGTTTCCTCATCCCCAAATCATGCAAAATCAGGAGATGGATTTAACTGAGTTATTTTGGGAGCTTTTGCATGATTTTTTAGTCAAACTAGGAGGGGTTTGGAGTTCCACTTGGTCAAACTGATAGAGAGGGGCAATTTAGAGCTATTTTAGCTCAAATTGGATCAGTTATAGCCCTTCTTTTTAGGGACTTTCTTTTCTACTTGTGAGAGAGTTTTGTGGAGATATTTTTGATGCTGAGTTGAACTGTAGTGCTTTTTTCCATGCACTTGAGAGTTCATTTTTGATATATTGGAGAAAAACTTATGTTTTTCTTAGTTCTTGCATTCTATTCTCTCTTACACATTTCAAAGAGGCAGAGTTTGTTTGTAAGTCATTTTTTTAGATCTATGCAGTACAGCAGGTTACATGTTATTTCTTTGGTTATTTTGTGCAAATATTCCTTAATTTTCAGTAAGATCAAGTATTCACATTCTTAATTATGCTATTTTATGAATGATTGGATGAAATTTTATTGTGTTTTAACATTGAAACCTTTAAGTCTTTGTCTCATTTATACTTGCATGCATTCAAAGCAGTAAAATATCACAGGTCTTAGGTTGTGTAATTGAATAGTCATTTCTTCCATGTTGTGAAAACCCAGTTTTCGTTCATGAAACAGTTTATTCAAGCCTTGTTTTGAATTATTTATGTGGTCATATTGCCAAATTGATCTCTGTGAATAGATGTTCAGAAAGTAGTTGTGAATCAAAGCTACAAGTTTTACCATCATATAGGTGCATCACCCCATTTTTAGTTTTAGTTTATTGTTTCACTGCAATTCCTCCTATCCTTTTTCTTGCAAAGTCATTTTACCATTAGATCAATCATAAGGGAACCAACCCATAATCTGGAGGTCTACCTTCACCATAGGGCACCCACAACCTGAAGGTATTCTCATGTTACACAGGATTGTTGAGCCTCATAGCTTTGCATCACGGGTGCAATCCTAAGTGATAACGGCTCCAAAACCTATGTTTACACAACCATTTTAAGCTTTCATGCATCGGTTGCATAATTTAGTAAATTTTACAATGTTATTTCTAAACCCTAAAACCCTACCTTATCATAATTTGAAAGGTTTTTTCACAAATCACCCCATGTGTTCTCCCTATTTAGAGAAGATAGTGTACAAATTCAAAGGAGTAAATCTGTCTTCAAAGATCACATCTAAACTTGCTCATATTTTTTACACTAACTTGGGACACATGAGTCTTGAAGAGTTTCATACTTAGGGATGAAATATGTTAGTTAGAGAACCCCTATGATTAATCTCTAGATCTTGTCATGGTTTATGAATAACATTATAATCTAGACACTAGAGAAATTAGGAACTCCTTAAATAAATGAATACTTCAAACTATGTCAGATTGTATAGTTGAGATTTTTGGGATTCCAACTTAAGAAAAATATACTAAGATAATAGTGGATTCCTCCAAAGAATATTATGAAAATAATCTTGACAAACAATAAGGTCTTAAATAACTAGTGGCCTAAGAAGAAGAAAGGTTCTAGGATGCCCAAAACACTTCACAAGAGTGACTTTAATGATGAAGTGGATGATGTCATCACCTTGTTAAACAAGATCTTGTACAATCCCATTGCCAGAGATTTTAATTCATGGATATTTCATTTCATTACCATTGTTTTGGAAGGCAAACAACATAAATTGATAGGTGAATTCTCATGAGCAATAAATTGCACAATCAATTATGTAAGGTCCAACAAACTAAATATTTCTACATGACTTTGAAATTGGTATATTCATAATGCCAAAAGGGCATTTCTCGTTGGACTTGAGAGAGTGGGAAACATGGAGTTAGGACCTAATCATAAAAGGGTTTATGAGCATTACTCACAATTGGAATTGAAAGGAAGTAAGAAACAATTCAATAAGGTAAATAAGGAATTATGTCAATTGAATCAATAGTAATGATAGCCAATGGGGAAACTAGTTTGTTCAATTCTCAACATTTACATACATTAGAATTGGTGGTTTTATGGGCACTCCTTATAAGATTCCTAAATACATCAGTGACAAATTGTTACTATTGAAATTATGCAAACAAATTATTGAAGCTCAAAAGATTTTTTTTTCAAGTAAACACAAAGTACATATTCACTTTCCACTTTCTTTTGACTATTACAAATATAATACTTTTTCCCATGTCAAAAACTACAAAAATAGAGATGTCTTTGGTAACTCTAATTTTATTTGAAAATAAACTATCATTTGGTTCAAGAGGATTACTTGAGAAAGGAGCTAACCTCACCTATAAACATCAATATAGCCTTTAAGACTTTTGGGTGAATTGTGATAATGAACATGACGTCTATAGGAGGGATTCTTGTAGGTTTATTTATTTGCAAATAAAATCCTTTAGAATTAAGAAAGTCCCTATAAAAGTATCAGATGATGGTCATGTTCTTGATCCTGAATACAATGAGCAACAAATTTATGATAATCCAACCCCAAGAATGATTCAGTCAATTCCAAAGGTCAAGATGATTGAAGAAAGGAACCAAGAAATTGTTCAAAGAAGTTTGGCTTAGTTGAAATGGAAAAGAGAAAGGTGAATTTTCTCATAAAGTAGAGTAGGTAAGAGATCCTCTTAAAAAGAAGAAAATTGTCTCTTCACCAAAGGTCATGCTACAAATACTTTTGTTGTCAAAATAATTAATGTTGATGAAGAGTGTCCTAAAGATGCTAATAAATTTCTTAGGAAGAAGAATCTACACTCAAATTTACTTTTCCAAGAAAAAACTCAAGGTATAGAAGAAGATCAATCTCTACCTTCTTCTCCTCAAGATCAACCTTTAGTAAATACTACTTAGAGGGGATACAACCAACATAATAAATAATGTGACTATGGATTTCATATGAATTGCATACATATTCAATGGCATCTACATGCAAACTAACATTGGGTTCATAGGAGTTATCTTGTTTTAAACCTTTAGTATAAATTTCTAGGGACATTTAAGATCTATCCTTGCTATCAATTGCAACCTTAGTTATAAAAGACATGTTTTTGGTCATTTGTAAGGCCCAAGATTTCTTTAAGGGTAGGACCAAGGGAAAAATAATGTAGCGGATCTCTAGATAATTTCACATAAATGTAATGAAAATTGGAGTACAACCAAAAAGAAACTCTATACAATCATACATGTTATAACTAACCATACTAACATGAGCCATAACTGGTATCTTTTTCTACAATTTCATTCCACTTATTAATTTTGGATCAATTGCAATTCAAAGTGATTTAATAAAATGTTTTATTGAATCATTTTATTACCTTAGAGATGAAGATATTTACACTGATAGGCATTCCCTTAGTGAGGAGCACTAGATGAAATACATAGATTGATAGTGAAGATTAAAATTACTACCATCTTGAAATTTAGACCATTGAATTTGCAAAGAATACATGATTGTGACCTAGAATTTTATCATTTTGCAATAAATCCATAATTGTGACATATGAAAAGATCTATTGATTGTTCCTTCAATGATCCAATAAAAAATATGATACAATAAAATATTTGATCTTAATCATAGCAGCAAGCATATTTGATTTGATTTTTCTAGGTCTCACAATTTTTACAACTCATGAAATATAAGCTCCTATAAAAGTGACAAATCTTCACGTAGCTACTTACTCAATTGACAACATTCAAATCACTAGCTTCACTATTGTCACAGATACCACCTTTTGTCATAGTTTGCGGTGGGAGTGAGGGTGAGGAATTTGAACAAAAATATCGGCATATATTACTTAAATGACAACTATCTTTCTATCTTCTACTCTAGCATGGAGCTCTCCAGGGGCAAACTACCAATGTTTTACTAGGGGCACAAAAATACTACTAATTTAGATGTTACTCTCACTAGGAATAATGTGTAGATCACCTTGTGAAAAGGTTTCATTTTTGAGTTTAGAGTAGGAGGGAAGCATTCCTCTACATTTGAAGGTAGATGTTCATGTGAAGATCAAGTTTGGGAAATTGAAAACCATGAAGATTACTTTGTGCATGTGTCACGATTTAATGGTCAATAGGTTAGATGTCAATACTAGTGTCAGTATTAGTAATGAAAAATTTAAGGTCAAGGTTTGCGGAGAGGGTTTGGACTTGCAAATTAATTTTTTCTAGTTCTTTCTTCAATGTTATTTTTTTCCTAATTTATTTATACCACCACAATTACATGTTTACCATGTATATCTCATTATATATAGTGATATGGATATTATTTGATTCCTTCTAAAATTGATCCTCGTTGTTGAATCTGAAAGACATAATTTTTGTGAATACATAGCCTCTTTGTTAGAAGACTCCAACTAATTATTACTAACAAGATGTTTAGTAGCTTCGATAAAAAATAAAAAATAAAAAACTTTACTAGCTTTGATAAAAATAAAATAAAAGCATTCGACTTGCTTTGATAAAAAAAAATTTAAAAAGAAAAAAACATTATACTAAGTTTAGTAAAAAAAATATAGGATTTCTTTCTAGTCTTGTGTTTCTTTCTCCTTTATGGTAAATATTGCTTATAAATAATGACAATGACAATAATATGTAACGTGATGTGACTCAACAAACCAAGTCAAATTATGTGCACATGATTTAGGGGTGATTGTTCTTTAAATGATCTAATCATAAAATAGGTTAAAATAAAATCTTTGACCAGATTCATAGCAACTAGCATATCTAGTTTGATTTTTCCTACTCATGAAATATAAACTCCTATAAAAGTATAGATCTTCACATAACTTCTTATTGTCTACCAATGTCTTTACTAGGATTTGGAAGCTATGTAGGCTAGACTTGACCTCTTAACAAAAGTTCATGGCCTTCCTAAAGCATAATTTTTATCTTAGCCATGAATATTGATGACATCTGATACACAATGATGGGGCTCATATCTATGCTCCTTGTCCCCTCATTTGCAACAAGAGTAGAAAGGAAACCTTGAGTAAGGCCCAAAAATAGACCTATGAAAGCATTCCTCTACATTTGAAGGTAGATGTTCATGTGAAGATCAAGTTTGGGAAATTGAAAACCATGAAGATTACTTTATGCATGTGTTGCGATTTAATGGTCAACAGATTGGATGTCAATACTAGTGTCAATATTAGTAATGAAAAATTTAAGGTCAAGGTTTGAGGCGAGGGTTTGGACTTGCAAATTAATTTTTTTGAGTTCTTTCTTCAATGTTATTTTTTCCTAATTTATTTATACCACCACAATTACATGTTTACCATGTATATCTCATTATATATAGTGATATGGATATTATTTGATTCCTTCTAAAATTGATCCTCATTGTTGAATCTGATAGACATAATTTTTGTGAATACATAGCCTCTTTGTTAGAAGACTCCAACTAATTATTACTAACAACATGTTAGTAGCTTTGATAAAAAATAAAAAATAAAAAAACTTTACTAGCTTTGATAAAAATAAAATAAAAACATTCAACTGGTTTTGATAAAAAAAAAAATTAAAAACAAAAAAATATTATACTAAGTTTAGTTAAAAAAATACAGTATTTCTTTCTAGTCTTGTGTTTCTTTCTACTTTATGGTAAATATTGCTTATGAATAATGACAATGACAATAATATGTAACATGATGTGACTCAACAAACTAGGTCAAATTATGTCCACATGATTTAGGGGTGATTGTTCTTTAAGTGATCTAATCATAAAATAGGATAAAATAAAATCTTTGACCAAATTCATAGCAACTAGCATATCTAGTTTGATTTTTCCTGCTCATGAATTATAAACTCCTATAAAAGCATAGATCTTCACATAACTTCTTATTGTCTACCAATGTCTTCACTAGGATTTGGAAGCTATGTAGGCTAGACTTGAGCTCTAAAAAAAGTTCATGGCCTTCCTAAAGCATAACTTTTATCTTAGCCATGAACATTGAGGACATCTGATACACAATGATGGGGCTCATATATATGCTCCTTGTCACCTCATTTGCAACAAGAGTAGAAAGGAAAACTTGAGTAAGGCCCAAAAACAGACCTATGAAAGCATTCCTCTACATTTGAAGGTAGATGTTCATGTGAAGATCAAGTTTGGGAAATTGAAAACCATGAAGATTACTTTATGCATGTGTTGTGATTTAATGGTCAACAGGTTGGATGTCAATACAAGTGTCAATATTAGTAATGAAAAATTTAAGGTCAAGGTTTGAGGAGAGGGTTTAGACTTGCAAATTATTTTTTTTGAGTTCTTTCTTCAATGTTATTTTTTCCTAATTTATTTATACCACCACAATTACATGTTTACCATGTATATCTCATTATATATAGTGATATCGATATTATTTGATTCCTTCTAAAATTGATCCTCATTGTTGAATCTGAAAGACATAATTTTTGTGAATACATAGCCTCTTTGTTAGAAGACTCCCACTAATTATTACTATCAAGATGTTAGTAGCTTCGATAAAAAATAAAAAATAAAAAAACTTTACTAGCTTTGATAAAAATAAAATAAAAACATTTGACTGGCTTTGATAAAAAAAAATTAAAAAGAAAAAAACATTATACTAAGTTTAGTAAAAAAAATACAGTATTTCTTTCTAGTCTTGTGTTTCTTTCTACTTTATGGTAAATATTGCTTATGAATAATGACAATGACAATAATATGTAACATGATGTGACTCAACAAACTAGGTCAAATTATGTCCACATGATTTAGGGGTGATTGTTCTTTAAATGATCTAATCATAAAATAGGATAAAATAAAATCTTTGACCAGATTCATAGCAACTAGCATATCTAGTTTGATTTTTCCTACTCATGAAATAGAAACTCCTATAAAAGCATAGATCTTCACATAACTTCTTATTGTCTACCAATGTCTTCACTAGGATTTGGAAGCTATGTAGGCTAGACTTGAGCTCTAAAAAAAGTTCATGGCCTTCCTAAAGCATAATTTTTATCTTAGCCATGAACATTGAGGACATCTAATACACAATGATGGGGCTCATATCTATGCTCCTTGTCACCTCATTTGCAATAAGAGTAGAAAGGAAACCTTGAGTAAGGCCCAAAAACAGACCTATGAAAGCATTCCTCTACATTTGAAGGTAGATGTTCATGTGAAGATCAAGTTTGGGAAATTGAAAACCATGAAGATTACTTTATGCATGTGTTATAATTTAATGGTCAACAGGTTGGATGTCAATACTAGTGTCAATATTAGTAATGAAAAATTTAAGGTCAAGGTTTGAGGAGAGGGTTTGGACTTGCAAATTATTTTTTTCTACTTCTTTCTTCAATGTTATTTTTTCCTAATTTATTTATACCACCACAATTATATGTTTACCATGTATATCTCATTATATATAGTGATATGGATATTATTTGATTCCTTCTAAAATTTATTCTCATTGTTGAATCTGAAAGACATAATTTTTGTGAATGCATAGCCTCTTTGTTAGAAGACTCCAACTAATTATTACTAACAAGATGTTTAGTAGCTTTGATAAAAAATAAAAAATAAAAAAACTTTACTAGCTTTGATAAAAATAAAATAAAAACATTTGACTGGCTTTGATAAAAAAAAATTTAAAAAGAAAAAACATTATACTAAGTTTAGTAAAAAAAATACAGTATTTCTTTCTAGTCCTGTGTTTCTTTCTCCTTTATGGTAAATATTGCTTATGAATAATGACAATGACAATAATATGTAACATGATGTGACTCAACAAACCAGGGCAAATTATGTCCACATGATTTAGGGGTGATTGTTCTTTAAATGATCTAATCATAAAATAGGATAAAATGAAATCTTTGACTAGATTCATAGCAACTAGCATATCTAGTTTGATTTTTCCTGCTCATGAAATATAAACTCCTATAAAAGCATAGATCTTCACATAACTTCTTATTGCCTACCAATGTCTTCACTAGGATTTGGAAGCTATGTAGGCTAGACTTGAGCTCTAAAAAAAGTTCATGGCCTTCCTAAAGCATAATTTTTATCTTAGCCATGAACATTGAGGACATCTAATACACAATGATGGGGCTCATATCTATGCTCCTTGTCACCTCATTTGCAACAAGAGTAGAAAGGAAACCTTGAGTAAGGCCCAAAAATAGACCTATGAAAGCATTCCTCTACATTTGAAGGTAGATGTTCATGTGAAGATCAAGTTTGGGAAATTGAAAACCATGAAGATTACTTTATGCATGTGTTGTGATTTAATGGTCAACAGGTTGGATGTCAATACTAGTGTCAATATTAGTAATGAAAAATTTAAGGTCAAGGTTTGAGGAGAGGGTTTGGACTTGCAAATTATTGTTTTCGAGTTCTTTCTTCAATGTTATTTTTTCCTAATTTATTTATACCACCACAATTACATGTTTACCATGTATATCTCATTATATATAGTGATATGGATATTATTTGATTCCTTCTAAAATTGATCCTCATTGTTGAATCTGAAAGACATAATTTTTGTGAATACATAGCCTCTTTGTTAGAAGACTCCAACTAATTATTACTAACAAGATGTTTAGTAGCTTCAATAAAAAATAAAATATAAAAAATAAAAAAAGTTTACTAGCTTTGATAAAAATAAAATAAAAACATTCGACTGGCTTTGATAAAAAAAATTTTGAAAAGAAAAAAACATTATACTAAGTTTAGTAAAAAAATACAGTATTTCTTTCTAGTCTTGTGTTTCTTTCTCCTTTATGGTAAATATTGCTTATGAATAATGACAATGACAATAATATGTAACATGATGTGACTCAACAAACCAGGTCAAATTATGTCCACATGATTTAGGGGTGATTGTTCTTTAAATGATCTAATCATAAAATAGGATAAAATAAAATCTTTGACCAGATTCATAGCAACTAGCATATCTAGTTTGATTTTTCCTGCTCATGAAATATAAACTCCTATAAAAGCATAGATCTTCACATAACTTCTTATTGTCTACCAATGTCTTCACTAGGATTTGGAAGCTATGTAGGCTAGACTTGAGCTCTAAAAAAAGTTCATGGCCTTCCTAAAGCATAATTTTTATCTTAGCCATGAACATTGAGGACATCTGATACACAATGATGGGGCTCATATATATGCTTCTTGTCACCTCATTTGCAACAAGAGTAGAAAGGAAACCTTGAGTAAGGCCCAAAAATAGACCTATGAGAGGAGTTGACCTCTAAGGAAGAAACCTTCTTCCTAGAATGTAGCTCCACTCCATGGGGCTATCAGACATCAATAGGGATAGGGTAATTTTCCTTAGCATTTTCATCTTCACCTCAATTGTCATAGACACCTTCTCCAATGCCATGAATGTTGTTGTCACTAACCACCCTCCTAAATAGAAATGAAAAATCCTAACCATCACTCCAATAAACCTTTTACTTTCCATACGTCTATCTTTATGTAAATACTTGTCTGAATTGAGTTGGAATAGTAGGTAGCCACTTATTGGTTTGAAATTTATTGTAGTATGTACACAATCACTCTACAATCAATTAATGAATGGATGGAAGGGGTTCGTTTATATTTAGAAACATTTTTTTAAATTCTCATTTAATGTCTATTTCACGCTATTTTTGTATTCAAGGCATTTTGTAAGTATCTTTGTTAATGCCACTATTGCAAAGGATGCATTGAAAGTGTTTAAATTTCATGCTTTTTTTCCTCTTTTGTTTGTCACTCAATAGATAGACAATGTAATATGTAAATGTGAATGTTAATCAGATATATATACAACTATAAGTGTGAAGAATTTTTAATGGTCTATAAAAAATGTCCCCTTTCATGTGATATGATCTTGCTAAAAATTTTATTGTATTTTATGGTGAAAATATATAAATGTAGTCATATGGCCATTAAATTTAAAATGTTTGACCAATAATATAGCGCTATTAAGTAAAAGAGTGACCTTATTGATGTGTCAATGCGCAATTATTATAATGATTGAAAACAAGTTTTTCCCTTGATTCTTTCTTTTCTAGTTTTAAGATTTGTTTTCTTAAAGCTTTCTAATTATTCTCAAGATTAGAGTTTTGTCTCTCATTCTAGTATAGCTTAACTTGTAGATAAGATACATGAATTATTGACTAGATTATTATTATTATTCATCTATGTCTTTTGTTATTAGATGGGAAATGTAATTTTGATTGAACTGTTATTTCTTTGGTCATGTTTGACCATGGACTAGTATATTTATTTTATGTTTATACAAATGGAATTAAAAAAAACTTTTTTTTTTCAATTTAGCCAATTGTGAATTGCCCACCTCATCTACTTCTCTTTGTTGTCATAAATGTAACACATAAGAGCCACAGCTAATTCAATTTGTTCCTATCACTCATGGTGGTTGATAACAAATTCCACTAAAAATGAATTGGGAAATGATAATCCATAAAGCATCAGGTCTAACAATCACTAGAACAACAATCAACATTGACAACACAAGGTATTAGGGTCTTTGCTTCACAATAGTATCATGAGTTTCAAGATTGTTAGATCTATTTATATCCCATGCATTTTCATTTCAAAGGTGTGCACACATGCGAAACAATATGTATATAATCCTATAGAAGCAACAAGAAAAACATATTCAAAAAATGTCTCAAAAAATCTCATTGGTTCATCTTAATATAGAATGTACAAAGAAAATTTCATGTATGTTACTCTTAATATGTAATGTCAAAAGAGATATAGTCGTATTAAGTGAAACAAGGCAACCTTTAATGTGATGGAATTTCAAAAAGAAATGATAATATATTTTAATGGATAAAATAACTTATAAATTAATAAATAATTAAAAAAATCCAACAAATTCTACAATTTATTTTAAAAACTATTTGCATGTCCATTAAACCTATAAATCCAATTGCTAATATATAGATCAATCATTTTGAAACCCTACCTTTGTGAAATGAATTTTCAATACCTCTTACAAAATTCAAATACTTGATGTTCTAGACCATCTTAGAGGATTGACTTGGTCATTTTGGCTTGGTTTCTTTTTCAAACAAATTGAATCACTTACACGGGAGGTAAACCATTATTCATAAGCTGACGATTCGAGGATGGTGATAGCACTGGCAACAACCAATATATGCAATAAATACAAGCCAAATAGGGATTAAACTATTTTAAACAACTTGCAATCCAGTTGGGTTAATCTCCCTACACGTAGTGACGAGGTCAAATTAGAAACTGCATCCCTTGTCCCCCATTAATAAACCAACAAAACTATTTAATCATTTTCTTAGTTCATATAATATGATTTTGGAATCTTCCAGACCAAATACAGTTTTGAAGTGGGGGCATTGAATCTGATCACCAGCTACTTTACACCTAAGTAGTAACGACAGATGACTCACTTTCCTCCAGAAGACAATAGTTTCTAGAATTTTAGAGGAGTATAAATGCTTTCATGTACTCTCTCATAAATCAATCTGCTCTGTTCTGTCATTGTACAAGAGGCATTTAACTGGAGATAGTATCAAGATAAATCAACAGCTTTTCTTTTGTTAATTCTGCAATTATAGCATGGCATTAGATAGTGCAGCGTGGGAATTGGCATTAGCAACGAAGAGACCGTTGAAGACAGAGCTTTATATGCTTCATACCATTTATGAGGAGGAGAGCACTTATGATTTATCATCCAGTCATAGCATGCAAAAATCCCAATTTGGGAGGTTTTCTCATATAGCAATACTCGTGGGTCTTATGGTGTCATTGCTTTTTCTTCTGGTTCGTTCTCTTCTCAGAGCAAGCACCGTTGTATTAAATTAGGAAAGAGTCTGTGTGTTGATGAACAGAAAAGAATTTGCCCATGATTTTTCTTCAATGGGTTTTTTCAATTGACCGTGGGAAATTAGTTTTTATATTCTAGAGGTTTCAAGCAGATATATTTTGTGGATGTATTTTTTGATCAATTCTTTTCATTGAAAAGGTAGATGGTTTTTTAGAATTGATGAGTATAGTTGATTTATTCCTCGAAGGTAGGGAGTTCTATTTACTTTAGAGGTAGAGGAGATGGTTCTATAGTGGTGAGGGGTCCTATATTTGGTATAGGAGTTGACCAAGTGGCACCCAATAGTAATTTAATCAATAACAAAAAAATGTTTTTTTTATATTAGATGAAGCACAACAGAAATTTACAAATAAGTTAACAGCTGTAAGAACAGCAACAACCTATACAATGCAAAACAGCAAAGAATACATTAGCATAACCGTAACCAACTGTATTGAGCAGCACCTGAGGCACCAACCGCCACAAAACAGCAAACAACCCAACAAGAAGACCAACAGCCACATAGAAGACAGCTATCCGTCTTGAATAAACCAAGTCAGCACACTCCTGAATTCTTCAATTTAACCTCCCACCTTTGAAGCTGTGATTTCAATGAACTGGCTTGATTAGCAAGGTCCTTATTGATCTTAAGTTGTTCCTTGATTGCAGAGGTCAGAATGGACATCTGGAGAGATAAATCAGCACAGACCACTTGTAATTCAATCTGCAAGGGAAAGAATGTATGCGAGAGTGTAGCCAGGCATCAAAACTTCCAGATGTGATTGATGAGGATAATATGACAAGTATTGGAGATCACGTTGTGAGAATTGGACGAACCAAGGAGGGTTGATTTCCAGGACCAGGTAAAATGAAATATGGCAGGCAATGTGATCATGAGGGAAGACCATAGCAATCTAGCATGTGAGCAAAACCAGAAACAATGTATGAAGGACTCAACCTTGCCACAAAAAGGACAAGAGGGAGTAGGGCACAAAAATTTAAGGCGTTTCCCAATTGGAAGCTTAGCATGGAGAAGTTTCCAAGCAGTGAGTTTGGAGCGCGAGTCAGCTTTGGACGACCATATCTAAAAACTAAGTTTATTCCATTTGGCCCTGCTAAATTTACTCTTCCAAATACTGTTAAGATGACGAGCAAGGGGCAGACTAGGCAGTAACTATTTTTTAGATTATCTTAAGAGGGAAATTTCGAATGTTGCAACCATTGGGCCATCTCAAATCTTTAATGAAGTTAGAATGACAATAGGTGGACAGCAAGATTGAAAGATTAGCTGGAACACTTTTTTGAATTTCAAGCACTGCTGATTCGTCACTAGATCTAAGATTAAAACATTCTTTAAGGTGAGTCCAAGGTCTCCAAGTGAAGTTTGTGGGATCCCATAGGTCTTGAAACACTTGATTGCCTTTTTTGAACAATCGTTTAGCTTTGAATTTAGGAATCATAGAAAGAGGCTTTTCATTGAGCTGGATCAACCTATTCCACCAGATGGATGAGGTGGCAAAGCTCAGTCCATGGCTAAAAGTTTGATCAAACCATGATAACTTGTGAGAAACCAGCTGCCAGGGTTTCCAAATGCTATTAAGTGGGGCTGATCCATGTGTCTTGAAAAATGGTGCTAACAAAATCTTATCATGCCAATGAATTGAGTGCCAAGCATTACCTGCTGTAGCAGTTTGTATGCAGAATTGGATTAAGTGCTTCCAAACTGAATCTCCGTCCAATGCTCTCACAATCCACTTGGTTGAAAGACAAACTCCCTGTGTGAATGGGTCAATGATACCCAAACCACTTGTATCCTTTGGGAAAATGCAATGTGACCAAGAAGTAATGGGCATGCCTTTCTTTTTTCCCCAATTTGCCCAGAGATAGTTTCAAATGAGCTGTGTTAACTGATTGTAGCATGATTTAGATGACAACCAGCATGAAGAGACATAAACATGACTTGCCAAGGGGATTTTATTTGTCACTTGAATGCGACCCGCCATTGACAAGAAACGATTTGTCCATGATAATAATTTGTTTTTTATTTTACTTAGAAACCAATTCCACGTCTCCTTTAGAGAGACACCAATTCCATAAGGTATGCCAAGATATCTCGAAATGGTTCCACGTTTCACCTCATTCCATTCCTTGGGAATCCATGATGGGTGAGGATTGGGACGAGTCATCCAGAATTCTATTTTATGCATGGCCAATTGAGATCCCGAAACAACACAAAAGTAATATAGAATATCCAAAGTATTGCTTACCTCCTCAGCTTCATTTTGAATGAAGATCATGCTATCATCAGCAAAATGAGAGTTAAGAGTTGTACTATCCCCAAGAAGAGATATTCCCCTTATTAAACTATTTGCATGAGCATGTTGCATTAGATATCCTAGAGCGTCTATTGTAAGGACATAGAGGAAGGGGGCAAGAGGGTAGCCTTAGCGGATAGATTTTTGTAGGGGAATTCAAGGAGAAAGAGATCCATTAATAGCCAATTTGGCACTTGCATCCATGAATAGCATATTAACATGAGCACAGAATTTAGGACCAAATCCTAACCACTGAAGCATTTTTAGAATAAAGGGCCAGCGAATATGGTCATAGGCTTTGTCAAAGTCAAGTTTGATAATGAGAGCATCTTGAGCTGTTTTTTGTACCCATTCAACTGTCTCCCAAGAAAGAATCAGATTGTCCAATATAAATCTTCCCCCTAGAAATCTAGTTTGTTCGGGTCTAACAATTTCTTGGGCAATAGGCCTGATTCTTTTGGCCAAGGCTTTGGCAATGATTTTGTAAGATGTGTTAAGCAGAGTGATGGGCCACCAACCATTCACTGTATCTTCTTGTTTACCCTTGGGAATGAGTTTAATCAAACCTTGATTAATGACAGCTCCTAAACTACCAGTTTCAATGCCTTCAAGATACACATTGTAAAAATCTTCTCTAATGTAGGGCCAAAGAACATGGTAAAATTCTACTGGCAAGCCATCCATTCTTGGGCTTTTCTCCAATGACATGCTGAGCATAGCTTCCTCTATCTCTTCTAAGGAAAGGTAGTGATCAAGAAAAGTAGCATAGCTAGGGTCAATTTTGCATGGAATATAGCCTTTAAGGTTATCCTCCAAAATAGGAATAAGAGGATCATTGATAGAATCATCTATGAACAATTGTTTATAGTGGTCATAAAATGTTTTCATGATGCTGTCATGGCTAGTCTGGGAAAAACCATCGGCTGTTTTGATGATAGAGATGTGTTCTTTTCTATGTTTGTGATGGAGATATTGGAAGAAAAATTTGGAACTTTTATCTCCATCTTTAATCCATTGTAATCTAGCCCTTAGCTGAGCACCTTTACCTTTATAAACAGCCATCTTTCAAAGAAGATTTTCTATGTGAGCAATTGATTGTTGGATTGGTATGCTGTAAGGGTTTTTAACCAGAAGTTTTCTGCTACGTTCAAGTTGTCCTTGAAGGGTTTTTTCCAACCTTCTCCTTTTAGTTGCCACCCTCCTACCGTAGTCACAAAGGAATTGGACACAACGAGAGATTGTTCTTTCCCACCAACTGATCCATCTATCCAATTGAGGCTTAGGCTCTGCATTCCAAATAGCTAAAAGACCTTCAATGCAATCAGGGTTTTGCAAATGGGAAACATTCAATTTATAAGGAAGTTCGTTAGGAATCATAGAAGAACCATCAAAAGAAATAGTGGTGAGGATAGGGAGGTGGTCTGAAAGAGTGGTAGTATGATCAAAATGGACTAAAAAACTAGAGGCTGTTGGTAGGATATTCAAATTGGGTGATATGTAAAACTTGTCCAAGCGGCTTATCTTCCTCAAAAATCCTTCACGATAATTACTCCAAGCAAACCATTGAGCTCTATGAGAATCTATCTTGCCCTTGATAGGATCATAGATGCCTAAGGAATTGCGGGCAAGGGTCCAAGCTTCAAATTCTTGCTGAGGTAATTGAGAAGGTGACTCCCAACTGCGATCTGTATGGTATTCTACCATGTTGAAATCTCCCCCAAGCACCCATTCGACATTAGGAAGATTGAGACGCAGCCACTCCCACAAACTAATTCTGTCAGAAGAAGAATTGGGAGCATAAACTAAGAAAAATCCAAGAAGGTTGTCTTGCACAAGAACAGTTGCCCAAACACTGCAGTTGTAAGGATCAGATCCAAAGGCCACTATTGATTTAGCAAGCCAAGGAGAAAAACCCAACACAGCTCCACCACAACCTTCAAGACGTTTAGTGTGGAGAAAATTTGCGTCTTTCTAAATAATAGAAAGGTAGGCATCCAACCTAACATCATTCACTTTCACTTCTTGCAACATAAGAATATCTGGGTGATTATTCTGTATACACTCAACATGTTATTTTCGGCTTGGGACTGTTAATCCCCTTACGTTCCATGATTGAATGCGACAGATCATTGAGAATCAATAATGTCCTCATCAGTGAGGAGGGCTTCAAACTGATTTGTCGAACTAAGCACTTGTGGTCCAACACAATGATCTAT
This sequence comes from Cunninghamia lanceolata, assembly GCA_027924645.1. Taxonomy (NCBI): domain Eukaryota; kingdom Viridiplantae; phylum Streptophyta; class Pinopsida; order Cupressales; family Cupressaceae; genus Cunninghamia; species Cunninghamia lanceolata. The sequence goes on along the minus strand of BSBN01000184.1, from coordinate 84,473 downwards.
ACAAAAAAATGTTTGAAGTATTATTAAAGTATACTCTTTACTCCACCCAAAAAGGATGTGTAAGGATCATATTTTGTAGTCAATGGATGCAATCAATGTTAAGATTTGAATTGTTTATTAATTAGTTAATACTTTATCAAGATAGATGATAGAGAGATGACATATATATATGTGCCAATACTTTAAATTGACATAAATTGTACACATATTTGAGAGCTCATATTCCCATATAAAGTCTATATATTAAAAAGATGCATATTAATTATTCCAAATACATATGAAAGTTTAAAAGAGTTGCATATTAATTGTTCCAAATGCATATAGAGTTGTTACTTATTAAAAAAGGTTGTAATACAAATATAAAATCCTTTAATACATGATGCATGACTCTTTCATTTCATGAAAAGGCTATGCACCCACCAATATCAATACTCTAACTTCCTTAGATATCTAATAACTCCTTGACATGTCACTATCTATTCAAGACAACCTCATTGTGATTATAATTGTCCTAATAACTATGCCAATGACATGTATGGTTATCTTTTAGTTGACCTATTTGGCCATGTAGTGTCCACGGAAATCTTCCCTACCATATGAATATCCTTTCAAGACCACCTCTATGTTTATAGTATCATGGATACCTTTTTGCATGGATTTGAGATTAATTGAATATTGTCACCTTGTGTATCAGTTGCTATCCTACCCATGGGTGAGAGCTCATAGCTATTCCTAGGGTTGCATGATAGCTATTGTGGTATAATAGTCTTTAGGTTGATATGATAGTTCTTGCAAGTGAGTATGCTCAAGTGACAATCCTTAGCTTGATTTTAGCATCATGATAATTCTTTGACTAACATGATTTCCCTTAGTATCATTCTAATTGCTTAGGTTAGTGTTTGAATCGGGATAATAGCAACATGACTGCACATCTACTCCACAGTGAAAGTGTTTACATGACCTTGCTCTAGTTTAGGATTATCCTTGAATGTTGATAAGACTCCCTTCATAAATATATACCAATACTATCTTGATGATTTTTTTCCCATGGTGATATGGCTTGTTGTCATCGATTGTTATCTCAAATAAATATAAATTTTCACTTTGTCATGATAAGTTAACTTGTCAAAATGATAATCCTCTCACTTCCCTCATGACTGTCCTATAACATGAGAGTTCATACTAACATAATCATAAAGTGAAGTAAACGAATACATAAAGAACATACCTTAGATTTTGAGATTTGAGTTGCCCAATCCTCAAAAAATTGGCTTCAAAATCCTCAAAAAATTGAGCTTTTTGGCAAGTTCCTTCTTATTCAATGTTGAATTCTATATAACTCTAATAGGATTAGTCAAATTTATGAAAAAAACAAATCTATATCATCAAATTCAATCTAAATACATAAAAATTAGCATTCAAACAATATGAAACATGAAAATATTAGTTTAAATAATCAAATTCTATATAAAAACATCCAATTTACTTCTACGTTGAAAAACTAGAGAAAAGGTGGTGGATTAAGTAAACAATGATTGTCTAAATGTCAACACCATGAAAAACATTTTTTTGTCTAATAATGCATGAAAAGCAGAGAATAATAGAGCATGTGGGTCTGATTCATGGATTCCACATGATTTTTGTCTATTTTTTTGGTTCCTCAAAACGTGCTCGCATTATAACGCAAGCACATTATAACACGAGCACGTTATAACGTGAGTGCGTAATAATGCGAGCGCGTTATAATGCGAGTGCATTTTGTCATGTGTAAAAAGTTTTAAGTATTGTCTATATTACTAAATACCCTATAACCAATACCCTCAACCCTAAACCCTATCCCTCAACCCTATGCCTTAAAGCCTATACATTAGACCCTCAACTCTATACACTCAACCAAAGAGAGAGAGGGGGGCTAGAAGGTAGAGAGGGGAGGGAGGTAGAGAGGTGAGAGAGAGAGGAGGGGAGGGAGGTAGAGAGGTGAGACAGGGTAGGAGGTAGAGAGAGAGAGAGGGTAGGAGGTAGAGAGGGAAGGGAAGTAGAGATTGAGAGAGAGAGGATAGGAGGTAAAGAGGTGAGAGAGAGAGAGAGAAGGGGAGGGAGAGAGAGAGAGAGAGAGAGAATAATAGAGAGGGGTAAGGAGGGAAGGACAGGTAGAGAGGGAGAGACCTAGAGTGGTCACAGAGAGAAGAGAGTGAGAGAGAGAGAAGAGAAGGAAGGAGAGAGAGAGAGGGATGATTTTATTTCAAAATAATGTGAGATAACATGCTCACATTATGTGAATGCATGCACATAATGAGAGCAGGCTATAACGCATTCGCATTATTGTTTGCTTTGGTAATTTCTAAGCCTTTGGCTTGGATTTGCCTTGGTCTTCCAACCCAAAGGCTTGGAATGAGTTTTGGATGTCCAAAGACGTGGTTTTGTATATTGTAAAAAAATTTATATAATCTTGAGTGTGCTCCCCCATCAGGTTTGCACTTGTTTCAATGACAAGTAAAAAAATACCATGATAATGTTAAGCTCTCTCTTATCTTTCTAACCATATAATTTTTTTCACATTTTGAGTATGTTAAGGTTTTCATTTTTAATTTTTTTTGTTAGTGTATATGTTTTTTTGTCGAAAACCAGTGTGTGGTATTTTTGACTTTTTTTAATCATTCATCAAAATTTCAAATAAATTACATTTTTAGAAACTAGATTACATTCTACAAGTATTTAAAAAAATAGATTTTTGATTAGTTTTCAAAAATTTTAGGGGGGGAGCACGCTCAATTTTTTGTTTTTCAGGATGTGTCCACTTTGAAAATTAGTAAAAAATCAATTATTCATGAAAAAATTATTAGAAAAATCAGGGATAAACTACATGGTGTTAACTAATTCCTCATTGAAGCGATTTTTGAAATACTAAAAAAAAGTTAACATTTTAGGGGGACCACACCAGACGCTATGTTATGTTTTTTTGAAAAAAATAGGACCAATTTGTGTGACCCCCCTTTTTGAACCCCTTAATCTCAGTCATTTAAAAAAATTAGTAGTTTAGAAACTGGATTCGGAGCACTACGATTCTTGTTTTTGTTGCATCTTCAAATTTTGAGTGTAACTATCTTCAATTTCTCGTCCAACATCAATCTTAACTGATTTTAGAAAAAAGTAGCCACTTAAGACCCCCTTTTGGTCCCCCATCTTTGTGCACTTACCCAGATATAAAGATAATTATGATGATAGGCATTCCCTTAGTGAGGAGCACTAGATGAAATACATAGATCAATGGTGAAGATTAAAATGACTACCATCAAAGAAATTGAGACCATTGAATTTGTAATGAATGCATGATTGTGACCTAAAACCTTATCATTTTGCAATAAATCCATAATTATGACATATGAAAAGGTCTATTGATTGTTGTTTCAATGATCCAATTATAAAATAGGATAAAATAAAATCTTTGATCTTAATCATAGAAATAAGCATATTTGATTTGATGTTTCTAGCTCCCATAATTTTGCCAGCTCATGAAATATAATCTCCTATAAAAGTGGTAGATCTTCACATAGTTGCTTACTTAGTTGACAACGTTCAAATCACCATCTTCACTATCGACACAAATGGCACCTTTTGTCATAGTTTGTAGTGGGAGTGAGGGTGAGGAATCTAAACAAAAATATTGGCATATATTACTTCAATGACATCTATCTTTCTATTTTCTACTTTGGCATGGAGCTCTCTACAGGAAAACTACCAATATTAAATACTAGGGGCACAAAAATAACACTAATTTAGATGTTACTCTCATTGGGAATAATGTGTAGATCACTAATAATAAGGTTTCATTTTTTAGTGTAGAGAAGGAGGGAAGCATTCCTCTGCATTTGAAGGTAGATGTTATTGTGAAGATCAAGTTTGGGAAACTGAAAACCATGAAGATTACTTTTTGCATGTGATGTGATCTAATGGTCAACATGTTGGATGCCAATATTAGTAATAAACAATCTAAGGTGAAGCTTTGAGGAGAGGGTCTAGACTTACAAATTATTTTTTCTAGTTCTTTCTTCAATGTTATTTTTTCCTGATTTATTTATACAATGTATATCTCATTATATATAATGATATGGATATTATTTGATTCCTTCTAAAATTGCTTCTCATTGTTGAATTTGAATGACATAAGTTTTGTAAATACATAGCCTCTTGGTTAGAAGACTCCAACTAATTATTACTAATGAGATGTTTACTAGCTTCAACTAAAAAAACATTATACTTCAGTAAAAAAAAATACATTATTCCTTGGCAGTCTAGTGTTTCTTTCTCTTTTATTGTAAATATTTCTTATGACTAATGATAATGACAACAATACGTAACATGATGTGATTCAACAAACCAGGTCAAATTAGGTTTTCATCATTTAGGGGTGACTGTTCTTTAAATGATCCAATCATAAAATAGGATAAAATAAAATCTTTGACTAGATTCATAGCAACTAGAATATTTGATTTTATTTTCCTGCTCATGAAATATAAACTTCTATAAAAGTAACGAAACTTCACATAATTGCTTATTGTCTACTAATGCCTTGATTGGGATTTGGAAGCTCTGCAGGCTAGACTTGAGCTATAACAAAAGTTCATGGCCTTCCTAAAGCATAATGTTTATCTTAGCCATGAACATCAAGGGCATATGATACATAGTTATGGGGCTCATCTCTATGCTCCTTGTCACCTCATTTGCAACAAGAGTAGAAAGGAAACCTTGATTAAGGCCCAAGCATAGAACTATAAGAGGAGTTAACATCTAAGGAAAAAACCTTTTTCCTAGAATGTAGCTCCACTCCAGGGGGCTATCAGGCATCAACAAGGATAGGGTAATTTTCTTCAACATTCTCATTATCACCTCAATTGCCATAGAAACCTTCTCCAATGCCATGAATGTTGCCATCACTACTCGCCCCCTTTAGAAATACAAAATCCTAACCATCACTCCAATAAACCTTTTACTTTCCATAGGTCTATCTTTATGTAAATACTTTCTTGAATTTGAATTGGAAGTAGGTAGCTACTTATTGGTTTGAAATTTATTGTAGTGTGTATGCAATAATCACTCTACAAGCAATTAATGAATGGATGGGAGGGGTTCATTTATATTCACACACATTTTTTAAAATTCTCATTTAATGTCTATTTCACATTTTTTTTGTATTCAATGCATTTTGTAAGTATCTTTGTTAATTCCACTATTGCATAGGACGCCTTGAAATTTTTTAAATTCCATATTTTTTTCCTCTTTTTTTTTATCACTCAGCAGATAGACAATCTAAATATGTAAATGTGAAATTTAATTAGATATAAATACAACTATAACCCTGAAGAATTTTTAATGGTCTATCAAAAATGTTCCCTTTCATGTGATATGATCTTCCCAAAAAAATTATTGTATTTTATGGTGAAAATATATAAATGTAGCCATATGGCCATTAGATTTAAAATGTTTGACCAATAGCATAGTGCTATTAAGTAAAAGAGTGACCTTATCAATGTGTCAAAGCACATTTATTATAATGATTGAAAACAAGTTTTCCCCTCGATTTTTTCTTTTGTACTTTTAAGAGCTGTTTTCTTAAAGCTTTCTAATTATTCTCAAGTTTAGAGTTTTGTCTCTCATTCTAGTATAGCTTAACTTGTAGATAAGATATATGAATTATTGACTAGATTACTATTATTCATCTATGTTTTTTGTTATTATATGTGAAAGGTAAGTTTGATTGAACTATTATTTCTTTGTCCATGTTTGACCATGGACTAGTATATATATTTTATGCTTTTACAAATGGAATTAAAAAATCAAAAATTCTTTTCAATTTAGCCAATTGTGAATTGCCCACCTCATCTACCTCTCTTTGTTGTTGTAAATTAAAATAATTATATGATTAAATATGCATTTGTTTCTATGGTGTATTATATAAAAATCAATAATAGATTCAATTAATTTACTACATTTACCCAACTATGTTTGTTCATCTCAATATGTTTCATCTCAATATGTAATGTAAAAAGAAATTTACTAATATAAGTGCAAGAAGACAATAGTTAATGTGATGAAATTCAATAAGAATTTAGTGGATTAAATAACTTAGAAATTAATAGATAATAAAAAATATCTAACAAATTCTATAATTTCTTTAGAAAATTTTCAGCCTGCCCATTGAACCTATGGGTCCAATTGCTAGTTTATGCTTTTACAAATGGAATTAAAAAATCTAATTTTTTTTTCAATTTAGCCAATTGTGAATTGCCCACCTCATCTACCTCTCTTTGTTGTCATAAATGGAACACACAAGAGCCACAACTAATTCAATTTGTTCCTATCACTCATGGTGGTTGATAAGAAATTCTACTAAAAATGACTTGGGCAATGATAATCCATAAAGCATCAAGTCTAAGAATCACTAGAACAACAATCAACATTGACAACACAAATTATCAGGGTCTTTGCTTCACAATAGTATCATGAGTTTGAAGATTGTCAGATCTATGAATATCACATGCATTATCATTGCAAAGGTATGCACGCATGCGAAACAATATGTATATAGTCCTATAGAAGCAACAAGAAAAACATATTCAAAAGATGTCTCGAAAAAATCATAAAAATCTCATTGGAATCTCAATATAGAATGTACAAAGAAAATTTCGTGTATGTTACTCTTAATATATAATTTCAAAAGAAATTTAGTCATATTAAGTGAAACAAGGCAACCTTTAATGTGATAGAATTTCAAAAAGAAATGATAATATATTTTAATGGATTAAACAACTTATAAATTAATAAATAATTAAAAAAATTCAACAAATTCTACAATTTATTTTAAAAACCATTTACATGTCCATTGAACCTATAAATCCAATTGCTAATATATAGATCAATCATTTTAAAAACCCTCCATGAAATGAATTTTCAATACCTCTTTAAAAAAGTTCGAATACTTAATGTTCTAGACCATCTTAGAGGATTGCCTTGGTCATTTTAGCGTGGTTTCTTTTTCAAACAAATTGAATCACTTACACGGGAGGGCAACCATTATTCATAAGCTGACGATACCAGGATGGTGATAGCATTGGCAACAACCAATATATGCAATAAATACAAGCCAAACAGGCATTAAACTATTTTAAACAAGTTGTAATCCAGATGGGTTAATCTCCCTGCGCCTAATGACGAGGTCAAATTAGAAACTGCATCCCTTGTCCCCCATTAATAAACCAACAAAACTATTTAATCATTTTCTTAGTTCATATAATATGATTTTGGAATCTTCCAGACCAAATACAGTTTTGAAGTGGGGGCATTGAATCTGATCACCAACTACTTTACACCTAAGTAGTAACGACAGATGACTCACTTTCATCCAGAAGACAATAGTTTCTAGAATTTTAGAGGAGTATAAATGCTTCCATGTACTCTCTCATAAATCAATCTGCTCTGTTCTGTCATTGTACAAGAGGCATTTAACTTGAGATAGTATCAAGATAAATCAACAGCTTTTCTTTTGTTAATTCTGCAATTATAGCATGGCATTAGATAGTGCAGCGTTGGAATTAGCATTAGCGACCAAGAGACCGTTGAAGTCGGATCTTTATATGCTTCATACCATTTATGAGGAGGAGGAGAGCAGTTATGATTTATCATCCAGTGATAGCATGCAAAAATCCCAATTTGAGAGGTTTTCACATATAGCAATGCTCATGGGTGTTATGGTGTCATTGCTTTTTCTTCTGGTTCGTCCTCTTCTCAGAGCAAGCACCATTGTATTAAATTAGGAAAGATTCTATGCGTTGATGAACAGAAAAAGAATTTGCCCATGATTTTGCTTCAATGGGTTTTTTCAATTGACCGTGGGAAATTAGTTTTTATATTCCAGAGGTTCCAAGCAGATATATTTTGCAGATGTATTTTTTGATCAGTTCTTTTCATTGAAAAGGTAGATATATATAGTTTAGAGATCGTTTTATTTTAGAATTGATGACTTCAGTTGATTTATTCCTCTGAGGCAGGGAGTTCTATTTACTTTAGTGGTCAGGGCTTAAATTTGACAGTCGACCCTGCCTGTCAACAAATTTTTTAATGACAGTTATCTATTTGAAGGTGCCCTTAAAATACTAAGGCATATTTTAGTATAATAAATCTATGTATAATTTAAATATATATTATCATAATTCTATATAAATTTTGATGGCTTGTCTAAAATCTCTCCTTTAATGTGATACAATCTGTTTAAAATTTTGATTGTATTTTATGGCAAAAATATGTAAATACGGTCATACGGCCATCAAATTTAAGCCCTGATAGTGGTGCGGGGTCCTATATTTGGTATATGAGTTGACCAAGTGGCACCCAACAGTAATATAATCAATAACAAAAAAATGTTTAAAGTATTATTGAAGTATACTCTTTACTCCACCAAAAGAGGATGTGTAAGGATCATATTTTGTAGTCAATGGATGCAATCAATGTTCAGATTTGAATTGTTTATTAAGTAGTTAATACTTTATCAAGATAGGTGATAGAGAGATGACATATATATGCGCCAATATTTTAAATTGACATAAATTGTGCACATATTTGAGAGCTCATATTCCAATATAAAGTCTATATATTAAAAACATACATATTAATTGTTCCAAATACATATGAAAGTTTAAAAGAGTAGCATATTAATTGTCCCAAATACATATGAAGTTGTTACTTATTAAAAAAGGTTGTAATACAAATATAAAATCCTTTAATAACAAAATGGATTATCAAGTGTCCCATCAAACAAACTTCAACATCTCATATATCCTCATGAACATAACATCTTCAAGTCATATTTGCCCAACAACTAGTCATTTCCACAATGAATACCTACAAGCATTAAATTCAAATCTATAAGGATCACCAATCAAGTCATCAAAACAAGAGGACATGAATTAAAAACTTCAGACCAAACAAGAAATCAAGCACTCAAACTTATGACCATAATTCAAATAATTAAAAATCCATCAAATCCATCTATTGATTATTTAATCTCACATGATTTGATCTTAACAATTCAATATCATTTAATCAAATGAAAGTGTAGAGATCAACAACATTTCCTTTTTGACATGGCTAAAAATACATCATTTTCTCTACTCAAATTTTTCTATAGCCTATACAAAAATTTCCTACAAAGTTCAAGCTATACTATACTTTTTGCACTCTACTATCTACCGTATTACTGTAAGTTTAGATTACTCTAGTCACAACTATAAGTGTTTAGTTGTTCTTATTTCCTTTGGCTTACATTTCCATCATTTTTTATATATTGATTTAACTTGAGATTATTATAATCATTGTGTATAGTGTAAGGTTAGATTATATACAAATGTTATAAATATTGTAACTACTATATAATTGTAAGATTAGATAATCTATAAATGTTGTAATGATAGCATAAGATCAAATTATCTACAAATGCTATAAACATTGTAACTACTATATAACTCTAAATTCAAATTATCAATTTAGTTTTTAGTAAACATGAAACAACTCCTATAATAGATATCTCATAGAAAACCAAAGATGATAACAAATTATACAACTCTTTCTATTCAAACATCAACAAATATCAAACATCAACAAATATCAAATAAGAAAATGAAATTGACTATATAGCCACAGAAACACTAGTATTTAAATTTGAAGTAATAGGCACCCGCTTAGAAATGAGTGCCCGTTCCTAAATAAAATGGGCACCCATTCTTAAATGATGTGGGTGTTAGTTCTATAAAGAAACGGGTGCCCGTTATAAATGCCTATTGTTAGAAAAATGAACGGGTGCCCATTTATAAAAAAGGGCCCATTTAGAAACGGACGCCCATTTATTAGTTATCTATTATGTTTTTTTTAAATAAAAATGTAGTACGACTAAATTTTGCAATTTTTCTTTTGTATGTACACATCCCGACAACGACTATTTCTGTAATTTTTTTTGTATGCAAGTGTCATTATATACAATCTCTCAAGAATTCATATTATGTTCAATTTTTGTAGGAATTCAATCATAAAGAGCATTTTCAATGGAATGAAGTATAAGAGCTATTTTTTAAAGAGATCAAACAACCATCCTCTTATTCTTTTATTGCCTCTGTTGGAGCAATGTTTGACTATAAAATTGTACAATATAAAATGTTATTTGGATGCTCTATCAACATATTACTCATCCTATTAGGTGGTTGCTACACTAAAGACCTCTAGAACAGTCCCTTAGACTTCTTGTTCATAGCCATCATATCAAACAACAACCCATGTCATGACTTCCATAACGGTGTTTCTCCATGAAAACCTCATGGCACCTCTTCCAAAAAATTTCAATTCTCAAGATCTTGGAAACAAGAACCTTAACCTACAAGTGTAGAAAGAAGAGGGACAATGTTATCCTTTTAAATTCACAAATACAACCCTAGTTTTAAAGGAGATTTTAAATAAAACTCATGATTCCAACCACATTAGACCTAAAATAGAACAAAAATCAATGGTTAAATGAAACTAAATTATGGATCTTAGCGCAAAAGAAGATGAGGATATGTTGCTACATGCCCCAAATAATGGAAAATCAGAAATCCCTCACCTGGTTTGATGGAGAAATGAAACAAAATCAATATTCCAAATGCATAAAATATAAATCCTAGATTCCTTGCCCAAAATCCTTCACATGTGTGGGGTCATATGACAGGAAGGAAAACATAATATAAATCATCCTTAAATTGTTGTTTGTTTAAAAGTGAACACCTTGAAAACAACTTGCAAGGGCCCAAATGTGTAGATAAGGGTAAAGTGTCTTATTTCTTAAATTTTGAAATGCTTATTAGGCACCAAAATGATATGATGACTTTCCAACGTGTGTTTGAGGAATTTATAAGGTTCCAAGGCTTATTCCAAGGTAGGTAAAGTTAACTACTTTAACCTCTAAGGTAGGTGGGGGCTAAGATAGCCTTGATAAGGCTTGATTACACCACAAATAGAAGCAATAACCCTATAAAATCAAATCCAACATACCTCCAAACTCTTTATATACCAAAGCATGTCAAACCAAATCAAGACTCAAGGTACATCAAATTAGCTCAAAAGGACACATCATGGCAAATGCAAGCTATCAAAGCATGTCCAACCAAACTAGGACCTCTTGAATCCAATCACACTCATGTAATTAAGGCATTCAAGGGCATCCAAATGCACCAAACTAGGTAAGACAACCAAGACCCAGGAAACCATCAAAATATGTCAAACTAATACAATGGATCATGAACTTTTACAATCAAACCAAGTTGCTCAACCAAGACCTAGAGGACTCAAAACAAGTTGAAAACACCAAAAGAGGATGGGAAAACTCATCAAAGGCTCAAGAAAAATAGGGGGTCCCAATTTTGCTAATTCAAATGATGGGGTGTGTGTGCAAGGCACAACAAGTAGAACTAAATAAAATTCTAGCTTATGGCAACTTAGAAAAGAGGCTTTTACAACTCTTCAAGGTGTTATTTATGTGGGAATGTGGAGAAATCTATAAATTACTTGCTTCATATTTATCCTTATTCCTCTTCATTATGGTACAAAATGACTAATTTGATGCATTTAGTTTGGGTATTTCCTATCTTAGTTAGAATGTTATTATGGTATTGGTTGAGAGGGACTAAAAATTTATGTGGTATATGGAACATTATATTAATGTGCACCTTATGGGGAATTTAGTTGGAATGTAATTCTAAGATATTTAGGAATAAGAAATCCTTAGAAGATCATTGCTGGAATAGGATATTTACATCAATAAAAGAACATTTTCTCCCTATATGAGTTATCAATACTCAAGAGTTGGGGGATTTATGTTTCAAACCTCATTCAAGGGTTAAGAGAGAATAATCTTGGAAGTACACATAAAAAAGAAAAGGTGGGTAGAGGTAGCAGTGAGTGGGTAAGGATATTGAGGTTTTATCCACTCATTGATATAAGCTTTGCCACAACTAATTTGAAATAAGATCAAGTCCCTCCTATTGACATCACTCAATCTTAGAAAATATAGGTTATTCATAGGTAGCCAAGAACAATCCCTACTATTTATAGGGGACTACTCAAAGTATCCCACCCTCAATCATATGATTTGATTTACTATCAATCATCCATCATGAATCCAATCCATCACAGACTCTCCCCACCCATGCTTCATATTTGGAAGAACCCTTCCATTCTAGACTTTCTTTCTATTCTCATGATCAACTCTTGAAGGGATTTCTCAATTCCTTAGTGAGTTGGCTCCCTATACCTTACAATGGATAAATTCAAACATTCATCTAGTTGGTTCCCATGTTTCACTATAGGACCCCTTTCTATAGCTATAGTAGCACAAGAGGGAGATTTGATTTCTATAAATTATCTAAATTAATGTAGAGATTGAATGTGCCAGTGGTTGGTTAGATGGTGGCATCACTATCCATATACATTATACAACTCATATCAATCATCAACTATATCTATTATAAGATGACTATCAATCATTAGTTGCCCTCCAAAAAGATTTGTCAAATTAAATATTGATGGCACCTTTAGAGGGAATCCATGTCCAGTTGGAAGAGGATTTGTTCTAAGGGATTCTAAAGGTAGCTTTGTCTATGAAAGCTCTCTATTCTTGGGTATCAAAACTAATAATGAAGTGGAGTGGGAAATGTTGATTACTAATTTGGGAGTGGTGACATCTCATAATCTAAAAAATATCATTGTAGAAAGAGACTCGATGGTTATGATAAATGGCCTCAAAAAAAGGGAAGAGTCCCTACTAGAAACATAACCATGATGTAGATGAAGTTATAGGTATTAAGGACAATTATGAAAAGCTTAGTTTTCAAATTTGTAGGAGGAATTTGAATACAGTGGGAAATTAGTTGGCCAATGCAAGAATAGATCTAGAGCCAATTACGGTAATTTATAATCATATTCCTAGCTTCAAGGAGGGATTTGGAATGATATTTTTCTATAAGCCAAACCTAACTTGGCTCAAGGTTGTGATGGTAGCCTTGACTTCAATAAAGAAAGTACTAATTTGAGTTGAATAAAAAATGATATTTTTGAGTGATAAACAAAGTTTGGGGTTAGTGACTATGTCAAATTAAATGAAAGCATGTGCTAGGACTATGTACTTAAAACCTACATGTGCAAAGTGACATAAAATAAGAGGGAAAAGTATAAGAGTCCACTTTTTACCTCTACAAATATTCATAATTTTTTTTATAACTTAACAAAAAGATAAAAAAAAAATTACGTAATATTTACTTCAAAAATTATTTTGAATTATTTTCATTATGCTTGTTGACAAATTATGATTTTTTAAAACTAAGTTTTTCAATATACTTCTAATTTTGTTCCTATTGATTATTATATTGAGAGCCATTATACCTATTAATTATGGATTGATTGTGATTTAGGTGATTTGATGTGACTTTTTATTGATGCATTCAATTATTTTGAAGGTGAAGTTATTAAGAAAATATTAAAGAGTTGGAATTGGACACATTAACCACAACATACCAACTTTTTATACTTAACAAAACTGTTATTTAAATTACTAATTAAAAAATTAATAAAGAAATATGAAATATGTTCTCTATCTCTTTAATTAAACTAGAATCCTTATCATTAAACACAATCTTAATAGATTTAAATTCTTAATACACAAGAATGGTCTTCAATAGTTATATTGAATTTTAATGTTAGGAAGACACGACAATGATCAAAGCTGGGTTGGTGACCAATTCTAAGAATGTCTTAAATCCATTTAATTAATTAAATATATTTACACATAAATGAGGTCAACTAGAAAAAAGAAGTCAAATTAGACTTAGAAAAAAGTTTAATTGCATGCAAAGAAACTTCCGCAAGATTAATTTAATGTTTGAAAAGGTGTTCCTTTGAAGACGCATTATCACCAAACGAATCTTCATGAAGACTTCCGACAATGTTGTCAAGAACTTTAAATAAATATTATATATGTTGTTGTTCATGTGGGAGGTGGCCCACGTATAGGCTATTTATTTATTTTTGGCTGAGAAGATTTAATTGATTTTGTAATTTGTTGGCATTGAGAGTACAAATTAAAATTCAACCATTTTTTTAAATCGTCATAGGTTTTATATTGAACAAGACTTGATTTTTGGTAGACTTTTCTTGTCATTCAATTTTACCAATATACCAAAAGCTACTTGATTTGTCTGTTTATTTTGAAGAGTTGTGTATAAATAACTTTGCTTAAATATTAACACATAATTAAAGAAACTAGTTAATAAACAACAATGCTATGAAGAGAAATCAGTTGATTTCGTTTTCTTACTAAGAGGATGAAGAGATAGTTGTGCTGATTACAAGCTTTGCATGCTTGGGTTTTGTCTTAACACACTTTACAGATAAATCTAAATAAATCAATATAATTTAAATTTTAGATAATTTAAGGAGTTGGGAACGGATTAAGAATTCATTGAGATAGAAAATAGATGTGTCGAAATTAAATTGAGGGAGATTAGGGTTTACTTTGAAATTATCAATGCGATATAAATTTTCATTATTGTGAGGTTACAACAAAAACTTAGTACTTGAAATTTTAAACTAGACAAACGATTCGAATCACATGATGACTGAGACATAGGAAATTGAGGGCTTGGGACAAGATTGCACTTGCAATCTAGTTTAGTTGGTGTGGGTCTATCCTAATGATGTCACTTCATCTATTGGACATTTAAGTAGATCTTCAATACTTTCAAGTAAGATTCACTTGGATGATATATGTGTGAGGAAAACAATATGGTGCTAAAGAGTGTTGTTGGGAGTTTGTTACGTGAGTGTTGAAGTGTGAAACACCGTTAGTCTTTCCTCAAGCCCCTAGGTTGAGTTAACAATAGTAAAGATAGATAAGGTGGCAATGAATACCAATGCACATGTTGTCCCTAATTTTTGATAACCCCTTTTGAAACTTCAAGTCCCTCATAAGTTTGTCAAATTGTATTGTTCATTTTTCGAGTCTTGAAGTCATGTTCAATTAGTGATCAACTTGTGTGTCAAAGAATGTCATTGGTTTAGCTAACTTAGGAAATATTGGTCCTCGTGTGAGTACCAAATTTCTAAGGAAGATGCAATTGACTATCATTTTTGGGTTTCCAAGGTTCTTGAGAAGGTTTGCACGAGATATGCATTTGTTTTCCCAAACCCTTAAAGTTTGGCATAAAAAAAGTATTCTAGTTTCTAAAATTTTAAAACACATTTACCTCAAGTTTTACAAAATTGCTCTTGGAACCCAAAAAATTGATGTCTCTTAAGGGAGAGGGTTCCAAAGATTGAAAACCTTTTGCATAAAACATGCAAACATGTGTTCGGGGTCCAAAAAACTAATAACAAATTATAAAGAAGTGAATTGATGTCACACATGGTAGAAAAGGCATTATAAGTAAGTTAAAAGCTCTTCATTTCACACATTGCAAGCACATGTTTTCCTATATACTCCCTATGAAGACAACAACCTATCTTAGCTCATGTGTCTTGCATCAAACTATCACAACTTATCTTGTGCATTTATCCTCCCAAAAGCCATTCATGTCATAGGTACCCCTATTTTACAATCATCTAGGGATTATATGTAAGTTGAAAGCTTTACATTTCACACATTGCAAGCACATGTTTTCCTCTATATTCCCTATGAAGACAACAACCTATCTCATCTCATGTGCCTTGCATCAAACTATCACAACTTATCTTGTGCATTTATTCTTCCAAAAGACATTCAAGTCACAAGTACCCCTATTTTACAATCATCCAAGTTTTCAAACATGCCTTCTCAAAATTACAATGCAAATACTTCTCCTCTTGAAACCATTCCAACAATCTACAATCACTAAATCATCCATCAAGTACTATTCAATGAAACCATAATTCTATTCCTTTATGCACAAAGATTTCATGATTAGGCTTTTAGGGTTCCATTTTCTACAATCACTTTTTTCCATGTTTGCCTTAACCAAAGAATTACATTTTCCTTCCACTTGCATAAAATTTGTTAAGTTGTGTTTTGGCAACCCTTGCTAAACTACTCCTTGACTTTGAATCCTTCCATTTCTTTGGAATTTTGGTCTTTTAGACTTTGATTACATTTTTGCATACAACTAGCTTTCTATCACTCAACCTCTAAAACCTCATTTTACACAACCACTTTGAGCTTTTGGACCCCAACTGCATTTTTTTGTAAAATCTATAAAGTTGTTTCTAAACCGTGAAACCCCACCCACACATAATTTGAAAGTTTTATTGCAAATCACCTCATGTCCTCTCCCCAATCAAAGATGATAAAGTACAAATTTAAAGGAGTGGTTCCTTCTTCAAAGATCACATATGAACTTGCTCAAATTTTTGAGATTAACTTGGGGCATGCATCTTGAAGAGTTTCATACAAGGATGAAGATGTTAGTAAGATGAAGTTCCTATGGTCAATTGTCTTGTTGCAAGTGGCATTGTATAGGTAATTGCATTCCCTATTTGTATACAATTTCCATATCTTGTCATGGTTTGTGCACAACAAATTATAATCTAGACACTAGAAAAATAATGCTAGTCTGTATAGAAGAGATTTTTGAGATTCCAACTTACAAAAAATATGGTAAACTAATAGTGGATTCCTCTAGAGAATATTATGAAAATAATCCCAACACATGCAATACAATACTAAATAACTGGTGGCTTAAGAAGAAGAAAGGTTCTAGGATGCCCAAAACACTTCACACAAGTGACTTTCATGAGGAAGTGGATGATATAATCATCTTGTTAAACAAGATCTTGGGCAACCCCACTGCCATAGATTTTTGTTCATGGATGATCCATTTCATTACCAATATTTTGGAAGGAAAATAACATATTGACTGGGGAATTCTCGTAAGCAATAACTTGCATAATCAATCGTGCAAGGCCCAAAACTCCAAATGTTTCTACATAACCTCATACTTGGTATATTCATTGGCTAGAAGGTCAATTCTCTTTGGAGTTGAGAAAGTGTGAAACATGGAGTCAAGACCTAATCATAAAAAGGTTTATGAGCATTATCCACAATTAGAATTTAAGGAAAGTAAGAAAGACTTCAAGCAAGTAAACAATGCATTCATTTTCTACATCATAAGAATACTTGAAAATTATTTGAACAAGCACATGTCAATAGAAGCAACATCAACAATAGCTAGATGAGGAATTTGGTTTGAATTTGGTTCTAAACGTTTACATACATTAGATTTTGTGGTTTTATGGGTTTTCCTTACAAGATCACTAAATATGTTAGTGACAAATTAGTGTTGTTGGAGTTATGCAAACAAATTGTCGAAGTTCAAAAATGTATTTCAAGTAAGCACAAAGTAGGTATTTGCTTTCCACTCTCTATTGGCTATTAGACATGTAATACTTTCACCCAGGCCAAAATGTGCGAAAGTAGAGATGTCTTTAGTAACTTTGAATTTATTTTAAAAGAGACTATCATTTGATCCAAGAGGATTTGTTGAGAAAGGAGTTGGCCTTGCCTATAAACATCAACCAAGCCTCAAAGGATTTTGGGTGGACTGCAATGATGAACATAAAGTCCATATGAGGGATTATTACGAGCTCATCGCACTTTCCAAATCAAATCCTTTAAAATTAAGAAAGTCCCTAAAGAAGTATTAGATGATGGTCATGTTCTTTCAATCCTATATACAATGAGCGCCAAATTTATGATAAACCAATCCTAAGAATGAATTGGTCAATTCCAAAGGTCAAGACCATTGATGAAAGGACCCTGTTGGTTATTTTTCCCAAATCGGCAGAGGGTTTGCTAGTTCCAATGCACGGGCAGATTCGGCCAACAGATTACGGGAGGTTGCATGAGCTACCTCCCCTTCACTTCTGGTTCTGCCGCACCAAGGGGGGTATCCCTACTTGACAAAGATATAACATTCACTCTCCAAATGATGGCAAGATTTAGCTTTGTGATAATAGGTAGAATACTCTCATTTTGAGACCAAGATTTGTGTGATAAATCACAAGGTTGGCAACGTTCTTGGACATATTTGTCTGGTTAGGTATGAGAGTATGCAAGGGTTCCTAATCCTACTCCTACAACTAACAAGTTAAAATTATGGAATGGTTTGAATTTGATGGTTTGGATGCAAGACAGGGGCTTTGGGTCATAATTACTAACCCAGGAGCAGACCGGTGCCTATCTCAAGGCAAGGAGTCAACTAGACATATACAACAGATGGTTTGCAACTAGCATTCAAGTTTCAAGGGGTTGGATCTGATGTTTGCCTTACAAATATCACCCAAGAATGGGTATTTAGCTGCCTCTACTTATAGATATCCCTGCTGACATACAACCTTCTATATGTTTAACCTAAAATAATTTAATCCACACCTTGAATGGAAGTTAGAGATTAGACATGTGATACAGAACCCTGTATCCTAGAATCTATGAAACCTTTAGCAACCAGATTCAAAAGAAGGAAAGCATGCAACAAAGGAGATAGATAGATAAACACATGCATGAGAGCATTTTTCATCTATATCAACATGAAACTAAACATACATGCAAAATACATTCATGATGCAACTCATAAACTCTAAAATGAGATAAAACAACCCAAGATCATGCCATGTTCTTCATTATTTACACAAAAATGCTCAAGTCTCCAACAACCAAATATGAGTGACACAGTTTACATTTTATAGCAAAACTGTGAACTCAGTAAAATTACAACGGTCAACTCAAAAATTGCCAGATACAATGCATCATGAGAAATGGCGCTCAAAATAATTAATGCAGCAGAGGGACAAGGAGAAAGGAGTAGATGGAATCGGGATCTGGGCTACCGCCTGAAGGTTCTCTTCGTAAGCCTGGTAGTTCACCTGTCGCCTCACCCATACTTCCCTGCACAATCTTCCATTAAAGCCCCATTCACTTGCGAGATGCAATAGCAAGTACATCTGGAGATTTTTCCGCTCAAAAAATGACTTCAAACACCCAGGAAAAAACCATCGCTGCAGTCTCAAAGCATGGCCGTCGATCCAAAATCCATCACTGTGATCCACAGCACTCAAAAATGTAGAAAAGTTGTCAGCCAGTGAAAACATGCCACGTAGGCACTTCATGCTTTTATCGTGGGCCTTTTCCAATCACCATTTTGCCACTTTTGCCATTGTATATGCAAAAAAATATATGCATATACAATCACCACTGTTCACCTTTCAAAAATCCTTTGTATATGCAAAATGCATATACATACAACAATTTTAATATATAAGGTGGACCCCAACATATTATGAAACAGATTGGAAACTTGTTCGGGTCTGGCTTGCATCTTGACCTTTGTATCTTCACTTGTATATCAGCACATACAAGTGCCCAATATACATGCAGCGGACCCAAAATATTATTAACTTCATCTGATTTATCCCTCGGGTCCGGAATGTATGTCTCCTTTTTGTATATCGGCCTGTATATGCAAACATATAAATCCCCTAACATACAAGCAAGGGATCTTTTAGGATATGCGATAAAGATTCCCTCCTGTATGTCGCCAACGTATGTCAAACATACATTCAACCTTGTATCTGCCTCTCCTGCATGCCGAATATACAAACCTGTTTGTATATGCCTGCGGGCCCTACCACATGTATCTCCCACTGCACTGTAGCAAATGCATCTGTGCCCTTGTATATTTTTCAATGCACCATTACATACAACCCGATATACAAAGCAGGAATATTCCTGGGAATCTGCGAAAGATCCCCCCTTTGTATATGCACATTTAGAGCCCAATATGCACACAGAAATGCATCTAACTGATTTTTTCAAAGGGCGATGGAGATTTTACACCCGCCAATGCATATTTCACCAGTATGTATATACAAAAAACCCTTGTATATACAAAGACACATGCACCTTAACTGATTTTTTGCATTTTACCACTGCAGACGCTGAAAGTGTTAGAATTTTTAGATTTTTTTGGAAGGGGCCTGCATATTTAAATGCTTAAAATCTGATTGCTTATGCAAGCACCACCAAACCCAACGAATTGTTGAAATAAGTTTGGCTTAGTTGAAATAGAATAATCAAAGAATCCAAAGTAGACAAAGTTGAATCTTGTCATAAAATAGAGCATGAAAAGAGATCCTCTCAAAAAGAAGAAAATTGTTTCTTCTACCAAAGCTTGAATGCCATACAAACTTCTATTGTCAAAATTGTTAATGTGGATGAAGAAGAGTATCCTAAAGATGTTGATAGATTGCTCAAGAAGAAGAATCCTACACTCATATTTACTTTTCCAAGAAAAGATCAAAGTACAGAAGAAGCTTAGTATCTTCCTTCTCCTTAAGATCAACCATTAGTAAATATCACTTAGAGTAGATACAACTATCATAGCAAACAATGTGTTATAGCTTTAATACCAATTGCATATAGATTCAACAACATCTACATGCAAAATAATATTGGGTTCAAAGGAGTTACCTTATCGTAAATGTTTATGATAAATTTTTGAGCAGATTTAAGAGCCATCCCTAATGCCAATTGCAACCTTAGTTGCAGAAGACATGACTTGGGTCATTTATAAGGCCAAGATCGCTCTAAGAATAGGACCAAGGGCAAAATAAATGCAGAAAACCTCTAGAAAATCCCAAAAAATAGTATGAAAACTATAGAAGCCAAAAAACAAACTCTATGCAATCATACACTATTACCAACCACACTAAGATGAGCCATACCCAATATCTTTTTCTATAACTTCATTCCACTTATTAATTTTAAATCTAAAATATTTTATTGAATCATTTTATTATCTAGAAGATAGAATATAGTTCAATCATTTTAAAAACCTACCTCTCTGAAATGAATTTTCAAAATCTCTTTAAAAATTCCAATACTCGATGTTGTAGACCATCTTACAGGATTGACTTGGTCATTTTGGCTTGGTTTCTTTTTTCAAACAAATTGAATCACTTACACGGATGGGAAACCATTATCCATAAGCTGACGATACCAGGATGGCGATAGCAACAACTAATATATGCAATAAATACAAGCCAAACAGGCATTAAACTAATTTAAACAAGTTGTAGTCCAGTTGGGTTGATCTCCCTGCGCATAGTGCTGAGGTCAAATTAAAAACCGCATCCCTTGTCTCCCATTAATAAAGCAACAAATCTATTAAATCATTTTCTTAGTTCACATAATATGATTCTGCTGAAATCTTCTAGACCAAATACAGTTTTCAAGGTGGAACATTCAATCTGATCACCAGCTACTTTACACCTAAGCAATAACGACAGATGGATCACTTTCATCCAGAAGACAATAGTTTCTAGAATTTTAGAGTATAAATGTATTCATGTACTTTCTCATTAATCAATCTGCTCTGTATCTCTTTTGTTAAGTAGTTCTGCAATTATAGCATGGCTTTAGATAGTGCAGCGTGGGAATTGGCATTAGCAACGAAGAGACCGTTGAAGACGGATCTTTATATGCTTCATACCATTTATGAGGAGGAGGAGAGCAGTTATGATTTATCATCCAGTGATAGCATGCAAAAATCCCAATTTGAGAGGTTTTCACATATAGCAATACTCATGGGTGTTATGGTGTCATTGCTTTTTCTTCTGGTTCGTCCTCTTCTCAAAGCAAGCACCGTTGTATTAAATTAGAAAAGAGTCTGTGTGTTGGCGAACAGAAAAGAATTTGCCCAGCTTCAATGGGTTTTTTAATTGAATGTGGGAAGTTAGTTTTTATTAGCCGATAGACTATTAGTGGGAGCTTTTTTGCTCCCGGAAAAATCGGACGCCGGAAAACTGTCGGACGCCGGAAATTTGTCGGTTCACGGAAATTCGTGGGTGCCGGAAAATCGTAGCTGTTTTTAAATTATTCCTGTGCGCCCAAAACATTTTGGGTATTCTCAACCGCTCAAAGAAGTGGAAGAACAACATTTGGGTGCTCCACCGCTCTGCAACCATTCCGCCACCAACGATCCCAATTGGGTTTGCTCCGATTTTCCGTATGAGACAATTGGGTGCGAATTGCAACTGCCGCTCTTGCATTGATTTTTATTCCTGCAATGCCTGACGGAAAAATAAACATAAAAATTGAAAATTCGCCAGCAGAGTCATCTCTGTATTTGGGGCTGTAATGGTGATTTTTTCTCTTGTTTTTAACTTGAATCTTTAAGATTTAATACCAAAAACCGCCCTCTCCTTTCCGCCATTTTCTTTTACTGTATGTTAATTTTTAATTGAAATCTGAATTCAAGGATATTGTAATCGATTAATACAGATGGGATACCGACTCGCAGAGCTGACTTTGATTAGCGTTATTATTCTTCAAAGTGCATCCAGTTGTCTTATTTGTTTAATGTATGGAGTAGATTTAAAACCTTATTCAAAGCTGATGATGACACCTAGATTATAGCTGGAAATACACTGTTTATATTCTGTAGTTGTAAATAAAAATCCAAGTTTTAGGAAATCATTTTAATGTAGCATATTATGACCGCAAATATCTCGTACCAATGTCGTTGTTCTATAGCTATTAACGAGCTGTATGAGAATCGAACTCGCCACCAATTTGCTTGGCCATTGAAGCGTATTAAAGTATTCTTAATTTTTTTAAAAAAAATATTACATCTTTTCCCAGAAGATTGTTTTTATGGACGTGGAATAGATTCTCATCTTTTTTTTTTTAAATAATAATTGCAAATTAGTATTTATGAACTAAATTGAGATACAATGCTTTCCCTAATGAATCAATAAAGCTCTATTTGTCAATACTACAAATTGTAAATTTATAATTTATACACCATTCTTATGTTACACTGTTTGGTTGTTCTTAAATACCATCCATTTCAACAGTCAAAAAGTTAATTTTGGCCAATAAAAATAGGACAAATATTTACCACTTTTTATTATAAATGAGGCGTAAAATGGCTATTACTTATTTGACTATTGAAATGGATGATATTTAAGTAGAATGTTGTTGTGGATATAAGATGTGGGTGTGGTTGATTGCGATTGGTACATTAGGAATATGATCAATGGTGGTCTATCATGACGTTATGGTTTAGATTGTGGATTGGATTGGGATTGATTTGTCTTGCAAGATTACAAATTTTGAATGAAGTGAGTGAGTAGGTTTTAGTATAGTGTGAAGATCATCTAAGGTGGGAAATCTTCTTTAATGCAAAACAATACAATAGCTTTCCATTTCAATTATATCATCATGTACGGGGTTATTGTTCTGGTGTTAGAAAAACAAAAACGTCATTCTGTATGACGCTTTCAACTACCATATACTTATTTTTATTATGCTATTTTTCCTTAAATGGAACTTGTGTCATCATTAGACATTGTATGTTACTCTCGATTCTATTTTGGGAACTTTAAGAGCTAGGCATGTTAGGTGAATGGGTTAGTTTGATAAATTTTCTAGATGATGTTAAATTAATTTGTGGCATGGTTATTGAAGTAAGGTGCTTGAAGAGCCTTGTCCTTCCCTCTAATAAAACATGGTCTAATAGTGAGTGTTCTCGAATACGAACTCAAACCTTGTGACATAGGTAAAAACAATGTGGATCAATGAGAATAATCCCTATTGCTTGACCTTCATTTTGTCTTAAAAATAATGCAGATTTTTTTTAAAGAGCAGCGACAGCTGGGAACCAGCTGACGCTGCTTACCACCTATAATTTCATTTGTTTTTTTTAAACCGGTATCCAACTTAATGCAATAAACACATTTAAAAGGGCACTGGAAGCCATGCCAACAATTTCTTGGTCGATTTATTTCTCAATATTTTTATAAGTTATTTCCCAATATCTTATATGCAAGGCTGCATTTCAAATTTATGATTACAAATTGATACACCCTAGTTATATACAATTACAAATATGTTATTTCTAAATATTCCTATGGTTACAGATGATATATTGGTACGGTTGTTCTTAAATATCATCCACTTAAATGGTCAAAGGTCAATTTTGACCAATAAAAATAGGACAAATATTTACCACTTTTTGTTGTGAATGGGGTGTAAAATTGCTATTGGTTATTTGACCATTGAAGTGGATGATATTTAGGTAGAATGTATTGATACACCTATCGGCTACTTCGTTGCACATAAATGTCATGCAACTACTAGTTATATTAGAGAGGTTTCAAGCAGATATATTTTCCGGATGTATTTTTTATCAATTGTTTTAAAAACTTTTTCTCAACCATTCAATTTTACCAATAAACCAAAAGCTACATACAAGTAACTTTCAATTTTGTGAATCTATTTTTTTTCAAGCACATGATTTTTCCAAGTAACTTTTTCTAAGTCATTCAATTTTACCAATACACCAAAAGGCACTTGATTCCTCCATTTACTTTGAAGAGTTGTGTATAAATAATTTTGTTTAAATAATAACACATAATTAAAGAAACTAGCTAATAAACAACAATGCTATGAAGAGTTAGTTGGTTTGGTTGTCTTTACTAAGAGGAACAAGAGATACTCATGCTGAGTACATGCTTTGCATGCTTGGGTTTTGTATTAACACACTTTATAGATAAATCTAAATAAATCAATATAATTTAAATTTTAGATAATTTAAGGAGTTGGGAATGGATTAAGAATTCATTGAGATAGAAAATAGATGTGTCGAAACTAAATTGAGGGAGATGAGGGTTTACTTTGAAATCAATGCAATATAAATTCTCATTGTTGTGAGGCTATAACAAAAACCTAGTACTTAAAATTTTAAACTAGACAAACGATTAGAATCATGTGATGACTAAGACCTAAGAATTTGAGGGCTTGAGACAAGACTGTACTTGCAATCTAGTATAGTTGGTGTGGGTCTATCCTAATGATGTCACTTATCTATTGGACAAAAATAGATATTCAATACTTGCAAGAAAGATTCACTTCGATTATATATGTTTGAGGAAAACAATATTGTGCTAAAGAGTGTTGTTGGGAGCTTGTTATGTGAGTGTTGAAGTGTGAAACATCATTAGCCTTTTCTCAAGCCCCTAATTAATACCAATGCACATGTGTTGTCCCTAATTTTTGGTAACCCGTTTTGAAACTTCAAGTCCCTCATAAGTTTGTCAAATAGTCTTGCTCATTTCTCGATTCTTGAAGCCATGTTCAATTTGTGACCAACTTGTGTGTCATAGAATGTCATTGGTTTAGGTAACTTAGGAAATATTGGTCCTCGTGTGAGTACCAAATTTCTAAGGAAGATGCAATTGACTATCATTTTTGGGTTTCCAAGGTTCTTGAGAAGGTTTGCATGAGATATGCATTTGTGTTCCCAAACCCTCAAAATTTTGCTTAAACAAGTATTCTAGTTTTTAATGTTTTAAAAGGCATTTACCTCAAGTTTTACAAAATTGCTCTTGGAACCCAAAAGATTGATGTCTCTTAAGGGAGAGGGTTTCCAAAGATTGAAAAACTTTTGCATAAAACATTCAAACATGTCTTTAGAGTCAAAAACCCTAATAACAAATTATAACTTAGAAGTGAATTAATGTCACACATGGTAGAAAAGGCATTATAAGTAAGTTAAAAGTTCATTTCACATATTGCAAGCACATGATTTCGTATATACCCCCTATGATGACAACCTATCTCAACTCATGTGCCTTGCATCAAACTATCAAAACTTATCTTGTGCATTTATCCTCCCAAAAGCCATTCATGTCATAGGTACCCCTATTTTATAATCATCTAGTGATTATATGTAAGTTGAAAGCTCTACATTTCACACATTGCAAGAACATTTTTTCCTCTATACCCCCTATGAAGACAACAACATATAGATCATCTCATGTGCCTTGCATTAAACTATCACAACTTATCTTGTGCATTTATCCTTCCAAAAGATGTTCAAGTCACAAGTACCCCTATTTTACAATCATCCAAGGTTTCAAACATGCCTTCTCAAAATTACAATGCAAATACTTCTCCTCTTGCAACCATTCCAACACTCTACAATCACTAAATCATCCATCAAGTACCATTCAATGAAACCATAATTCTATTCCTTTATGCACAAATATTTCATGATTAAGCTAGGGTTTTAGGGTTCTATTTTATACAATTATGTTTTTCCATCTTTACCTTAATGAAAGTAAGAAAGACTTCAAGTAAACAATGCATTCATTTTCTACATCATAAGAATAATTGAAAATGATTTGAACAAGCACATGTCAATTGAAGCAACATCAACAATAGCTAGATGAGGAAATTGGTTTGAATTTGGTTCTAAACATTTACAGACATTAGAATTTGTGGTTTTATGGGTGCTCCTTACAAGATCCCCAAATACCTTAGTGACAAATTAGTGTTGTTGGAATTATGCAAACAAATTGTTGAATTTCAAAAGCATCTTTCAAGTAAACACAAAGCATGTATTCACTTTCCACTTTCTATTGGCTATTACACATGAATACTTTCACCTAGGCTAAAAAGTGTAGATGCAGAGATGTCTTTAGTAACTTTGAATTAATTTGAAAAGAGACTATCATTTGATCCAAAAGAATTTGTCAAGAAAGGAGCTGGCCTTGCCTATAAACATCAGCCAAGCCTCAAAGGCTTTTGGGTGGACTGCAATGATTAACATGAAGTCTCTGAGAGGGATTATTATGGGCCCATCACACTTTCAAAATCAAATCCTTTGAAATTAAGAAAGCCCCCAAAGAAGTATTAAATAATGGTCATGTTCTTGATCCTATATACAATGAGCACC
The DNA here is from genome assembly GCA_027924645.1 of Cunninghamia lanceolata. Taxonomy (NCBI): domain Eukaryota; kingdom Viridiplantae; phylum Streptophyta; class Pinopsida; order Cupressales; family Cupressaceae; genus Cunninghamia; species Cunninghamia lanceolata. Next base: position 57,639 of record BSBN01000184.1, on the reverse strand, counting down.
AATTTTGTATATATAATTGATGAAAGGACCCAATGAATTGTTGAAAGGAGCTTGGCTTGGTTGAAATAGAAAAATCAAAGAATCCAAAGTAGACAAAGTTAAATCTTGTCATAAACTAGAGCAGGTAAGAGATCCTCTCAAAAAGAAGAAAATTATTTCTTCTACCAAAGCTTGAATTCCATATAAATTTCTACTATCAAAACCATTAATGAGGATGAATAAGAGTATCCCAAAGATTATTATAAATTGCTCAAGAAGAAGAATCCTACACTCAAATTTACTTTTCCAAGAAAAACTCAATATATAGAAGAAGCTCAATATCTTTCTTCTCCTCAAGATCAACCTTTAGTAAATATCACTTAGAGGAGATACAAATGTCATAATAAACAATGTGGCTATAGATTTTATACTAATTACATATAGATTCAACAACATCTACCTATAATTCCTTAGTCATAAAAGAGCATCTAGCTCTACAATTTCTTGCATTTTGACTATTTTGAATTTGATTAGGGTATGGATCTGGTCATCCTAGGGGGCATTGCTCCCCCATCGGGATCTTCAAATTTACAGGTTGCAACAAGTATTTCCTTAGGCATCCCTTGAAAACGCGGATACCTACTTTATATTCAACTCCTAAAGCCTGGAAGAATGCTCTCCTTGGGGTGGATGAACGAAATGGTGATTTAGATCCTGTTGTTCCTATGTTATCAAAGTCTGTTAAAGGCACTGCCTTAAAACTCCTAGACTCTATGGTTGAAAAGATAGTTTCATCAATGGATCTATCTTTGGTTGGAAATTTTTTCTCTTTCAGATCTAATATAGATATGGTTCGGAGGTGGGTCTCTAGTAGATGGCATTTAAAATGTAGCGTTTCAGTCAGTGCTATGACGAGTGGACTTTTTATGTTCAAGTTCACATCCAAGGAGGTCCTCATCTTTGTCCTTGCTAGAAGCCCTTGGATCTATGGTAAGCACAATCTATCTCTTGGTCGTTGGAAACCTAGTTTTGATGCAGCCATAGAGATGAATAAATTGGCCCTAGTCTGGGTTAGGTTACCTAGCCTTCCTATGGAGTATTGAGATAAAGAGGTTTTTATTTGGATTGCTAATTCATTTGGTTGATTCATAGCTCTGGACAACACCACGAGGAACAAATTCAAGTTAGTGTTTGCCTGATTTTGTGTTAATGTGGATATTCATAAAACACTGCCTACTTTTATAACTATTGAGTCTAAGTTCAGGAGTTGGGAGAAGCAGATTGTTTTTGAAAATGCTACTACCTTATGCCAAAACTATTCAAAAAATGGCCATCTAATTTCAGAATGTAAAACCCTTAAGAATCAACCCCCTAAGTCTAAGGAAGTTGTGGATAAGGAGCTAGGAGCTGAGGTGCACTCTTTTAAAGAGGACTTCCCTAATATCCTGAGTTCCCCCAGTAAGAACTCTGAGTTTGAAGGGAAGAATAGGGTTAATTAGGAAAAACCTAATAGTACCGAAGTAGGGTGGGAATAGTCGGTTGATGAACAACTAAATATTCATCCTAAGGCTCCCCCCACTAGACCCGAAGAAAAAGAGGAGGGAGAAATTCAAAAGACCTTGAACTCCTTAATGGATATATTACTTAATTCAGAAGGAACTCTTATTGACGGAAGTCAAAACCTGGCTCCTGAGATCAAGGCTATCCTTCAGTACTCTCCTAGTTCTATAGTGAGAGGCGAAGGGAAAAGGAATTCAGGGAGGTTACTTTCTCTGGGGAAATTTACCTTGGGAGTGGGGCCAAGCATAGCTTGGAGTGCATGTGACCAAGAAGATTGGATTGCCCCTGAGAGAAAAGGTAAAGGCCCAGTGAAGAAATATGAGGATGTGGGGATAGATGGCAAAGCCAGAAGATGTTCACAAAGGGAAACCAGGTAGAGGGAAGCAGCAAAGGAAATTGCTAATGGTAGGCAATGCACCCTAGAGATTCACTCCAGGAAAGGCCGCAAATGAAGGTCCTATCTTGGAATATAAGAGGACTAAACAGTCCTCAAAAGAAGTTTTTGGTTAAAAACTGCATCTATGAGAATAAGGTGGACATTCTGCTCTTTCAAGAAGTCAAAATGTTAGAGGATAATTTCAAAGTTATTGCTAATAAATTATGGCCCATTGGTGACTATTGTATTAGTCCTTCCTATGGAGCTTTAGGGGGATAGTCACCATGTGGAATAAACATAACCTTGATGGTGTTTATCAATTTCATAACAAGAATAGCCTAGAAGTGAAGATGGTCTCTAATAACAAAGAATGGATCCTCATGAATATTTATGCTCCCAACATAAGAAATGCTAGGAGGGACTTATGCGAAGAGATGGCATCTTGCATTGTTGCTGATAGGGGAGCTCACTGGATGATGGCTGGAGATTTTAATACATTTGTATCCTTCAGAGAAATCTGGATGTATTATAGACTTTTTGGATAGGATGGTTGATCTTGTTGATTTCTTGAATATAACAGGTCTTATGGATGTGGATTTGAATGACCAACTCTTCACCTAGACTAATAGGAGGGGGGAACAACTTATTCAGGTTAAGCTCAATAGGTTCTTGATCTCTGCTAACTAGGACATCACTACTCACTCCAAACTTTCAACTCTCCCTAGAACTATTTCTGATCATAACCCATTGTTGTTCACCTAGTAGGAAGTAACCCCCAAAGGACCTTTCTCTTTCAAATATGAAATTATGTGGGCTTCACATCCATTCAAGGACTGTACTTCAAGTTGGTGGAACATATTTGTCCAAGGTTCTCCTATGTTTAGGTTAGTCCAAAAACTCCTTCATGTTAAACATAAAGTTAAAGGTTGGAACAAGTTTTATTTTGGTAATGTCCTTTATCAAAAGAAGCATATTTAGTCCAAGCTCGCTGACATTCAAAATAAAATTGCCAATGGGGATAATGGTGACAACACTAACTAGTTAGAGAACTCTTTGCCTCAAGGATGGAAGGATCTTATGAAGAAGGAAGAAATTTTCTGGAAACAAAAATATAGAATCTAATGGCTAACTGAAGGGGACAGAAATACCACTTTCTTTCATCAATTTGCTATGAGACACAAGAAAAAGAACATGATCTCCAAGCTCTGGGATCACAGTGGTAGGGAGGCCAATATGGATGAAGAGATAGGCCAGGTTGTTGCTAGTTACTTTAAGACCTTCCTTTTAGAATAGAATGGCAATCCCCCTCCTACCCTAGTTGAGAAGCTATTGGACAACATTCCTAATCTGATCTCTAATGAGGATAATTGTACTTTGTTGAAGCCTATTATAGAAGAAGAGGCTAGCGCAATTATTTTCTTGATGGGAGTGTTTAAGGCCCCTGGTCCCGATGGGTTCCTTCTTGCTTTCTTCCAAGATTTATGGGACATTGTTGGTTTTGATGTCATGGCAGCGGTCAGAGATTTCTTCAAAATTAGTAAGATTCTTAAATAGCTTTACAATACTTTCATTGCCCTTGTTCCCAAGAAATTGAACCCTCTATCTATGGGAGATTTTGGGCCTATAAGTCTCTACAATACCATATATAAGATCTTTTCCAAGATGTTGGTTTATAGAATACAACCCCTTTTAGATGGTCTGATCACTGGTTGCCAGAAAGAATTTGTTCTCGAGACAAATTGTGGATGCGGCTATTTGTACTCATGAATTAATCCACTCTATGGATAGAATTAATTACCTGGGTATGGTCTTCAAGATGGATATTTCTAAGGCGTACGATAAAATCTCTTGGGAATTCTTGTTCCAAGTTCTCAAAAAATTTGGCTTCCAGGACAAAATCATGAGATTGATAAAAGGAAGTGTGATCACTGTTAAGTATTTTGTGTTGGTTAATGGTATTCCTTGTGGCTTTTTTAGTTTAGGAAGAGGTATTAGGCAAGGTGACCCCTTATCCCCCTACCTTTTCATTACCATGGCTGAGGTTTTGGGAAGGAATATCTTGAACCTGTTGGGAAGAAAGGAGCTAAAAGGCATGCTACATCGACAGTGGATCCCTCGGGTATCCAACACCTTGTGGATGACACCATCATTTTTGGGGCTACCTCATTGGTGGAAGCAAGGAAGTGGAAACAATTATTAAAAGAGTATGCCTTGGCTTCTGAGCAAAGTATTAATTATGATAAGAGTAACATATTTGTCTTTAACACCAACCTAGACCTCCAAAGGAAGATCAAAACCATCCTCAGTTGTGCTAATGCTACTTTGCCTTCTACTTATCTTGGTCTTCCCTTAACTATTAAAGAAGTGACCCCTTCCTTTTGGAATGTTGTTCTTGAAAGGATGCAAAAGAAGCTTATTGGGTGAAGGGTAAGATTTTAAGCCAAGGTAGCAAGTACCAGCTCCTTAAAGCCTCATTACAAGGTATCCCCACTTACTTCCTCACCTTGTTTAAAATGTCAAGGTATATAGCGGAGAAATTTGAGAAAATTCAAATAACTTTTCTTTGGATAAGGGTGGAAGAGAAGAAAAGAATTTCTCTGGTTAAGTGGGACAGTGTTTGTCTTCCAAAATCTCAGGGAGGTCTTAGTATTAAAAAGATTCATTTGAAGAATAAATCTCTTCTTGCTAAGGTGGGTTGGGGTTTTATGAAGGATAATAAAAACTGGGGATGTATAATATCTTTTCAATGAGGTGAATGATAGATTTATAGACCAAGAGGGGCTTCCTAAAGGTTCCATTATCTAGAATAAAATGTTGAAATCTAGAAGCCTTTTATCCAAAGGCATTCAATGGAAGTTTGGTAATGGTAATCTTATTAGATTCTAGAAGGACTCATGGTTGCAGGAGAAGCCTCTAATAAATTAGGAAATCTTTAGTAATCTGGTTCAAATGGCCACCAGTTTTTTTGGGGAAAGAGTGAGTTCAACTATATTGTTCGCATTTAAGGGCTTAGATAGTGGAGAGACTTAGCTGTTTGTGCTCCTCATAACAACAATATGGGTCCCAGATGATTAACTCCCTACAACAAAAACTTAGTAATTTCAGAATTCCTATCTTCCCTAGACATGATGAGATGATATGGTCTCAAGATAGCCAAGGATTATCCACTGTTAAGACTACTTATGATCTATTGTTAGACCAAGGGTTGAGTAAGAATTCTTGGCAATTAATTTGGAACCATCATTTGACACCCAAAATTAAATTTTTCTGGTGGTCAGCTGCCCATAACAAAATCCTAACTTTGGATAATTTAAAGAAGAGGGGTTCCTAATGCCTAATAGATGTGTGTTATGCCTGAAAGAGGAAGACACAGTTTACCATATGTTATTCCACTATGACTTTGCTAAAGATTTATGGGGTGTGGTCCTCATAAAGTTAGGAGTTGACTAGGTCATTAATGAAAATCTAATTGAGATTGTGGAGAATTGGAAAGCCCCTTTTTCCCACCCAAGGATTAGAGAACTTTGGAAGAAAGTTCCCCCCATTTAGGTTGGTGCATTTAGAAAGGAAGGAATAGAAGAATTATCTGAGAGGCCAGCAAGACTCCTAAGGAGGATTTTATCATTTTCTCTAAAATACTTGCTGAGAATATTTCTATATGTAAGTTGAAGACCGCTCAAAGTCCTCCTTCCCCTATGGAGACTCAGTTGGACTCTAATTGGGGTATATCCTCTGACATTTCTAAATTTGATAACTCCAAGAAGTTAGTTCATCAGAATACTATGTGGAAACCTCCTCCTCAAGGTTGGTATAAGATGAATTTTGATGGAGCTGCTAAAAGTAGCTCGGGATTAGCCAATGGTGGAGGGATCATTAGATCTTGCTATGGTAACCTTGTTGTGGCCTATGCTGGAGGGCTTGGAGATAAGACCAATAATGTGGCTGAGGGTATGACTTTACTTTGGGGTCTAAAACTTGCTCTCTCCTTGCAGATTGATCAAATCCAGATTGAAGGTGACTCCAAAATCATTGTAGATGCTGTGATTGGTAATACTGGCTTTGGGTGGCAACTCAATGATATCATTGGAGATATTAAGGATCTTTTGTTGGGGTTCAAGGGAAAAGAAATTGCCCATGTTTACCGTGAGGGAAACAAGGTGGCGGATGGCCTAGCCAACCTAGGACAAAATTTCACTAAGTGGAGATGTTGGTGACATGTTGATAATCTCCCTAGGCCTTTACAAGACCTTATCCAAAAGGAGCTGCCTCAAAATAACACATGATGATTGACAAGATTGACTATGTTTTGAATTTGAACTTTAATCCTTGGCGCATTAATTGTTTGGGCCAGGAGGGAAGCACCACTAGTCATGTCAGAAGGACATTTGCACTGATTCAACTTGCCCTTCACGTGGCACTTCACGTGGACTAGGGGCTGACGAGGCTAATATATTTCAAATTGTTGGTGGCTATGTTTAATAATGAAGACCACCTACGGTGGTACAATTATTTAAGTTGACGTAATGCGAATTTAATTAATTGTGATATCATGATTCGTCATGGCAACTGTAAGAGTTCTTGATCTCGAGAACATATTACTTGTATTTTCAAAAGAGATACTTTCCATCTTTTACTACGATTTCCCTTTCACGGTGTTAATTCTCCCATTTGTTATCCTTTCTCTACTAAATTTACCATAATGGGAGGTGATATAATGAGGATGGAGCCTATATCCTATGAGGAGTTCAAAACCTGAATGAAACCTTATCGCACATATGCTGTGAAGGAGAGGTTGCCCCTTTTTTGGAGTGCCTTAATGGGCATGACGAAAATCTCTCCATTTAGTTCGTGGCTTCCTAGAACAATAGGAAAGTTTAGATCGATGGAGTCAGGTTTGACTTTTCTGAGGAGAGTATTGGTCTGGCTACAGGTATGTCGACAAAGGGTAAGCAGCATAAGAGACAAAGAAAAATTCTTGACCTTGAAAACCTTGCAATCTTCCTGAAAGATGGTGAGGAGCTGTACAACCTGCAAGGTGGGTTCGACAGGAAAAGCTTCTTAAGCCATGGGATGAGGTATGCTTTATACTCATGAAGTATTTCACTCTTGAGGGTCACTTTAGGAGATTTTACCATTATCACTTTGTCTTACTCAACCATTTCAGGCATAACCTTCTGATAAGTTTCCCTTTCTATCTTCTCTCTTCTCTTGAGGCCTCAGTGAAGTATGTTATTGAAATTCATTCTTAGAACCCCAAAAAGCCCCTAATTCCTCTACATCAGGGGATTATTCTTAGGTTCTATTATTTCCATCTTGCATTATGTCCCCCCAAACCCATCACTGCTAATTTATTCAATAGCCCTTCTCCTAGCTCTCCCCATTCTATTAAAGGTAAACTAGTGCACGGGGTTATGATAAGAGAGGTCATGCTTGATAATCCCGTTGAGCCTATGATTGAGCCTAGGGTTTCTATGACTAAGAAGAAGGCCAACTTCAAACAAAGCCCTGCTAAATCCCTTAAGCCTGCTAAAGCCCTTCTAGTTGTGTTGTTGCCGACGACCTGATAGCTCTCAAAGATAGTACTGATAAATTTAGCTCGACCAAGTTGGCTTCAAAGAGATGTTGGGATAAGTTGCCATTAACTTGCAATCGTAGCCAATTCATGTGTCTCTAAAGTTCTTGGAATGTGTTCCCCAATACATAAAGAATTTGAGAGATTAATTATTTATTAATTATATCACTTTGACTTTTGCAATCAATTCCTAATTGATAAGTTCAAACTTGGGCATCCATTTTTAGAGTAGGGGCCATGAAGACTTTGTTGACTTCTCCTAAGTCTATTTTGAGAGTTTGATAACTCCTAGTGAGTGGGAGTGAAACTTGGGTGTCCCCTTTTGATGGGGACTTATATTTAGACTTGGAGTTGTGCTTTTTTATGTACGTGAGTGGATAATATTGAGACACCTTGCATAGATATAATGTTGGAGTTAACTAAAGTGTTAGAGATGCATGAATTGGATATTGCTTGCATGAGTTCATAAAAGCTTGCATGGACTTGCATATTTTTATGTCACTTACATGTACTTGCATGTTACTTGCATGTTGTTGCATGTTGCTTGCATGTTGTTGCATGTTACTTATATGTGCTTGCATGTTACTTGCATGAACTTGCATGGGCTTGTATGTTGTTGCATGTTGCTCCTATGGACTTGCATGTGCTTGCATGTTGTTGCATGTCACTCCTATGTATTGATATGACCTTGCATATTGTTGCATGTCACTTGCATATGCTTGCATGTTGTTGCATGCCACTCCTATGGACTTGTATGACCTTGCATGTTGTTGCATGTCAGTTTTGTGAGATTGCTTGCAGAACACTCCAACTCTAGAAACTTGCAGGATGGTACATCTCAGTGTTTCAGGTCATGGGTATCAATTGCATGTTGTTGCAAATGCTTGCATGTCAGTTTTAAGATATTACTTATAGAACACTCCAATTCTAGAAAGTTACATGATGGTACATCTCAATGGTTCAGGTAATGGGTATCAGTTGCATGTTGGATCCAATGTTTGCATGTATAGAACAAAGTAATTCAGAATAACCTTGGGGACATCAATCTTGCATGTTGTTTGCATGAAATTGATCTGTATTGATCACTTCAGTCAACATAAAGAATTGGGCAAATATAGACACCCAATTGGAAGACTTTTTGTTGTTGGTTTTATTTGGAAATATGTTTGATGTTGGCAAAGCTAATTTTAGCATACTTGGGTGCACACATCATGAAGAGGCACTTAACTGAAAGCTTGGACATTGTTTGAGTTCATTCTTCTCAATTTAAAGTGCTTGGTTTTTGCATGAGCATTGGAAGCTATGTTATTAATTACAATTTATTATAATTTGAGTTTCAAGCTTTTGAATTAAGAAGCTCTTGAATTATGAAGCTTCAATAAATTAATTAAGAGCCCCATACATTTTCCAGAGAGTTAAATTGTGAAAAAGACTTAGAAAAAAACCAAGAAGTTTTTTGTAAAAGCTTTTGAAGAAAAAAGCAAGAAGTTTTTTTGACTTAGAAGAAAAAAACAAGAAGCTTTTTTGACTTAGAAGAAAAAAGCAAGAAGCTTTTTGAAGTTTTTTACAGGTTTGAAGATTAAAGAAGCTTCATAAGTACATCAAGGATCAGAGGAATTTTAATATTGAATGTAATCTTTCACAAGAGATTTAATACAAGCATAAACACCTTTGGTGTGGAGTTTTTTTCCCTAGGGGTTTCTCCACGTAAATACTTGTCTTCTTCTTGCAAGCTACTTTCTTCTACTACATTGATTAAATAGGAGAAATTCTCTAACATCTAAATTGAAAGTAATTTTCAGATGCTGTTAATTTCATATTTGAAAATATTTTAAAGCTACATAAATGCAACTTTACCTTGTTCTCTCTCCCTTTTCCAACAAGAGAAAGATGGAAGCTACTAGTAGCTCGGGTGACAAGAAACAGAAAGGGAGTATGGTGTACACAGAGGAAATTTGTAGGTTTTTTGATGTGGGTAAGTTGCTTAAAAAGAGGGAGAAAAATTGGGGAAAGGGCAGGAGACTACTAAATCAGTGGAGGAAGACGAGGGCAGTGAAGATACCAAGGTTGAGGGTAATGCTACTCCTTGGGCGAAATTGATTAGGAAATCTGCTGCTCGGAGGTCAAGCAGACTTGCTGGTAAACCCTCTTCTTCTCTCAAGGAGCTAGTTGTGTCCAACGATTCTGATAAGAAAGATGACACCGAAGGTAGTCATCATAATGCTTATAATGTGGAGGAGACCAATATCTTGGAACACGATGTTCCTATGGATGTTGATGGCCGTAGCCTATTCCCTGAAATGAATTTTCTTGGTTCTGAATCAAATACGCCTGATAATCAAATTGAAGTTCATGTTGCTATCAAGAAAGATGTTGAAATTAGTTCTAAGGATGTGACAGATTTCATTGGCATGGAAGCCATGATGGTGAAGCTGGAGAAGAAGTTTAAGGTCTTAGCTTGCTTCTCTACTAAAATTATGTATCAATCGGCCACTACTTTGGTTGTGCTTGAAGATTTGGAGATGAAGAAACATGGCCTCAGGGAAGATAGAGGTAAGGATTATGATGACTGTACACCTTCCTTATGGAAGGATGGGAAGAACTCTTTAATTAGTCTTCTGTGTGTGTTTTGTTCTGTTTTGTTTTTTGTGGTTTGGGGTCATGTGAGTCTGCTGTCAGTCTATTGTTTCTAATGGGTTAATGTGTTGTTTCTGGCATTTGGTGCCTCTTTTGTGTACCCTCCGAGTTGTTTTGTACTAGGGTTCGACACCCTTGTTTTGTCGCTTGTCTTTTTCAAAAACAACATCTACCTATAAAATAATATTGGGTTCAAAGAAGTTACGTTATCATAAATGTTTATGATAAATTTTTGAGCACATTTAAGAGCCATCCTTACTGCCAATTGTAACCTTAATTGCATAAGACATGACTTGGTCATTTATAACGCCCAAGATCGCTCTAAGAATAGGACCAAGGGTAAAATAAATGCAACAAACCTATTAAAAATCCCACAAAAATGATATGAAAACTAGCGAAGCAAAAAAGAAAACTCTATGAAATCTTATACACTATTACTGACCATACTAAGATCAACCATACCCAGTATCTTTTTCTATAACTTCATTCCACTTATTAATTTTGAATCAATTGTAATTCAAAGTGATTTAATAAAAGATTTTATTGAATCATTTTATTATCTAGAAGATATTATATAGTTCAATCATTTTAAAAACCTACCTCTCTGAAATGAATTTTCAATATCTCTTTAAGAAATTCCAATACTTGATGTTGTAGACCATTTTACAGGATTGACTTGGTCATTTTGGCTTGGTTTCTTTTTCAAACAAATTGAATCCCTTACACGGAAGGGAAACCATTATTCATAAGCTGACGATACCAGGATGGTGATAGCATTGGCAACAACCAATATATGCAATAAATACAAGCCAAACAGGCATTAAACTATTTTAAACAAGTTGTAATCCAGATGGGTTAATCTCCCTGCGCCTAATGACGAGGTCAAATTAGAAACTGCATCCCTTGTCCCCCATTAATAAACCAACATAACTATTTAATCATTTTCTTAGTTCATATAATATGATTTTGGAATCTTCCAGACCAAATACAGTTTTGAAGTGGGGGCATTGAATCTGATCACCAACTACTTTACACCTAAGTAGTAACGACAGATGACTCACTTTCATCCAGAAGACAATAGTTTCTAGAATTTTAGAGGAGTATAAATGCTTCCATGTACTCTCTCATAAATCAATCTGCTCTGTTCTGTCATTGTACAAGAGGCATTTAACTGGATATAGTTTCAAGATAAATCAACAGCCTTTCTTTTGTTAGGTAGTTCTGCAATTATAGCATGGCATTGGATAGTGCAGCGTGGGAATTGGCATTAGCAACGAAGAGACCGTTAAAGACGGATCTTTATAGGCTTCATACCATTTATGAGGAGGAGGAGAGCACTTATGATTTATCATCCAGTCATAGCATGCAAAAATCTCAATTTGAGAGGTTTTCTCATATAGCAATACTCATGGGTGTTATGGTGTCATTGCTTTTTCTTCTTGTTCGTCCTCTTCTCAAAGCAAGCACCGTTGTATTAAATTAGAAAAGAGTCTGTGTGTTGGCGAACAGAAAAGAATTTGCCCAGCTTCAATGGGTTTTTTAATTGACTGTGGGAGAGGTTTCAAGCAGATATATTTTGCGGATGTATTTTTTGATCAATTGTTTTCAATGAAAGCGAGATTACTCATAGTTTAGAGATGGTGTTGTCGAATTGGTTATTGTGGATTTTCTTCTAATGGAGTAATTTAGAACTTGATCAAGATCATTTTACTTACATATCAACTGTTTTAATAGTCAAACAGTTAATAGCAATTTTACAATTTATATATATATCTAAAAGTGGTAAATATTTGTCCTATTTTTATTGATCAAAATTGACATTTTGACTAGTGAAATAGATGATATTTAAGAATAGTGAATTAGGATGGAGGCATGGCTAAGAATATTGAAGATAGAGTGAGATTTTTTTTAAGCATATTAAGAACTTATGAAGAATTTTTTTTTTCCCTAAAAAAAAATACTTAAAAAAGTGTTTTCAACTTAATGTTTTCAAATTAACCTTAAGATTTTTATTTAAAATAATAAAATAATTTATTAAATTTTCATATTATTAGATTAATAAAGAATTTGTTATTAGTCAAAAATGTAAATTATTTATATAAAATTCTACCTCACTCTCTAATATTTGTATTTAAAAGTATAATATTTTAAATATTGATTAATTATTTATTATGTTGAAGGCGTTCCCTTTGACAAACGAATACGAATACGAATACCTGACATGAGACATCGACGGCTGGCATGACAGAGAGACGTGCAAGACGATTGAATCCTCGCCTACCGTTGGATTTCTCCATCATCTTTTTTCGTTTTTGTTATCATTTTCCTTGGCTGACCATTCAATTTTACTGGGTCTTTACTCGTTTGTCGTATTCCGTAGCAGGCGTTGCCCTTTTTTTATCTCCATCACGATTTACAATGTCTGTTGCAGTCAATTTAGTTGCCACTTTTGAACAACTCCAAGTTCAACACCTATTATATGCAGCTCAGCGGTATAAGCGTCATTGGACGAGGTTACTAACGAATACCTTTTAATTTTAATAAAATGAGGCCCAGCTTGTGGAAAATGTGAGGTTAATTCCCTAACTTTGCGTTGGTATATTTAAATTGGTATTGTGTTCCCTATTTAATTTTTGTGATTCATTTTTTTTAAAAAAAAAGTATTTTTCTATTCTGATCTGTTCATTGAGATTACACGTATGTACTGTATGCTTGATCTCTCCTTACTCTGTTTATTATAATATAAAAAAGCCTAATTATATTTGATATAAAATATATTATATTTATATATTTTAAGTATATTAGTTTATAAAATTGTTTATTTAAAATAAATATTAAATATATGATATAATTATATTTATTATTAAATACTATATTTTATAATATAATGTAAATTAATAAATTTATTTTTAATATTATATTATAATATACAATCATATATTTATATTAAATATATTTTATGTCATATGTTTATTTATATATATATTTTTAAATATATATAATCTACATTTTAATTATATTTATTATTGTATATTATATTCTATTTACTTTATATTACATATAAATATCATTATTTTAATTTATAATATATATTGTTTTCAAAGAAAATATAATTTAAAAAATATTTTTTACATTTTATTTTTATATATATTAGATTATATGCATCCATGAAAATACATATTACATAGAATAATATATATAATTAAATTCTAAATTCCATATATAAAATAAATTTATAATTGGATATATATATATATAATGTGCACTTTTTCTAATATAATAATATATTCATATTTTTAAAAATTAAATGAAATAGTGTATATAACAATAAATTTCAATTTCATTGTCATTATATTATGTTCCAATATAATTTACATTATATTTTATTTTAACTTTACTATAAATATCATCAAAATGAAATGGAGTCAATTTAAATATTATTGTGTCTAACATACACCTCCAGAGTCGTCTGCCAATACCAATCAGAATATGCAATCCACCAAAATAATCTTGAAGAATAGCAAGTCCTATTAGGATTGTACCTAGGCTTACCTATTAACTAAATGAGCTTGACATGCTTGGCCAACGTGAGATTAATTGTAACCACAATTGGGGTTTGCCAACCATCAACCCATTCTTGCAGGTATCAACAATTGATTTCATAGATTCCATTCGTTCAACATACTAGCTCCCACATGTTGGAACAACTTGCCCTACACCAAATAGTTTATCTACTAGACACCATGAAAGATTTGATATAATTGTATCGCACTCAAGATCTACCATGGAAATGCAACCAACACTTAGGATGATTGTACAAGGAACTAGAGGTATGAGGAAATCATACTTGATAACCAACATTAGATCATCCCTTCAGGAACAACACCACATGACATATCCCCATTATTAATTCCTGTACCAACTATCAGGGCAACTTTCAACATACATGCAACAATCATACGTTTTGGTCTTCACATTCCAATAAAAAGATGGATCCGCTATAGGGGCACACACTAGAAACATTCTAAGAGAGCATGTTTTTTAGTTGATATGTTCTAATTGATGAAATGAGTTTCATCAGGCGAGGGTTATTAGAACACATTAACAACTAGTTGCATGAAGCATTTCCAATAATCAAGTCCCATTTGGTGCTCACTCACTCATCCGTTTTGGTGGTTTGGTTCAACTACCACTATTGAAAGACATTCTTATGTATGTTGGAGCATTGTATGGGGCAAGAATTTAGGGAAGCTTTGAGACAATAATTACATTGAAAATGATTTCTTTGCAAAAATAGAGAAGAGCTAGCATAGGCTATTTTTCGTACACTACTTTCACATATATGGAATGAAATGCCAACACTGCCAGACTAGGAGCTTCTAATGTCATGTTCAAATTCTTGCCTTACCTCTAAAGAATAAATATGTTTTCCCCTTCAATACATTTGTTTACAAAAAATGAATTGGTTTCATTGCATAATAAACATATCCTACAATCATTGGGATTGCCTATTACAACATACAATGCAGAGTAGCTAAGGGACACATCATGCCCCAAATCCAAAGGATGAGCACTTGATGCAAATATTCTCTTGTGCGTCAACCAACAAGTTATGCTAAGTTCTAATTTATGGGTAGTAGTAGGTCTTGTAAATGATGCACATTAGGATAAATTGAAGCAATTGTATACAAAAATGACAACAATCCACTAGATCTTCCATCCTTTGTTGTGGTACAATTCAAACATTACATAGGTCCACCTTGGGACCACATCCAACCAAAAATGTGCACATCATCCAGATTGCTCTTAACATGGCATTGGCCTTAACAATCCATAAATCACAAGGTCTAACAATTGAAATAGTAATAATCAATATCGACAACATTGATTGCCAAGGACTCACATTCATAGCTATGTCACAAGAGTACATTGCCTTGTGGGTCCTTGTATATGCCTCACCTTCACATACCAAATATATGCACACATGTAGGATAGTCTGTATGTTGCACTAAGAAGGCAAGAAGATGATAGCTTAAGGGCATTGTCAAATGGAAATATATAACAAAAAACATACTGTGAACAAAATTATATAGCCATCTATTTTGAATAGGTCGATAATTTTCTTAAATTTAATAGAAAGTTACTATGAATGCAAAGATTTTAATTCACTCTACTTATATTGCAATCTATTTGTATGTTGTTAATTCATGCAAAACAAGAGCAACAACTTGTAGGAGTCCGGACAACACTGAGAGGGGGGGTGAATCAGTGTTGTATTAATTTTCTAACATTTTACAACTTTTTGCAAGATTTCTCTTACAGAACAGATGGAAAGGAATACATTGAGTTTATATGCACAAGACTTACAATAACAGATGTAAACAAAACATGATCAAACCAATAATATGCACACACATAGAAGAAATCAAGACACAACCTTTTTACCAAGTGGAAAACCCTCAGGGGTAGAAAAACCACTCATGAAGTGCCTCACTGGCTTAACTGAAAAACATGCCTCACTGGCAATACAAATTGTCTCACTGACAAATATTAAGGTCTCACTGACCACAAGCTTCACTAGCATAGAAAGGTCTCACTGACCATAAGCCACACTGGCATATTGTGCCTCACTGGCAAACCAAATTACCAACAAATGTAATAAGCAAATCAGAGGGATACTCTGTTTCATTCAATACAAATATATGTCTGTCAAACACCCATTCTATTCAATCTAACATCTGGATACACTCAACAATCCTTTATTCTGATCCAATCAACACCACTGCATATCAAATCTGTATTCTAATCCAACACTTCACAACACTATTTGTTTCATCTCTATCCTTCTTAAAAAATCATAATCAATGCACCTGGAAACAAAATTTATACAAGATGAATGTCTTTTCACTACCTTGGAACCTTTCACATTCCTTCATAAATTTCTCCTTCAGATCACATAAATTTCGCAACAAGACTTTTGAAATTTCACTTCTCTGCAAAAACACATTTGCTTTTCTCCTACAAATAAACTCTTCAATTTTTGATTCATATTCCTGCAAAAACATTCTCTCATAATAAATCTTCAACAAGACAAATTATCTCCATTAAAACCTTTTCATATCTACAATCTCTGCATGATGTTTCATATTCTCCAAAACACAAAAAAAACTTCAATCTGATTATCTTTCCTTCAAACAAATTTTTCATTAACCTCTTCAAATTTTTCTTCAAAAATAATCTCCTGCAAAAAATCTTTTCAACTTCTTCCTTATAAAGAACCTGCAACAAATCTTGAACCAAACAAATTATATCTCTACAAAAAAAATCAATTTCTTTTCAATTTTCATTTTGAACATCCTCCAATCTTTCATCTCCTTCTCAAAAATTTCGTTCATCTTCTCTGCAAACATGATCCTTCATATTCTTTTCAATAATATTCTTCATATCCCAAAAAATCTCCTCAAATTTTTTTTTTATGTTTATCTCTTTTGTGACTTCCAATATACAAAAATATCTTCATAAAGATTTTTCCTTTTTAGAAAAAAAACAATAAAAATCTCCTTAAAAAAATTTCTTAGTATAAAGTTTCTAAAAAAAACTTAAAGCCATAAAAAGGCTTATATCCATAATAGAAACTTTTTTTAAAAAAAAATTAAATACTCCTTACATATCGGGCTCCCACTAATACCATGCACCTTTTATTTCAATGTCATAAAATATGACATACTAGAGTTTCTAAGTTTAAACAAAAAACAAACCTTCCCTTTTTTAATATATCGCGGACCCTTAAAGCATTTTCAATTGTTTTTTAAAACTCATAAAATTGCGCTCCAAAAACATGTGAAGAGAGTCATTTCAAATGACTTCCCGCCCGAGGCCTTTTGAAGAGAGACCGGTGGAGTCGGTTAGATGTATGAGGTGGGCCGGTCACCACCATGACTAGGGACCCCTCCAAACGGTGGTACTTAAGTGGACTAACCCGTTCTAGCAGGTCACCATTCAAATAGAACATAAAGTGTAATAGATAAATGACTGTCAAACAAGGCTGTTTAACTTTCAAGCCCATTTAGGGTATGAGAGATGTTTAGGATATTTAAAACAAATGGTGACACCTTGACCATTAGATAGCCTTCATTTTTAAAGCAACATTCTTGAAGCATATTAACACACCATATCCTCATGAAACCTTTACAAGATTAAAGCAAGATGCACATTGCAGATAATGCCACAAATCAAACTAAAGCTTCCACTGATGAAACTATTGCAAACATTGTAGACCACACACCTAGATATCTCATGAGAACTACTGACATGATTCCCTTTTTGATTTTACTATCCTGAATAATATATTCCAAGGTGATTGCCAATGAAGTACTCAACCATTATTCTTAATGGCAAATAATGAACACATCAAGAACACACTGCATGAAGATGAAGTATTACTGATATAAGCAACCTACCATATGTCAACCTTCTTTAGATCAGGAATCATGACCTCCTTGTCATGTGATTCAAACAAGAACCTTGCCCTAATTTGAAACTATGTGCTTGCATAGTATGTGAATGTCACTGATGAGCAGACTATTCTACATAAGCCAACTGAGATACAACTATGGCAAATTTTGCATTGCACCATCTCCTCTGATATGAACACACTTTTGACATCAATGACAACCTGTCACCATCAATCTCCCCCTTTGTCATTGATGGCAAAACCACCTGAAGCAATTTTTCTTTCTCCCCCTTTTTGACATCTGATGACAAAGATTATAATCTCCCCCTGAGAAAATAACTCCACTGAAAGATGTTTAAAGCTTGATCATAACATTTACAAACACATTACATTATGAGGGCTTTGAAGATATAAACTCCTGTTATCTTGTTAACCAAAAAATTAGAACCACTTATCAAAATCTTGATACCACTTATCTTTCAAAGAATTGAAGGCACTGAATCCAATTTTGCTAAACTTATCAACATTTCAAACATGAAGGCAAAAAAATACCATAAAGCTTGCACAATACCATTCTAAAGATGAAGACTAACATACTCCTTCCTGATAACATCACAAACTTTCAAAACAAACAGTTCTTCAATCAACAACCTTTTTGACCTGAAATAACAAATCTCCAAGATCTTCCATGTATTAAAGATCACAAACAAATTACTACTCAGAAATACCATTGGTAAACACTGACAAGACTAACCATCATAACTCAACTCAACTCAATACTTATCCACTTCCTGAATTAGTCTTGAAGCAACATATCAACTTGAAGTATACCATCCATTTACTGACAGTCAACCTTCTGAACACTTTTGCAAAGAAAATCATAAACATACCAATACTCTTTGACGAACAATTTTGCAGGCACAAAACATGTAGACCCCTCATCACACAGATGCCAAGATGACCATTTTTGATAAGACCTTTACTTGCCTCTGATTTGAAGAAAAACAAGATTCACCATCAATGTCATAAGAGACTCTGGATTGTCATAACTTGAAGCTCATACCTGAAATCACCACACAATTTGAACAAACCTTTCTGAAAGCTCCAAGGTACATGTCATAAACATAACTCAACAAAGCAATAGATATAATCATCAAACTGATTTCCTGATATGAACTATCATCCTGCATATTGTGACACCTTTTCTTGATAGACCATCTTGCTGTTCCTGCACATATTATACTGTCAAATCTGATATATACATAATCATATCTGAAACATACTGAAATCAACAAGAACTCTTGCCTGTTGACTTCATCATTCAAAACAAGATATTATTGCAACAACACTTTCCAAAACACTTTGGATTGCAATGATAATTCAACCTTTGTAATCAACAACATGATCAAGAACAATTTGTGCAATTTGAAATCCTGAAACATCTTTCAAAAACTTGAAATCATAATAAGCCAATGAACACCTGTATCACTGACAACACTGTCATACACTGAAACTCAAAAACATCAGAAACTTCATTTCAAACATTTCAGGCAAGCATGATAAACAAAACAAAATCAACTGATCTCCTCCTGTAACTTCTTGGGGATAAAAAAAATAGAACAAGAACAACTCCCCCTCACATTATACTATCTATTATGCAACAGATGAAATGACTTGTGTAGGATGCACAAGCTTAGATTTTGACTTCTCTTTACTTTCTTTCTGCCTCCAGATTTTCACAGGTGCTTTCTTCCTCCAAACCTTTTCTATCTTTTTCTTTTGCCAGCCTTTCAAATTAGGTGGAGCTCTCCTGCAACTGTATGCTTTATGACCAAGAGAGTTGCAATTATAACAAATTATGTTGTAATCAAAATCAATTGACTGATAGTACCTTTAATCACTCATATTAAGCTTCCATGAAGGATCATACACTCTGTTCATTTTGCAGCTTCTTTGAATATGTCCAACATTATTGCACTTGTAACATACAAGGTTAGTATTCCTTTTGCAATCAACTGCTTTATGCCCAAAATGATTACAAGTATAACAGTAACCATTAAATGAATAGTTATACCTATACATGTAAGCTTGTCTTATAGATGCAGGTTTTCTCAAATTTCTTGTTTGATTGTGCACAAATTCATCTCTCATTTTTCTTTCTGTGGCAACATGACTTAAATCAATTTTCCTTCTAGGAGTCTCTCTTGCTTTTGAACATTCTCCTTCTTCAAAACCAAGTCCAGTAGTGTCTTCATATAGTTTTTACTTACCAAGCATCTTATCAAACACTTGATATTTCTTAGATAAAACCTTGAGACCATCATACTCTTTTCTCAGATTAATAATTTCACTCTCCAGTTTTAGATTTTCAATCCTTGAAACTTCAAGGTTAGAAATTGATCCATCAGCTATCCTCTTAGCTTCTTCAATTTCTGTCTTCAATCTAGCAATTAGTTTATCTGAATCATCAATATATGTCTTTAAACTAATAATTTGACATTCAGCCTCTCCAAGATCTGTAAGAGCTTTGTTTTTTAAATCTCTTTCTTGTTGCAGCTGCAAGTTTAGTTTCTGATTCTCTCTCTTATACTTCTTCAGCTCACTCAGGGCATATATAAGCTCTCCTTCCATATTAATCTCACAATCTTCTTCATCATCATCACTTGTGATGCTGGCTTCTTCTAAATCAGATTGGGATTGAACATCAACTCCTTCATTTGAAAGTTTCCTTTCATGGTCACTCTTCTCAGATAATAAGTTGTTTTCTTCTTCAGGTGCACTACCTTGATAAATTTTTATCAACTTTTTCCAGACATCCTGAGCTGTTTCACACTGTACCACCTTACAAGAAATATCATTAGATAAACCAGATAAAATAACCTTCTTGGCTATATGATTGCAATTAATAGCCTCTTTGTTATTTACAGAGTTAGAATATCCATTCTCAACAGACATCCATATATCATATCCTAAAGAGGATAAATAGGCTTGCATTCTCATACACCAAACTGAAAAATCTGAACCATTAAACAAAGGAGCATCTGAAATCTTTTCTTCTAATACAATACTTGACTCAACTTGTGAGACATATCTAACAACATCTGAATTTGATAAAGATGGGGACTTTTGTGTCTTTTGACCAGAATGAATTTTGACATTTTTCATGCTCTTATTTCTTCTACACTTACCCATTGAACTCCACACACAAGACCTACCCAAGCTAATTAAGCTGCAGAAGGGAAACTGGCTCTGATACCAATTGTAGGAGTCCGGACAACACTGAGAGGGGGGTGAATCAGTGTTGTATTAATTTTCTAACATTTTACAACTTTTTGCAAGCTTTCTCTTACAGAACAGATGGAAAGGAATACATTGAGTTTATATGCACAAGACTTACAATAACAGATGTAAACAAAACATGATCAAACCAATAATATGCACACACATAGAAGAAATCAAGACACAACCTTTTTACCGAGTGGAAAACCCTCAGGGGTAGAAAAACTACTCATGAATTGCCTCACTGGCTTAACTGGAAAACATGCCTCACTGGCAATACAAATTGTCTCACTGACAAATATTAAGGTCTCACTGACCACAAGCTTCACTAGCATAGAAAGGTCTCACTGACCATAAGCCACACCGGCATATTGTGCCTCACTGGCAAACCAAATTACCAACAAATGTAATAAGCAAATCAGAGGGATACTCTGTTTCATTCAATACAAATATATGTCTGTCAAACACCCATTCTATTCAATCTGACATCCGGATACACTCAACAATCCTTTATTCTGATCCAATCAACACCACTGCATATCAAATCTGTATTCTAATCCAACACTTCACAACACTATTTGTTTCATCTCTATCCTTCTTAAAAAATCATAATCAATGCACCTGGAAACAAAATTTATACAAGATGAATGTCTTTTCACTGCCTTGGAACCTTTCACATTCCTTCATAAATTTCTCCTTCAGATCACATAAATTTCGCAACAAGACTTTTGAAATTTCACTTCTCTGCAAAAACACATTTGCTTTTCTCCTACAAATAAACTCTTCAATTTTTGATTCATATTCCTGCAAAAACATTCTCTCATAATAAATCTTCAACAAGACAAATTATCTCCATTAAAACCTTTTCATATCTACAATCTCTGCATGATGTTTCATATTCTCCAAAACACAAAAAAAACTTCAATCTGATTATCTTTCCTTCAAACAAATTTTTCATTAACCTCTTCAAATTTTTCTTCAAAAATAATCTCCTGCAAAAAATCTTTTCAACTTCTTCCTTATAAAGAACTTGCAACAAATCTTGAACCAAACAAATTATATCTCTACAAAAAAAATCAATTTCTTTTCAATTTTCATTTTGAACATCCTCCAATCTTTCATCTCCTTCTCAAAAATTTCGTTCATCTTCTCTGCAAACATGATCCTTCATATTCTTTTCAATAATATTCTTCATATCCCAAAAAATCTCCTCAAAATTTTTTTTTATGTTTATCTCTTTTGTGACTTCCAATATACAAAAATATCTTCATAAAGATTTTTCCTTTTTAGAAAAAAAACAATAAAAATCTCCTTAAAAAAATTTCTTAGTATAAAGTTTCTAAAAAAAACTTAAAGCCATAAAAAGGCTTATATCCATAATAGAAACTTTTAAAAAAAAAAAAATAAATACTCCTTACATATCGGGCTCCCACTAATACCATGCACCTTTTATTTCAATGTCATAAAATATGACATACTAGAGTTTCTAAGTTTAAACAAAAAACAAACCTTCCCTTTTTGAATATATCGCGGGCCCTTAAAGCATTTTCAATTGTTTTTTAAAACTCATAAAATTGCGCTCCAAAAACATGTGAAGAGAGTCATTTCAAATGACTTCCTGCCCCAGGCCTTTTGAAGAGAGACCGGTGGAGTCAGTTAGATGTATGAGGTGGGCCGGTCACCACCATGACTAGGGACCCCTCCAAACGGTGGTACTTAAGTGGACTGACCCGTTCTAGCAGGTCACCATTCAAATAGAACATAAAGTGTAATAGATAAATGACTGTCAAACAAGGGCTGTTTAACTTTCAAGCCCATTTAGGGTATGAGAGATGTTTAGGATATTTAAAACAAATGGTGACACCTTGACCATTAGATAGCCTTCATTTTTAAAGCAACATTCTTGAAGCATATTAACACACCATATCCTCATGAAACCTTTACAAGATTAAAGCAAGATGCACATTGCAGATAATGCCACAAATCAAACTAAAGCTTCCACTGATGAAACTATTGCAAACATTGTAGACCACACACCTAGATATCTCATGAGAACTACTGACATGATTCCCTTTTTGATTTTACTATCCTGAATAATATATTCCAAGGTGATTGCCAATGAAGTACTCAACCATTATTCTTAATGGCAAATAATGAACACATCAAGAACACACTGCATGAAGATGAAGTATTACTGATATAAGCAACATACCATATGTCAACCTTCTTTAGATCAGGAATCATGACCTCCTTGTCATGTGATTCAAACAAGAACCTTGCCCTAATTTGAAACTATGTGCTTGCATAGTATGTGAATGTCACTGATGAGCAGACTATTCTACATAAGCCAACTGAGATACAACTATGGCAAATTTTGCATTGCACCATCTCCTCTGATATGAACACACTTTTGACATCAATGACAACCTGTCACCATCACAACTAACACTATTCAAATTTATATCATTATCCCCCTTTTAACCATCAGAATAACCATTTATGTAAGTAGTTGAATTTGATTATTTTATTTGATTGAGTTACTTGGTGATTTAAAATGTTGTAATCCTATAATGATGTGAAATTGCTTTTTTTATAGGGCTTTGCAGTTGGATCATTTGTATTGCTATCAGTTGTCAAACCAGATTATGGAACACATGTGAAGATATCAATTAATGCATATTTTCAACTATCTCTTGAAATTTTGATTAAAAAATATTGTTCTTCAATTCCTTTTTTCTCCTATAATGAGCTTCACAATCTCTATAAATGGATCAATTCTTCGTACTATTATTATAGACAAGATAATAAGAGAGAATCCCTCAAAAGAAGAGAGATAGAGAGGGAGAGGATATAGAGAGAGAAAGATGAAGAGGAAGAGAGGGAGGAAGAGAGAGAGGAATCTAGAGAAGGGGAGAGATAAAGATATAGAGACAAAGGTAGAGAGAGGTACAAAGATAAAGAGGGATAGAGATAGAGATAGAGAGATAGGTAGACAAATAGAGAGATAAAGAGGGGGATACAAAGTAATAGAGCACTAGAGAGAGACAAATTGCTATAGAGAGACAATAAGACAAAGAAATGTATAGAGAGAGAGAGAGAGAGATTTTTTTTAAAATATTTTTATGTAGCTTTTTGTAATCCAAGGATGTCGCAACATAGGAAACTAAATTATAAACACTACCTAATTTATAAACTTAATGTAAGTGGATGAACACTTAATCTGAAGCTGCTAACTATTCATTGAGACCTTGGTTGTGCACATGATGTCATTTGCTTAGTGACCTACCAATTGACCTCATGTATTACACAACTGTATGAAAAAAAGATTTAAGAAAATCACTAATTGGCCTTCCACAATTTTAGTGTACAATGAGTATTCTAAATGAGGTCTTAAAGGTGAATTATTAGGTCCTTAAGCAAATGATGTGTTGCCCTAAGCATAGCATGTCAAGCTACATAAAATCAAAGTAATAATAATTTCTATAATTTTCAATAATATCCACAATTTATTATCTCTTTCTCTCTATTCTCTATCTCTCTTTACCTCTCTATTTCTCATCTCCATCTCTCTTAGGCATTGCCCCATTGTATGATAAAAAAAGATGAACTTAAAAAATAGAATCATTGATGGCATACTCCTATAAAGATTTTATTCTCCATATAGTATTCTACCTATAACTCCTCTGCACTTCATGATAGTTCCAAACTATTACCAATATTTCTTGATAGGTGCTACATTCAAGGTATGCTAGTGCGTTGTTTTCTTTTGTTTTTTGGGTGACATCTAAACTCTCAAATACAAATGGTAGGATGATGCATCTCAAATGTTATTTCTACTATTCATATTTCTAAATTTTAGTTTCTTAGATATTAAAATGATGCTATTTTGTGTTTCCTACGATACTTTAACATGGTGTGGTAAAAAAAATTATATCTTTATTTTTCTTCAAACAAGCCTTTGGAAGGCATACTTTCTTTAAGCTTTATCTTCTGAAATGGTTTCTTGTGATGGGTTTCATAGTAATCCTTTTCTAAATCTAAGTTCTTTCTTTTATGAAATTTGATTTTATGCACATCCTCTAGGATTTCATTCAATGCTTGCAAAACATGGTTAGCATGACTAATCATATTAATAACATTAGGATTATAATTGGCAACATCCAAGCCTGCAATCAGTCCCATGCTAATTATGCTAAGAAATTTACTCCATATAATTAAAATAATGTCCATAATTATCAATACTTGTTTTTGCTAACCTCTTCAATTTGGGGGAACATGACTATAAAAAAAAAGAAATTACTAATCTATTTAAGTGGAGACAACTACAAAATAAAGTCCAATTCATTACCAATACCATACAGGTCTACAATTGGCAACATCCATACTTGCAATTAGTCCCATGCGAATTGTGTAAACAAATTTACTACATAGAATCAAAATAATAATAATAATGTCCATAATTTTCAATACTTCTTTTTGGTAGCCTCTTCAATTTGGCTAGGAAGTTAGTTATGAAAAATTAAAAAATTATAATCTATTGAAGTCCAGATTAGTACAAATTAAGGTTTCATTATTCTGTCAAATTACACTTGAATGCATTGCATGCCTTTCATAATTCACAATCTGTGAAAATTCATAGAAAATAGAGGAATGCTTCCTCTTTAGCCCATGCCTTGTGTTTTTATTGTTGCCTGTCAGATTATTTTAGGGGCTTCCACCTAGTATCAAATCAAAACCTCCAATTGAATTAATCATTTTATCAAGTCTTTATTTTTTCAAATTCTACACATCATCCACCTCAATCAACTTACCCTTTTGATGTGTTTTTCCCACCCAAATTTTGAGGATAAGCTTGTTTTCTTTACAACTTGTTGTAGATACAACATTTAATTGAGTAGTATACCCAAATGATGCAAAGCAACTTCTGCATATGAAATTAAATTAAATAGAAAGATATATATATATATATATATATCTATATATATATATATATATATATATATATATATATATATATATATATATATATATATATATATATATATATATATATATATATAGAGAGAGAGAGAGAGAGAGAGAGAGAGAGAGAGAGAGAGAGAGAGAGAGGTGGAAAGATAGAGAGGGGGAGGAAGAAGGTAGAGAGATAGAGAGGGATAGCAAGAGGGATAGAGAGAGGGGGAGATAGAGAGGGAGCTAGAGATAGCTATAGAGAGAAGTGGGGGAGAAAAGGGGGAGAAAGAGGTGAAACATAAACAATGATATTAGCTCATCAAGGAAATATGTTGTGAACCACTGGCAGAGCATTTGTACCACCTACCATCCATAATAAATGTATGCTCTAAAAAATACCTATCTAAAAGTCTATTAGATAGAATTATTGTATTATATCAAACTAAGTGTCTTGTAGATAAGTTATTTTTGAAAATAAATTTGTATTCTTTAAAGATGCATGAAGGAGACTTTGTAACCAAACATTTAAATGCTTTTCATGTAGTAGTGAGTCAATTGGCTTTCTTAGATGTAAAATGGAAGAAGAGGAAAAATGTGTCACTTTGATTTGTTCATTTTATGATACCATATTTATGTTTTGAAATGGGGGTGCAGAAGTTGATTTGTATTGTTTAGGTATACCACTCAATTATGTTTTATCTACAAAATTTTGTAAAAAAAACAAGCTTATCCTTAACAATTGGCTGGAAAAAACACATTATTTGATTAAGGATCTGACAATTGACCTTTAAGACCTCTTTGGCTAACCCATTGCATATATTGAATTTTAAGAGCAATGTGTATAAACAATTGAAAAAGGTGAGATTGTTTCTGGGGAGCTACATTGAATACAACATGTCACTTGATTAAGGATCTAACAATTGACCTTTAAGACCTCTTTGGCTTACCTATAGAGAGAAAGAGAGATAGAGGGAGAAAGAAGGGAAGATAGAGATGGAGAAAGAGAGGTTGAGAGAGGGATAAAGATAAATAGAAAAATAGAGAGGGAGACATATATATATATACAGAGAGAGAGAGAGACTTATTATTAAACCACCCCCCCACCTTTTATAAATATAGCATTCTTAAATACAATTTTTAATTCGACAAAATACAAATTTTTAGACATTGATAATTTTTAGTAGACATGATATTTCCACAGTCCATGATAATCATTTGTAAGCTTCTAGAAAAAATGTGTTGTTTTTTTTGCATCAAATACATTCTTTTTTTAAATACATTCCTTCTCTATAGGTATTTGTCATTTTTCCATGAGGGTTGTTATTTGGATGGTGGGCCTCTTTTTGACTAATAATCACCTTCCTTTTAGATAAAATTCTACTCAAAAAATATTGAACACAATGGGCTCCCATGACATAGAATGCATGTCATTTTTGAGGTCTCCATATAATTCCTATAGCATCTACAAATTCAAACAAATCAAAGGTTTTTCCTTGCAAATTTAACATTTTTAGACAATCAAGATTTTTCAAACTAGAATTATAGCATGTCTAAATTTAATTTTAATTCATTTGATCTCCAAATTATGCAAAGGTGTGAAATTACGAAAGGAATGAGGGTCACTAAGTTTAATCAATCTTTGTATCATGTGATGTCCCATGAGAGGATGCATGATGGTAGGCAAGATCTTATGTTTGCAAGAGAATGCCTATTAAATGTAGGTACCACGATGTGAAAAATGAGGATTATGATAAACAAACATACATGCTTCAAATAATATGCATAGGTGACAACTAATGAAATGTAGGTGAACCCAAGTGCAGTGCATGAACAAGATTCTAGAAAGGAGATGCATGCAAATAGCGACTACACACCAAACATGAAGGCTCACACATTTGAAGTAACTACTAAGCAAAACACATAAATTTTGAAGTCCATTAATATTATACACATTTATTCATGACACTTGATAAAACAAAAAATGACATAGGCCATAAAGATACAAGACAATCATCATTAACTTAAAGACATAGCAACTAAACTTCCACAACTCTTCGGCATACCCATTACACACCAAGGTGTGATTGCTAGTAAATTAATAAATTATTAATTTTATACAGATGCATATTTGGATTTCATGCCTTATGCCCAATTTCATTGGAGAAATGAGATGGCAATATCAAATAAGAAGCAAATGCTTTGCAATGTTAGAATTTACTAAAAGTAATGAAGAACCAAGCACAGATAACCACATACACTATTTGACAAACGATCCTAAAATTGAAATTGTGAACTAAATAGAGTTTTAAAAATGAGACAACATGCAAATAATCATGAGACAAGAATGACTCAAACCAAGAATATGCATAACCAAAAAATTTACAATACATGAAGTGAAATGTAAGGTGAGTGGATACATAAATAAAAAAGAAAGGAGGCAAATATGAGCAATGAGAGATGTAATTGTTGGTTAAACTATTCTGCATCAGCCTTGTTTCAAGGGGCTAGTGTGCCATGTGCAAAAGGTCCAACAATGAAAAGCCTTACTAGAAGCAATGTTGAGGGCAATTGGGGTGATCCCAGTAAGGCAATCTCTAGGATTAGAGGGTCATTTGCCTTCCTACTAAATGGAGTAAGCCTAAATCTCTCCACACTATGTGGAGGGGGGGAATGAAAAGGGTTAGAGATTGTTGAATACAATAAACTAAAGCAAAAGGCTCATGCTTAATAGATTTAGTTGCCTTTACAACCATAGCAGAGATAAGTAGCTCATGATGTAATAATCAACAAGAATACATGTTTGTAACAATTATAAGGTGAACAAAGACAAGACAAATATTAGTCAAAGACTCACTTATTATTAAGTCCACTAATCATATAGTAGTTATAGAGACAACATTTCTAGATTTACATACATAGAGGTTCCTCTATTAAAAGCAAAGAGAGACTAGATTCAATTGTCATACTAGGCTCTTCAACTTATCTATGACAACTTGTATCTTCCTTAGAGAAACAATCAACACATCAAGCTCTTGAGCTCAACTACTCTATGAAAACTCTCTATGAAAGCTCTCTATTCTTAGACATCAAAACCAATAATGAAGTGGAGTGGGAAATGTTGATTGTGAATTTCAGAGCAACTACATCTTAGAATCTAAAAACCATCATTATAGAAGGAGACTCGATGATTATGATAAATGGCCCTCGAAAAAGGGAAGAGTCCCAACCAGAAACTCAACTATTATGTAGATGAATTTATAGGTATTAAGGACAATTTGAAAAGCTTAGTTTTCAAATTCGTAGGAAGAATTTGAATACAGTGGGAAATCATTTGGCTAATGCAATAATAGATCTAGAGCTAATTACGGTAATTTATAATCATATTCCTAGCTCATGGAGGGATTTAGAATGATATTTTTTATAAGCCAAACCTAACTTGGCTCAAACTTGTGATGGTAGCCTTGACTTCGACAAAGAAAGTACTAATTCAAGTTGAATAAAAAATGATATTTTTAAGTGATAAACAAAGTTTGGGGTTAGTGACTG
Organism: Cunninghamia lanceolata; assembly: GCA_027924645.1. Taxonomy (NCBI): domain Eukaryota; kingdom Viridiplantae; phylum Streptophyta; class Pinopsida; order Cupressales; family Cupressaceae; genus Cunninghamia; species Cunninghamia lanceolata. The sequence goes on along the minus strand of BSBN01000184.1, from coordinate 28,284 downwards.
TGTCAAATTAAATAAAAGCATGTGCTAGAACTATGCACTTAAAACCTACATGTGCAAAGTGGCATAAAATAAGAGGGAAAAGTATAAGAGTCCACTTTTTACCTCTACAAATATTCATTATTTTTTTTATAACTTAACAAAAAGATTAAAAAAAATAGGTAATATTAAATTCAAAAAATACTATGCTTGTTGACAAATTATGATTTTTTAAAACTAAGTTTTTCAATATACTTCTAATTGTGTTCCTATTGATTATTGTCTTAAACATACCTAGTTTTTTTTTGCAGCTTTATATTGAGAGTCATTATACCTATTAATTATGGATTGATTGTGATTTAGGTGATTTGATGTGACTTTTTATTGATGCATTCAATTATTTTGAAGGTGAAGTAATTGAGAAAAGCTTAAAGAGTTGGAATGTTGTGATCAATGTACAATATTTTACATTGAAGGTATCCCACCATAAATAATGGACACATTAACCACAACATACCAAATTTTTATACAAACTATTATTTAAATCACTAATTAAAAAATTAATAAAGAAATATGAAATTTATTCTCTCTTTAATTAAACTAGAATCTTTATCATTAAAACAATCTTAATAGATTTAAATTCTTAATACACAAGAATGGTCTTCAATAGTTATATTGAATTTTCATGTTAGGAAGGCAAGACAATGAACAAGCCCAGGTTGGTGACAATTCTAAGAATATCTTAAATCCATTTAATTAAATAAATATATTTCCACATAAATGAGGTCAACTAGAAACAAGTGCCACATAGTGGCCAGTACCTACCTTGTAGTGTTGTTATTATAGTATTTGTTTAGTTGTAATTTTTTTTGTTGATTAGCTATTGGTTGTATATAGTATTTCTTTAGTTTTAATTTTTTTTGTTGATTAGGTATTGATTGTATAGACAAATTGCATTCCAATAATTGAAAAATTAATTTTTGAAGAGTGTTGAAATGTCTTGATTAAATAAAATTGAAATCTCAAAAATAATCTAATTTGGTAAAAATAAAATAGGACTAAAATATTCCTTAACTACAAAACTAAACTTTACAAGCTTATTAAATAACACAAATATTTCCTTAAAATGTAATAATACTAATACTTTTATAATTTAAAATGCATTAAAATATTGTAAGTTTGAAGAATAAAATAAAAAATGTAATAACACGACGGAAATGATACTATAGATTTTTAACCTTTGACTAAATAAAATTGAAAAAATAATCTAATTTCATAAAATAAAATGTGTAGAATCCTATTTTTTTAATAATATTATTAATATTATAGTAATTTTTATGTTTAGCTAATGAATCAAAAAATTAAATTCATAAAAACTAGTGGGAGACAAAATTTGTGTTCATAATTTGTTTAACTTAACTAGTGGGAGACAAAATTTGTGTTCATAATTTGTTTACTTGCCACATCCTCCCCTAAAACCAAAATTCTCTCCGCATTTATAGCTTTTTGTTGCACTCTCTGACAATCCGCAGAGAAGAGGTCATTTTTTTTTCAGCCAATGACAATACAGATAAATCATTTTTCAATAATTTTTTGTTAAAAATTTATCATGTTGACATAGGAAAAGTACAAATTTAAATCAAATTTGCCTGACAAGAAAAATAATCTTGTCTTTTGATTGGTTTGCAATCAATAGATTAATAACTAGATAAGTGCGAACTCATTGCAACAGTACCAGCCGAAGGCATGTACTAAAAAAGAACTCATATTAGACTTAGATTCGAACAGTTTAATTACATGCAAAGAAACTTCCGCATGATTAATTTAATCTTTTTGAAAAGGTGTTCCTTTAAAGATGTGTTATCACCAAACGAAGCTTCATGAAGACTTCTAACAATGTTTTCTAGAACTTTAAATAAATATTATACATGTTACTATTCATGTGGGAGATGGCTATTTATTTATTTTTGGCCGAGAAGATTTAATTGATTTTGTAATTTGTTGAGAGTGAGAGTACAAATTAAAGTTCAATCATTCTTTAAATCGTTATAGGTTTTATATTGAACAAAACATAATTTTTATAGATTTTTTTTTAGTCATTCAATTTTACCAATATACGAAAAGCCACTTGATTCGTTCATTTACATTAAAGAGTTGTGTATAAATAATTTTGCTTAAATAATAATACATGATTAAAGAAACTCATTAATAAACAACAATGCTATGAAGAGAAATCAATTGGTTTGGTTGTTTTTACTAAGAGGATAAAGATATACTTGTGTTGAGTACAAGCTTTGCATGCTTGGGTTTTGTCTTAACACACTTTATAGATAAATCTAAATAAATCAATATAATTTAAATTTTAGATAATTTAAGGAGCTATGAATGGATTAAGATGTCATTGAGATAGAAAATGGATGTGTCAAAATTAAATTGAGAGAGATTAGGGTTTACTTTGAAATCAATGCGATATAAATTTTCATTGTTGTGAGGCTATAAAAAAAACCTAGTACTTGAAATTTTAAATTGGACAAAGAATTAGATTCATGTTATGACTAAGACATAGGAATTTGAGGGCTTGAGACAAGACTACACTTGCGATCTAGTTTAGTTGGTGTGGGTCTATCCTAATGATGTCACTTCATCTATTGGACAAAAGTAGATCTTCAATACTTGCAAGTAAGATTCACTTGGATGATATATGTGTGAGGAAAATAATATGGTGCTAAAGAGTGTTGTTGGGAGCTTGTTATGTGAGTGTTGAAGTGTGAAACATTGTTAGCCTTTAGTCAAGCCCCTAGGTTGAGTTAAAATAGTAAAAATAGATAAGGTGACAATGAATACCAATGCACATGTGTTGTCCCTAATTTTTGATAACCCATTTTGAAACTTCAAGTCCCTTATAAGTTTGTTAAATAGTCTTGCTCATTTCTCGAGTCTTGAAGTCATGTTTAATTTGTGATCAACTTGTGTGTCAAAGAATGCCATTGGTTTAGGTAACTTAGGAAATATTGGTCCTCATGTGAGTACCAAATTTCTAAGGAAGATGTAATTGACTATCATTTTTAGGGTTTAAAAGGTTCTTGAGAAGGTTTGCATGAGGTATGAATTTGTGTTCCCAAATCCTCAAAGTTTGGCATAAACAAAGTATTCTAATTTGTGAAGTTTTAAAAGGCATTTACCTCAAGTTTTACAAAATTACTCTTGGAACCCAAAAGATTGTTGTCTCTTAAGGGACAGGGTTTCCAAAGATTGAAAACCTTTTGCATAAAACATACAAACATGTGTTTAGAGTCCAAAACCCTAATAACAAATTATAAAGAAGTGAATTGATGTCACACATGGTAGAAAAGGCATTATAAGTAAGTTAAAATCTCTTCATTTCACACATTGCAAGCACTTGATTTCCTATATACCCCCTATGATGACAACCTATCTCAACTCACGTGCCTTGCATCAAACTATCAAAACTTATCTTGTGCATTTATCCTTCCAAAAACCATTCATGTCATATGTACCCCTATTTTATAATCAACCAGGGATTATATGTAAGTTGAAAGCTCTACATTTCACACATTGCAAGAACATTTTTTCCTCTATACCCCCTATGAAGACAACAACCTATCTCATCTCATGTGCCTTGCATCAAACTATCGCAACTTATCTTGTGCATTTATCCTTCCAAAAGACATTCAAGTCACAAGTACCCCTATTTTACAATCATCCAAAGTTTCAAACATGCCTTCTCAAAATTACAATGCAAATACTTCTCCTCTTGCAACCATTCCAACACTCTACAATCACTAAATAATCCATTAAGTACTATTCAATGAAAGCATAATTCTATTCCTTTATGCACAAAGATTTCATGATTAAGCTAGGGTTTTAGGGTTCTATTTTATACAAATGTTTTTTTCCATCTTTGCCTTAACCAAAGAATTACATTTTCCTTCCACTTGCATAAAAGTTGTTAAGTTGTGTTTTGCAAACCCTTCCTAAATTGCTCCTTGAATTTGAATCCTTCCATCACTTTGGTATTTTGGGCTTTTAGACCCTAATTACATTTTACGTACAATTGGTTTTCTATCTCTCAACCTCTAAAACCCCATTTCACACAACCACTTTGAGCTTTTGGAGAATAACTACATATTTTTGTAAAATCTACAAAGTTGTATCTAAACCTTGAAACCCCACCCAAACATAATTTGAAAGTTTTCTTACAAATCACCTCATGTCCTCTCCCTAATCAAAGATGATAAAATAAAAATTGAAAGGAGTCGTTCCTTCTTCAAAGATCACATTTGAACTTGCTCAAAATTAATTGAGATTAACTTGGGGCATGTGAGTCTTGAAGAGTTTCATACAAGGATGGAAGATGTTAGTAAGATGAAGTTCCCATGGAATGTATTGTTGCAAGTGACATTGTATAGGTAATTGCATTGCCTATTTGTATACAATCTCCATATCTTGTCATGCTTTGTGCACAACAAATTATAATCTAAACACTAGAAAAATTAGGAACTCATTGAATCAACTAATACTTGAAATAATGCTAGACTATATAGAAGAGATTTATGAGACACCAACTTACACAAAATATGACAAAGTAATAGTGGATTCCTTTAGAGAATATTATGAAGAGAATCCCAACACATGCAGTACAGTCCTAAATAACTAGTGGCTTAAGAACAAGAAAGGTTCTAGGATGCCCAAAACACTTCACACAAGTGACTTTCATGAGGAAGTGGATGATATCATCATCTTGTTAAATAGGATCCTGGGGAACCCCACAGCCATAGATTTTTGTTCATGGATGATCCATTTCATTACCAATATTTTGAAAGAAAAACAACATATTGACTAGGGAATTCTCATAAGCAATAACTTGCATAATCAATTATGCAAGGTCCAAACGACCAAATGTTTCTACATAACTGCATACTTGGTATATTCATTGGCTAGAAGGAAAATTCTCTTTAGAGTTGAGAGAGTGGGAAACATGGAGTTAGTACCTAATCATAAAAAAGCTTTATTAGCATTACCCACAATTATAATTAAAGGAAAATAAGAAAGACTTCAAGCAAGTAAACAATGCATTAATTTTCTACATCATAAGAATTCTTGAAAATGATTTGAACAAGCACATGTCAATTGTTCAACAACATCAACAATAGCTAGATGAGGAAATTGGTTTGAATTTGGTCCTAAACATTTACATACATTAGAATGTGTGGTTTTATGGGTGCTCCTTACAAGATCCCCAAATACAGTAGTGACAAATTAGTGTTGTTGGAACTATGCAAACAAATTGTTGAATTTCAAAATATCTTTCAAGTAAACACAAAGCAGGTATTCACTTTCCACTTTCTATTGGCTATTGCACATGTTATACTTTCACCTAGGCTAAAAAGTGTAGAAGCAGAGATGTCTTTAGTAACTTTGAATTTATTTGAAAAGAGACTATCATTTGATCCAAAAGGAGTTGTCAAGAAAGCAGATGGCCTTGCCTATAAACATCAGCCAAGCCTCAAGGCTTTTGGGTAGATTGCAATGACGAACATGGAATCTCTAGGAGGGATTATTATGGGCTCATTACACTTTCCAAATCAAATCCTTTGAAATTAAGAAAGTCCCCAAAGATGTATTAAATGACGGTCATGTTCTTGATCCTATATACAATGAGCACCACATTTATAATAAACCAATCTTGAGAATGAATTAGTCAATTCCAAAGGTTAAGACCATTTACGAAAGAACCCAACGAATTGTTGAAAGAAGTTTGACTTGGTTGAAATAGAAAATCAAAGAATCCAAAGTAGAGAAAGTTTAATATTGTCTTAAAGTAGAGTAGGTAAGAGATCCTCTCAAAAAGAAGAAAATTGTTTCTTCTACCAAAGCTTGAATGCCATACAAACATCTACTCTCAAAACCATTAATGTGGATGAAGAAGATTATCCCAAAGATGATTATAAATTGCTCAAGAAGAAGAATCCTACACCCAAATTTACTTTTCCAAGAAAAACTCAATGTATAGAAGAAGCTTAGTATCTTTCTTCTCCTCAAGATCAACCTTTAGTAAATATCACTTAGAGGAGATACAACTGTCATAATAAACAATGTGGCTATATATTTTATACTAGTTATATATAGATTCAACAACATCTACCTATAAAATAATATTGGGTTTAAAGGAGTTACCTTATCATAAATGTTTATGATAAATTTTCACGCACATTTAAGAGCCATCTTTACGGCCAATTGTAATTAGTTGCATAAGACATGACTTGGGTCATTTATAAGGCCTAAGATCACTCTAAGAATAGGACCAAGAGTAAAATAAATGCAACAAACCTCTAGAAAATCCCACAAAGATGATATCAAAACTAAAGAAGTCAAAACCAAACTATATGCAATCATACACTATTATTGACCATACTAAGAAAAGTCCTACCCAATATCTTTTTATATAACTTCATTCCATTTATTAATTTTTTCCACTTATTAATTTTGAATCAATTGTAATTCAATGTGATTTAATAAAAGATTTTATTGAACCATTTTATTATCTACTAGAAGATAGAAGATATTATATAATATGATTCTGGAATCTTCTAGACCAAATACAGTTTTCAAGGTGGGGCATTGAATCTGATCACCAGCTCCTTCACACCTAAGCAGTAACGACAGATGGCTCACTTTCATCCAGAGGACAATAGTTTCTAGAATCTTAGAGGAGTATAAATGCTTTCACATACTCTTATCATTAATCAATCTGCTCTGTTCTGTCGTTGTACAAGAGGCATTTAACTGGATATAGTTTCAAGATAAATCAACAGCCTTTCTTTTGTTGGGTAGTTCTGCAATTATAACATGGCATTAGATAGTGCAGCGTGGGAATTGGCATTGGCAATGAAGAGACCGTTGAAGACGGATCTTTATATGCTTCATACCATTTATGAGGAGGAGGAGAGCACTTATGATTTATCATCCAGTGATAGCATGCAAAAATCCAAATTTGAGAGGTTTTCACATATAGCAATATTCATGGGTGTTATGGCGTCAATGCTTTTTCTTCTGGTTCGTCCTCTTCTCAAAGCAAGCACCGTTGTATTAAATTAGAAAAGAGTCTGGTGGTCCAACCATGGAAAGCCTTACCAGAAGCAATGCTAAGGGCAATTAGGGGTAAAGCAATCTCTAGGATTAGAGGGTTGATTCCCTTCCTACTGAATGGAGTAATCCTAAATCTCTCCACATTGTGTGTGGGGGAATGAAAAGGGTTAGAGATTGTTGAATGCAATAAACAAGAATACATCTAATTCATGATGAAATAATCAACAAGAATACATGCATGTAACAATTATAAGGTGAATAAAGACAAGACAAATAATATTCAAAAATTCACTTATTATTAAGTCCATTGATCATATAGTAGTTACAAAGACAACATTGCAAGAAATATACATCTAGAGGTTCCTCTATTAGAAGAAAAGAGAGACTAGATTTAACTATCATACACAGCTCTTTAGCTTATCTATGAAAAGAATCTTCCTTAGAGAAACAATCAACACATCAAGCTCTTGAGCTCAACTGCTCAAAATTCCTCCCATGTAAAAGGCATGTGAGCCAGTACACATAAACCTAGTCTATCGAGCCCACAATAGCTTTCTCCCTAAAATTACATTTGAAATTCAAATCTATAGAAAGAAGATAATGTTGAATTCTCCAACACCTTAATTATTCTTGTTGGTGGTTAGCATGGCTTAAATTTGACATTTGTATAGTTGTATTTAGGCATTTTTTGCTGTAAAATACAATCAAAATTTTTTTAAAAACCATATCATATGAAAGGAGAGATTTTGGACAAACTGTCAAAATTTATATAGGATTATGTTGATATATATATTTGGTTTTTATATAATCTACTTATACTAAGGTATGTCATAGTATTTTAAAGGCAACATTGAATAGATAACTGTCATAAAAAAATTGCTTGATAGGCAAGGTCGATTGTCAAATTTAGGCCCTGGTGGTTAGACGCAACTACACAACCTTCTATACTTGGTCTATGAATCCACCACCTAGGATATGCACTTATCAAGACATTAATAGATGAAACTTTCCATTTGGGTACTATTTGAGCATTGGCCATGAATGTTGAGCTATATCATTCTAGGAATTTTAAATTTGTAATGTAGTGAATCTCGCCTATGCTAGTCTAATGTTGTAAACTCTCTTAGGATGACATGGGAGCAAAAATTGCATAGTTGAGATGTAGGAGAAAGTCATTATGTGTTGCAATGCCCACATGTCACCTAGACCACTCAATGAGGTCTTTGGTGGTAGATCAAATGGTGCACATTATTTTTTAGAAATCTTGCCCTCTACCTTTCTATAACCCTAGGAGTGTACCACACATCTCTAGTAAATTAATGACTTAACTCATACCAAAGATAGAGGTGGCGCTTACTAGTATTACATAAGACACCTATTGTTTTTCACTTTTTCGTAGTTTGGCCACATGTCATTATGTCAGGGCTTCTAGGAAAATTGGCTTTGCCTCTTTTAAAAAGTTTTGCAAGTTGTTAGATTGAATCTACTTTGGAGGATTAGATGGTGCATGTTTGATAGGACTTTAAACTTCTTCGAACTACAATAGAGAACAAAACTACAAAATATGATTCAAGTAGGAAGGCATGTAAATTCCATGGGGCATTGTTATTCATTAGAGATTGAGGTGGGATGAATCTATTACTTGTAGTGAATAATTCACTATAGTTCTAACAATTCTCAAGGGTTCTTTCGCTTGTGTAAGGAAAGGAACCCAAACATGCCTATCCACTGGGCACAGAGTTAGCCAACAAAGATTAAAATTTAAAATTCTCAAAATTTATATGATACATATCTGTTTAAAGATGCCTTAAAGAAGCCACGAGTTTTCCCAATTTTTGTCCTTGGGTAGGTTGATCCTAGTGAGTAGGTTCTACTTCCACTCTAGCTCTTTTGTATGTTCATACATATCTACTAGGATTGTAAGTTAGCAGTCTATATAAGGATCCCCAAGTTAATATCTAGCTTGATTATGACCAAAATTTTCTCTATTGTTGATGAAGGGGATAATCCATCTAACTTAGATTCATCTAGACCTTTAATTCTGATAGCCCCTTAGAACGTTCCTAGTGGCAACACCTTGTCATTTTAGTCCATTAGGGAGAGGAGGCCACACTTAATCAATCTCTTTATGTAGGACTAGACATTTACCACTGCATTAACCACAACCCCTAGCTACACCTTGCACTCTTGTATTATTTTATTCTTATCAAGGACATCATTAATTTGTTGGGCAACAACAAATCGACTATCAATTTTGATGACATTCAACTTGAGGGGATCACCATTATAGATTCTTGTGGTGGTAGCATATGCATCATTGAGCATAGGCGTGAGAGTTGGTTCTATTGCATCAATCTCCTTTTGCACCATGGAGTAAAGAGTTTGGGTATACTCTATGAAGTGAAGGGCTAGAGCAAAGGTAGGTGTAGTTTATAAAATCTTCTTCCAATATTGCCTTTTAAGGGCATGAATCAACTTGAGGGATCCCACAGAGAGTTTGAGCTCCTTTGTCTTGGTATTGAGCTATTAGATTTATTCTTTTTCTACTTTGAGCCTCTGTTCCAGGTCATTTCTCTTCTTTATGAGACCATTGATGGTTTTCTTTTATGTCTCCCTTTAGGTGATGAGCTTGGTAAGCTATTTGTCTTGCATGCTTAAATTTAACTTCATGGATCGCATATCACTTTCTAAGGCCTTCTATTATGCCACTTGAGCCTTTACCTTATCTACCTGCTTGGTGAGGAAGTCAATAGTGGCCTAAATTTGGTGACACTTTCTCCTTTGGTGGCCACGAGATCCATCCTAGCTTTGGCAAGCTCAATTTTATCCTCTGATACATGCTTCTCTACATGTTGAGCCTACACATCTTCTCCTTCAGTAGCCTTGTTGGACATAATGGACACTTATCCTTTAAGGGCCTTTATTCACCTTGGTTGTATCTATCACCTACTTTTCTTTCTTAAACTCGTCCTCTCTTTTCTTTAGTTCTTTCTCTAATCTAATGAGAGATGAACAAACTACCTTGGCTCCCTATAAGCAGAACTCAACCTTGTCTTGTTCTTTAGTATCTTTTATGCTTATGTTGATAGCCTCCATTTGGTAGTTTGTGATTTGCATTTGTCCTCTGAGCTTGTCTACTAGGAGAGTGAAGTGGGTGAAGTGAATATCTTATTGCACTAGATCATACTTGGTGCACACTCTTCTAGATGCCAAAGTGGTATCTTGTTTGGCCTTTCTCTTGGAATCCTTTTGTGAAGATGTAGTCTCAATTTACACCATTTGTTTATGTTACAAAGAAAGATCCCATGTGACTATTATTGCTTGAGAAGACTGGGTAGCCCCTTGGGGAGGTGTTGAAGTGGGTGAGGCTACCACATGTGTAGTTGTGGAGGGTGGATGTATGTGATGTGAGGATTTACATAGAATGGAGAGAGGGTGAGGGTGGTAGACATTTGTTGGAATAGAATGGAAGGTGTCTAGAAAGTCAAGAGATGATAACTGCTAACTAGTGGTGCGAATTGTCCAACGGGAGAGGATTTTGTGAGTAGTAGTATGAAGGATAGGGGTACTATGGTGGGAGTTACAAATATTTTTATTAAAACTGGAAAGCAATGATAGTAGAAGTGTGAGGGAGAAGAAATGGAGGTGGTGGAGGGTATTGGACATACAAGGATTGTTGCATAGGGGGAATAGGTGGGGATGAGGGGATAACTTTAGGAAAAGTCAGAGGAAGTGATTGATGTGCATTAGAATGGGAGGAGGCTTTAATAGCATCCAATGAGATAGGGGGAGTAGTAGTGTGAATAAAAGGAAGAGCAAAGGGAAGAGAAGTACTTATAGTGACAGCTATAGGATCTTGTTGTTGGGGTGCATTAGATGCTAGTAACTCTTTGGTTTCTTTCTTTTTCTTCTATATTCTTTTCTTTGTGAGTAGCTAATCCACCTTTTCAATCTTCCTCTTATTTTGATCCTTGAGGATATCATCACCCCAACAGTTGTCTAGAATAAGCTTTGTTTTCCCTGCTAGTTCTTTGTGATGGTTGACCTATGATCTTGACTTAACCTTGTGTCCTAGGAGATTTTATCGATGTTTGGCTAGGCACTTGTCTTGCAGCCATACGACCAATGGTGGGAGCTCTTGTTGCTTGTGTCGATGTTGTTGTAGTAGGGACCCTTGATGCTAGTAGATTGCATATTTGTACCTTGATGTGCATAGTTGATATTAATGGTCCCACACCAATGACAAATGCTACTTCTAATTTTGTAGCATGAGTTGCTTCTATTACATCCTAAAGCTAGGTATAACCGACTCTATTCTTTCACTTTTTGAAGAAGTAACCTCTTATTGTGGTTAGCTTTTTGGTAGGCTATGTGAAGAGGTGGGGTTGCCATTGACCTTTTTATAGGTCATCTCACAAATATCATCATCAGGTATGTTATTTGTCTTTTCTCTGGGATGGCTAATCTCTTAGAAAATTTCTAATAGGCCATGATCTTCTCCTTGCTCAACTACTCTCTTCTCAGTGTTGATAGCCAATCATTGAACATTTTTGGGTCATATTCTTGTAACTTCTTGTAAAATGTTTCATATGACTAGATTGGTTAGGGCTCTTGGTCCATTGTTGGCTACTTGTCAACAAATTTTGCAACAATTTTCTTCAAGAAGGTCCCTCTTGGCTTTGATTTCTAGCTAGGGTTGGTGCATGAACTTACCTACCTTTATTCTCTTTATCTTTCTTAATCATGCCTTGAATAAACTAATGGGATCAAAATTCTAATGATTATGGACCTTATCGAGTTGTGTCTCTCTTGATTTGACATCAAGGACATATGTAGTCTTTCTCTAAGTGTTGGTGATATCACAACATGTTTGCAAGAGGGTGTAGAATGTAATTTTACCCCTTTCATTACCAAATTATAGGTTTTCCTCAAGCACTCTAGTGAAAATATTCTTGATGGGTAGAGTCTTGGAAAGTTTTACATGGATTGGATAAATTTGTAAACTCTTATGATAGCGTGTTTGGCACCGTAGAATTGATATCCATTATGTAGTGATCTCAAGGTAGTCATACAAGCCTTATTGAGCTTGGGAATTTCTTTGTTCACTAGGAGAGAATGGTTGGGCATCAGGAATTTCTCAACAAAGCTATAGTAATCACAACTTTGGTGGAGAATAGGAGTGTGAATAGTGACTAAGACACTCCCCTTTGTTGTGTGGGAGCAGGTTGTATTGATGGAGCAACATGTGTGCAAGCATGGATGGCTACTTGAAAGTCTAGGTGACTTCTAAGTTTTTTAATTGTGTTCTTATTTAGTTTTGAAGGTGTTGGGAAAAGTCTAGCTAGAGGACTTCTATGGGAGGGATCCTAGCAAGTAGATGGGTAATGATGTGTTGCTCAAGGTAAACCATTTAACATCACACATGCCAAGAAGATATGCTACCATGCTGTAGACACCCGAGTGTTTGAATTGATTCAAGCAAAGTGAGAACTTGATGGGATTTGAAATATCTAGGCTTGAGACATTAGTGTGCTTATGACATAAGATATTTGCATTTTAATGAGTCAATATATTATCCCATAGGGTGGCAAGGGAGTCAAAATTCAATTTGAATAAGCCAAGGGAATACCTAGTTCATTTTTCATATTATCTCGTTAGAGATGATGCATTTGAATTGGTTGGTTTGGCCATTCCCCTTAATAGTTCTAGATGCAGCATTAAACATCTTGCAACCTTTGATAACAACCTCTAGACATGGGTGGACAATGGGGTCCATGTATTTAGTAAGATGGGAGGTCTGTATCTAGTGTAACATGACTTCTCATATTACTCAGAATTACATGTACAATTTACTAGGGAAGTAAAACAAACATGATTAACATGAGTGAATTTTTTTTTATCATTTGCATAATCACAAAGAAATAAAAGCATATCTTTTCTGAATATTTTCAACCTTGAAATTACAACATATTCAAAGATAGAATCATAGTGAAATCATTTCACTTTACATTTACCATACATAAATTACACTTGGCATAAAGAATAGTTTTACATCATAAATTTGACTATCATAAGTCATATCATGAAGTACACTACATTTGGAATATTGATATATGTCTTCACAAGTCTTAGTGATTCATCTGCTACAGAGGGAGAGCATCATCTGAGTGCTTTACCTCCAACCACAGACCAACAGTCCCCTGCACACCTTCCTTCCTAAAAGTGGCCCTGCCCTTCACGAAGAGTATAGACATAGAGAACCAACAAGTTGCCATCTGAGTCCTAGTGTTGTGTCCTACATAAGAAACATAGTCATACAATGATAGATTCCTTCTAACTGATTATGACACTATTGGCTGGTTATGCAAATATGGAGCACTGTGAATCTATTGATGTACGCAAAGACAAATGCATCACTTTGGCCAAAGTTTCTATAAAAATACATGTTTGTAATAAATGTAGTTGTATGTTCACACACCTTTGACTCGACTTGGAGACTACCTCATCCTACAATTTGAATTTCTTCATTTAGTAACTCTATACATAAACTTGTCTACACTGTAATCCATTCTACCCAATCTAACTTAGAACTAATCCTTAATCTAGGATATACATGCAATATATAGGTTTCTAAGGTAATTCTAACCTTTCAGAGAGTCCCCCTTTGCATACTTGCAATTTCTAGGGTCTATGACCTCCTGTCATTCTACTTACTAACTCAAATAGAAAAAATATTTTGTGCAATATAACAAGTTTTGATTCTATCATATAATCACTTAAATTTTTTAAAGTACTACTTAGACTCTTTCTGTCTTACTCTATGGTTTTCTTGACCATTCACCATCGACCAATATTTATAAAAACAATGTCATATTCGACATAAGAGTTATAAGTTTTCTAAACCCTTCAGGTTATGATTCTATGGTTTAACTTCTCTAACCCAATGCATGGAAATATCAATACCCTTCTTTTCCAAAGATAATAACATATATATAATAGAACATAGGAACAAATACCTCTAGTCTTCCCTAGACCAGTTGGCATTGTTCAAATTCACATTTCACATAACATGAATAAGCATAGTATACTAGGTATGTCCTTATTCATATATATCTTAATGGATACTTTCATTTTCTTATATCTAGTCTTTTGACTAAGTACAATCTTTCAACTCTTAATAGGTTTGAAACATAAAATATAATATAATACTTTCAACCTTATGGTCTACTTAAGTCTACTGACTCTCAATTAAAGATAGGTTATGAACTCATATATATACATCCCTTGCATATGTTCCACATAAACCTTTATCAACAATATTAAGTACAAAAGTTGTGTGAGTTGAGTTTCGAATCTCCCATCATCCCTCAACTTGGAATAGTTTATATCAAGAATATCCAACATTGGGTTAACTATGTCTTATGTGCACCTAGTACTAAAATAATTTTTATTAAACATATATTACATATGTGAACCATAATTACCCATCTCCTAGTATGCATATACCCTTGAGCTGATTAAATACTTTTGGTCTTGAACCACAAGAGGAGTTGGTTATATCAGCTAATATACTTATTCTCCATATGATTTGACATATAAACATTAGTTGCTAATAAAAAAGATTTCTAGGTTTCCACTTGCTTGGTTCACCCATTCCATTGGATCTGTATTTTACTATGACAAGAAGAATTCTATTTAACATAGGGAAAGCTATATTCAAGTTGTAACATAGTTACTCTAATATCATACGAAATTACCTTACCATAGTATCTAATTGGAGAAATAGTGATTATGCACTTCAAAAGGCAAGAATAAATCTATGGATTAATCATAGTCTTCCTCATAACTTTATGGAAATTTTTTCATTTTCATAGGTTTCCTTTTCTTACTTAGAATCCAAGTATAATATGTTATATAGTGAAAAAGGAGAATGAAGAAGACTAGCATGCACACTAGATCAAACCCTCTTCCACAATAACATTCAAGGACAAGACCAAGCCAAATCACTACCAAATGGAGGTGGACTTAGCTACAAATCTTGTACTCATGAGTGCTATGGAAAGATATGATTTAATCAAGCCTTTTATCAAACCCTAGGTCAATCAATGCTCTAAACCCTAGATTTGCAAAGATCTAATTATAACAGGAGATGTACATCAGCTAATCAAAAACCAAGTTCACAAGAGTGATCAAGAAGATATCATAACCTGTGTCTCAGAAGCTGGAATGCTAAAAGACTATTTTAGGGTTTCCCAAGTCCAAGAAGATAAAAGATCTTCAAAAGCTTCCAACTGGAGAAATGTTACAGAGGCTGCCCTAATGCCGGATTTGATGTCTATTTAGGAAAAAGGACTATTTTGCAAGCACCCAAGTCTTTTGCAGAGGAATATTCCAAAAATGTTGTCAGATCCCAAAGCCCTTTTCCTTACTCAATCTTCTCGTGCCTTCCCTTTTTCAGATCTTGCACCTGTAACTTGCACACAAGAAGAAAAGGGATTTGTGAGTTATGGTGTTTAGGGACTTGCCTCAGTCAAATCCCAAGATAGCATTCAAGCTTCCCAACACCATTTTTTGATGGATAGTGTGTGCCCTTGTAGGACAGAGGCTAAACACAAATCAATGGGATGAAATCAAATGATGATGAACACAAATGATATCACTTATGTGACGAAACCCTTAAGAGGCTGAATGCTTCTCAACTCATAAGGAGAGATATATGATAACTTCAAAACCTACAACAACACACAATGACAATAAAAATATGCTCTAGAATAACAATGAATTCTTTGAATGCTCTTTACTCCAATGCTTCAAGTTGGCTATCTCTATCTAGGTTCATAATGAATTTAAAAACACACTTATATATGCTTTCTCGCTAACATTCATCAAATTAAACTAAAAGAGCTGACAAGGAGAAACCCTTTTAAAGGTCTTAAGCTGATATTCATTTAAATTTGCCCTGACCAATCAGGGAGGACTTGGGCATGGGCACCCAAGTCCCAAGGCACCTTTTTATCCTAGGTAAGGCTAAGCATGGGCCCCTTGTTCCTAGTTTGCATTGGTTTCAGGGGCCTTTGCATCGGGATGAATATTTAGAATGTATAATGTTATCAGGGGATCTAGGAGCTAAACAAGGAGGTAAAAAGACATGTGTCCACTTTTTACTCCATAACATTTAGTCCCCACTTTAATGTGTGTATGATCTTATGATCAGTACATGGATTAAAGTATGGTTGAAGCACATAAAACACATCAAACACTAGAGCAAAGACACACCCTAATTTTGAAGGACCATTTCTAGCCCTCAAGCTTAGGAAAACATAAGAAAACACTTGAAAGTCACATAAGGCAAAGTGAATACAATAGGAAGCACACAATACATGAAGAAGATAGTAAAGCACTCAATACATAGAGAATACATGAACGTAGTCATGTAATACACAAGGTATACATATGATTAACAATTATATATCCCTAACTAGGTGATGGGGGAAGCTCATCGCTATGCGCTACCATCAAAAGCACATAAAACACACAATGTGGAGGGAGCTCATCGCTACGTACCTCCACTAAAACATGCAAGACATGCAAGGAAGACATAGAAAACACATGGAATACATGAGCATCGTAGAGTATGTGGTCGACACAATGTACGTCTTATACACAACAAGCACAGGTGATAGGGAGGATCTCATCGCTATGCTCCGCCATCTAAGAGACGCCAAACACACCTGACAGTTGAGCTACACTACCACAACCACCAAAGACATGCTTAAGGGTGAATAACTAAAGATCCAACCCCGCCTCTGCAAAGGACTTTTTAAAAGGATGTACAACCACTCAAGGGAATACACAATCCTGCCTTCTGCAAAAGGGATTTCAAAAACATACAACCCCACTTGCATCGCAGAGATGCCTTGCGGTGAAAAGGAAACATATACACAAAGATAAAGTACACAAGCCCACTTGCATCACAGATACACATTACGGTGAAAAGGAAGCATACACCACACATTTTATCACAATGTCTAAGATAGCCAAGCATTTACCACAGTATACGCCCCCACCTTAAAGTGGTTGATCTCGCTTGCCAATATCAAACACATTTAAGGTAAAGTAAAAACATGCAAGGGAACAAGAGCTTCCGCAAAGCCCATGCCCCAAAGTGACATGTGCTTGTAATCACTGATTGTTCCCAACAAACCCATCAATATCGTTTGCTAACAACCATTATTCAACAATATTTAAGCTTTGGTTAGAAAATCTATTCTAAGATAACAACCAAATCAATTCATGAAAGTTATACAGAAATCATTTATCATATCACTTAATAGACCAAGGCTACACTTGCAGGTTCAAAACTAAGTATAGCCATGAGGTTATACTTCCGGTATCTCAGAATCGAGTGTAGCTACAAGGTGAGATACAAAACATTCCAAAGTGCCTAGAAGCATTTTAGAGTATTGTAAAGGTTTGTTACAAGAAATTTCACAATACAATACATGATCACATCACAACATGAGGTGATTCTACTAGTCAAGTGTCAGTAACATATTAACCCCATCTTAATATAAGGACTAGGTCCATTTATTTTCTTGTTGTAGGGACACATCGTCCTTATCAGTATTTACTTGTTATTGTCATCCACTGACTAGTAGAGCCATAGAAGAATAAAACATGAAAAATGAGAGAGGAGACAAAAGTGACTTAGGTTTACAACGTGGGAAAATTCCCCCAAGACATTCTCCACAACGTTATGTCCCCAAGGCACCACACACAACAGTTACAATAAGAGATAGGAAAATGGAAGAATAGAGAAACAAATAGAAGTATCATGACAAAGGTAGTCTCCTTGTATCCTTAACCTTACAAGAGTATCAAGGGTCATCCAAGGAGACCTAAACAACATTTAACACTACATGGGTGAACACAACACAATGCTAATAACATATATATCTAGGAGGAGGCCAACCTTGAGTGAAATTGGAATAGGTGCTAAATCAAGTGTGGCTAAATGAGGGAGAAATACTTACCCGATTCAATGGTATATTTCCTAGCAGAAAATCCATGTTTATCATCTTAGGATATATCATATTTAATCTTGAACTTGGCGATATTATATTAACATTAAGAGTAGGACGATGATAGGATTTGGTGGGCTTCAAAGGATGGTATCCAATACCAGCCGAAGAGCTATGTGTAATAGCTTATAAGGGGACCTTGATTCCTTGTTGGTTTACACCACAACCATTACCTACGTAGTCACAATTTTTGTAAAGGATTTGAAATCCATGACCATATAGAGAGAGAGTCCATCTCTTTAGAAGAAGGTGGGGCCTCAAAATTCTCATATTCTTTAGTATAACTAAGAGTATTGTCTTTTTTTTCTACTAAAGAAACCTTAGGTTTCTTAGGTATTTCCAAAGATTGCTTGGATGAGATTGAGGAAACTTTTTATGCTTCAAGATTAGCATTATTAAGTTTATATCCCCCTATAAAGGAAAGAGTAAAATTTAATGAACCCTAATCATCACCAAGAATTGCATTCGATGGTGATGTTGAATCTTGCACAACATTATCTATGACAAGTGTATTGATGAATCAACTTTTAAGTTATTAAGAAGATTGTGATTTATAACTTGTTTTTCTGCCTCAAATTGTAAACAACTTTTTGGATTTGGATCAGCTTTAATGGTGTGAAGTTTATTTTCATAAATAAACTTTTATTGATCGATGAAGAGTAGACAGAACTGCCCCTATGGCATGAATCCACGGTCTACTAAGAACCATATTATATGAAAGTACATCAGGCATGAGATGAACACAGATAGATAATGTCATGGGTCCAACCTTTACGGGTAAAGTCATGGTACCCAGGGATTGTCTACTAACATTATCAAAGCCATGAATGTGAAGTTTATCTAGTTCGATTAAAGATGTATCAACCTTGATTTTATGTAGTAAATCAATGCCATAAACATTAAGAGCCTCTCATTGTCAATAATAACTCACTTTATCAACTTTTTTTGTGACAGATTATAAGAGGATCATGTTGATTTTAAACTTCAGTTGACGGTAATTCATGTTGTTGAAATAGAATATCCATTTTTGTTGCATGCATATAATCTAATAGAGTTGCTATATAATTAGGCTTAACAGGTGGTACAATCACCTTTTGTAAAGATTCCTGGAGCATTATGTGGTATGTAGGCAATGTTTTTATGAGTTCCCAAAGGGAGATCTTAGTGGGAGTAGTAGGAAGCTACTCAACAAGATCATAATCCTGACCAACTTTATGAGTAAGATGAGGTAGTTGAGGAAGCATAGGTTGGGAAGTTGGTAAAGTGATCAGAATGTTTGATTGTTTTTTACTTTGTTTATTATTTCATTTATTGTATGTGTGAGAAACCACAATGTAATAGGGTTGTTGCGACACATTTTGATACTCTTGATGTCCTTGAGTAACTTGTTTTGCTAAATTGAGAATGTAACCCGAGGGTCTAGGTGGTTTTGGAGCACCTTGAACCATAATCACCAGTTTGAAGCAAGGAGGCACATTAGGTGCCCCATGCACAATGATTTTAGGAACATTAGTACTCTTATTCACTATCCCCTTAGTGGGTGGAATAAGTCCATTAATGATTATTGAATTAACATTATTTTTACATTGATTAAGCTCAACATCCATCCCTAGAGGATTTAGTGTCATAGACCTTTCTTCATCCACCAATGCTTCATCTTTTGAAATGAGAGCATTGGAATGAAGGAAAGGTAAAATCTTGTTAGAAGAATTGTCAATGATTGTATCTTTAGTGATGTCCAAGGGGTTTGAGCATGCATCCAAAGGAGAACTATTCATTCTTTTCACATCCTTAGTGATGTCTAAAGTACTTGAACATTCAACCAAAGGAGGAATAGGATGACTCATAGAATCATCATCATCATTATATACTTTAGATAGTAGATCCAAGGCATTTTTCATGATTTATAGTAGTAATAGAAGAAGAACTTTCACAATCATCTTTCTCATGAGTATTCATGGAGATGAATTCGGTTAGATTTTCTAATATTGAAGGATGCTCACCCCTGAGGGTTATGAATCTATGAAAATCAAGATCTTTGATATATGCTTTTAAAGATACTAGAGAGAAATGACATGAAGATTCCATAATGAAAATTCTCTTGAACAATAATGTACAATAAGATCTATTCATTTATCAAATACAACCAATATGAGAGACTTTTGTACACCACAACACTAGTTTGAGGAAACCAGGTTTTTGATGCTTTTTGGAAAGAAAAAAAAACACACTAGTATCACTAAAATGAAGTGATCAAGATGTTAAAGGTGCTGCACAAAAGGTAATCTAGACAATTTTAGGATTACTTGCAAAGAAATGTTAAAGAGATGTCAAATTTCTTATGTTGAAATACACTGTAATGTGTAATTACAAACATGTGAATTTTTAAACCAAGGTATGAAATGATCCAAAATTTTCAAATGAATAATGAAAATATGCTATAAGTTAATGCTAGATCTGAATTGAAAATGTTTATGACAGCAGCAAAATCTGAAATAAGATTTTGACGACAAACCCTAGCTTTTGAAATTGACTAGGTTTTAGGAAAAATGCAACTTTTTCAACAAAACCCTAGAAAATGAGATCTTCAAATTCAAGGTTACAACACAATGAAATGATTGTATACTATAATATAGATCAGGTCTATTGTAAAGATCAGAAATTGAAATCTTTCTATGATGAATTATAACATATGCGATGAAACAATGCAAAACTATGCCTTTTTCTAGCCTATAAGCTTAATTTTTTTAGTTTTTTGAAGATCATGCAAGATTTTCAATTAGATATTAATAAATATGCAATGAAATCAATGAAATATTTGATTAGAATAATCAGAAAGATGCAAATGCTCGAAGCTACGGGTTCACCAAAATGTTATATAGTGAAAAGGAGAACGAAGAAGACTAGCATGCACACTAGATCAAACCCTCTTCCACAATAACATTCAAGAACAAGACTGAGCCAAATCACTACCAAATGGAGGTGGACTTAGCTATAGATCTTGTAATAAGGTGTGCTATAGAAAGATCTGATTTAATCAAGCCTTTTATCAAACCCTAGGTCAATCAATGCACTAAACCCTAGATTTTCAAAGATCTGATTATAAGAGGAGATGTACGACAAATAATCAGAAACCAATTTCACAAGAGTGAACATGAAGATATCAGAAACATGTGTCCTGGAAGCTAGAATGTTGGAGGACTATTTTGGGGGTGCCCAAGTCCAGAAGATGGAATCTTCAGAAGTTGCCACTAGAGAAATGTTACAAAGGCTGCCCTAATGTCAGATCTGATGTCTGTTTAGGTAGAAGGACTATTTCACAATCACCCAAGTCTTTCATAGAGGAATATTCCCAAAATGTTGTCAGATCCTAAAACCCTTTTCCTTACTCAATCTTCTTGTGTCTTCACTTTCCTGAATCTCACACTTGTAACCTACACATAAGAAGAAAAGGGGTTTGGGGGGTTATGGTGTTTAGGGACTTGCCTTAGTCAAATCTTGGGATAGAATTCAAGCTTCCCAACATTGTTGTTTGATAGAGAGTGCATGCCTTTGTAGGGTAAAGGATAAACACAAATCAACGAAATGAAATAAAATGATGATGAACACAAATGATATCACCTTTGTGATGAAACCCTTAACAGGGTGAATGCTTTTCAACCCATAAGGAGAGATAGACGATAACTTCAAAACCTGCAACAACACACAATGAAAATATAAATCTACTCTAGAATCACAATGAATTCTTTGAATGCTCTTTACTCCAATGCTTTGAGTTGGCTATCTCTATCTAGGTTCATAATGAATTCAAAAACACACTTACATATGCTTTCTCGCTAACATTCGTCAAATTAAACTAAAAGAGTCAATAAGGAGAAACCCTTTTAAAGGTCTTATGCCAACATTAATTTAAATTTTCCTTGACCAATCAGGGAGGACTTGCCCAAGTCCCAAGGCACCTTTTTGGCTTGGGGTAAGGCTAAGTTGTTAGAATCCATAAATCAGATTATAACCCAGAATTAATTGAAAGAGTTAGAAACAAATATTGTAAATGCAAAAGCAATTGAAACAACATAACAACTATACCAAGAGACTGATGTGAAACACTTGAATGACAAAATAACATTAGATTACTATCTCCAATATCAAATGAAAATACAAGATAGGTAGTGAGTTTATATAGAAAAGGGAGAGGGTGGAGATGGCAACACAACCCAATAGGAAGCAACTATCTATCAGACTAAAGATAGAAAAAGCATCTTCGAAAGATAGCTAATGGATGCTCACTTGTAGGAAGGTGACACCTCATAACCTACTCACCTGAGTAAACTCACTTTATTAACCTAAGAAAGATTAATAATATGGTAGGAAAAAACCTTATGAAAAGAAATAAAAAACCTACATTAACACCCCCCTTAAGCGTAGCTTAGGTGGATGTAGAGATGGGTCCCGACAAATCAAGCCTAATGAGGTACCCATGTACATAAAATTCCCCCCAAAGAGAAGGAGGCCCCTAGAAGAGAGAATAGCACCCCCCCCAAATAGAGGGAGAAGAGACCCCCTAAAGTAGAGAGAGCGAAAGAGACTATGAAACCTGCCCATGTTAGAATTTGAAAAGATGATTAACCCAGAAAACTAGTGCAAAAGAATAGATATCTAAACTATGAATGTAAATGATATGAAATCAAAATAGCATCATAGAGTTAGTCTCCAAGAGAGTAATGCAAATGCTAGAAGCAAAATAGCATTAAGAGGATGCAAAAGAAAAGGATACAAAAGACAAGCTAGGTAGAATGCTTATATAGACTAGGGAGAGGGAGGAGGTGGCAACACTGACCAATGAGGAGCAACCATCTATCGGATTAAAGATAGAAAAGTATCTTCCCAAGATATCTAATGGTTCTCACATGTAGGAAGGTGACACCTCATAATCCACTCACCTAATAAGATATGTTGTATTAACCTAATCAAGATTAACAAAAGTGTAGGAAAAACATAAGAATAAAGGGAAAATACATAACCTGACTAGGAAATAAAAACCTACACTAACACCCCTCTTAAGCATAGCTTAGGTGGGTGAAAAAGATGGGTCTTGGCAAATCAAGCCTGATGAGGTACCCATTGTACATAAAATCCCCCTACAATAAAGTAGCTCATGTACCAAAAGAGGATGCCCATATAGGAATGTTGAAGATGATCCATTTGTGGCAAATGACATTTCTCCCCTTAGGAAAACATAACTCCAATGGTGAATGCTGGAGTAACTCTCACTCAAAGAAGCAAGGTGAGGAAGGAAGTCTCATGATGTATTATGTCTCAGAACTCTGCTCAAGTGTCTCCATGTGAATATTAGAAGATGCCTCAATGCACGAAGGCAAAAGCAATCCAATCCCATGTGTAGAACTAGGAGGTACAAGATCCAAAGACAAGGAAGATAGGATAATAGTGATGAAATGATTGTCTTCAAATATGATTTGAATGTCCTCAAGAGTTTCATCTAGATCTGAAATGTGAGACTCTAAAAACAAACAAGAGATATCTAGTAGAAATTGGTCCCAATGAAGTGAATCCAAAAGATGTATATGACCTTGCTATAAGGAATCACTGGAAGCCCTTGAAGAAGCAACTCTAAACTTTGTAGAAATAGCAGGTGCAATGACAAAATAACTGTCATGAAAGAGGAGAGATAATCCCTCAAATGTGTCCTCCAAAATTTGAAATGTGAGACTCCACAAACAAAGATGCAATGTCTGATAGATAGGAATCCCAACCAAGAAGATTGTAATAATCCTGCTGCAAAGAACCACTGGAAGCTCTCAAAGAAGCATCTCTAGAATTTGATGAAGCAACAGGTGTTGTATCTGAAGATGGGGTATCAATGTATGTCACATAAGATGGGGTAAATGAAGTATCAGTATCATCCACAAGAGCCTAGTCATCCAAGTAAACATCACTATCATATGAAGATCCAAAGTCTCCATACAACTATTGGATGATGGTCCAAGTAGTGAAAGGGCACTCAATGTGATCTATGTGATGTAGAATATTCTCAGAAATAATAATACATATTAGTTCATATACCATGTCATTATTGTTAAACCATGCATTCTTTTGTTCATAGTCACTTGGCTCAGGAACGAGTCCAAGGAGATGGGGCAATAGATCCTACTCAAGGCATTGATGCTTTATCCCTTGTTTCCAAGAAAAATAGTTCTCTGAGGTTAGCTTAACAACATAAGGATGGAAATAATCGAAATCCATGATGAACCCCCAAAATGATTACAATAACCCCATAAAAGATGTGACTCAAAGAGAGCATACTGCCTGTTTTTAGGAAAACCTACAATAATCTTTATTGCCCCCCCCCCCCCCCCGAATCTCTCAAATATGGAAACTAAAATCTAATCTTGCACATAGAAAAGCTTTGATACCATGTTAGAATCCATAAATTAGATTATAACTTAGAATCAATTGAAAGAGTTAGAAAAAATACTATAAATGCAAAAGAAATTGAAATAACATAACAATGATACCAAGAGACTGATGTGAAATGCTTGAATGGAAAAATAGCATCAGATAACTATCCCCAATATCAAATGAAAATACAAGCTAGGTAGCACGATTTTATATAGAAAAGGGAGAGGGTGGAGGTGGCAACACCAACCAATAGGAAGAAACCATCTATTGGAATAAAGATAGCAAAATCATCTTCCCAAGATAGCTAATGGATGCTCACTTGTAGGAAGGTGACACCTCATAACCTACTCACTTAAACTCACTTTATTTAATCTAAGCAAGCTTAATAATATGTGTAAGAAAAACCTTATGAAAAGGAATAAAAAACCTACACTAACATAAGCATGGACCTCTTGTTCCCAATTTGCATTAGTTTCAGGGGATTTTGCATCAGGATGAATATTTAGAATGTATAATGTTGTTACGGGGACCTAGGAGCTAAACAAGGAGGTAAAAAGACATGTGTCCACTTTTTACTTCATAACATAATAATATAATATTACAACATGAGTATAGTACCCTCTAGTTTTCTTGAAACAATTTAGGTGTTATTCAAATCTTCATTAATCACAAAATACAAGTTCCTACAGTCAATCTAATAAATCAAATAGTTTTGAACATTGATCAATACTTATATTCTTATTGATCTTCTTGAGTTCACTGTTTTTCATCATAGTGCAATTTATGAACTCATGCATGATATCCAACATGAATATACTATTTCATAGTTGTTTAAACAAAAAAGTATAACATATCACTGACCTTGTTTATTTCTGATGGTATTGATATCTTTTCTATTTACTCTTGATAACAGGATCTCTATCTCACAGCTTTGTAATCCCAGTCAATAAATCTTGTATATAAATAACACTGAGATATAATTCATTCCATTCTAGTCATAGGTCTTCAACTACTAAATCTAAGTAGTGTTCTTGGAAAGTTTGATTCCTAAAATCTGTAAGGTTGTTTTGAACTCATGTAAATCATCTTTAATAATCACAACAAGATATATCTACCCAAAGTTATATTTCAACATAATATTTGGCCGTTTAATTCACAGAGGAACAAATCCTATTGGCCTCTAATTCTACATAATGATAACAGAGCCTATATATTGTGATATTAAAACTTATACACAATAAAACAAAACTTATATGATGATAATAGTAAATGAGTCTGTCTGCCTTAAATATAATGTTGTACCTAACATATTAGTCTATTATACACCTTATGATATAAAGATGATTACTCATAAGAATGATTTCTCTATCTACATAAAAGATTTAGAGAGAAGAAGGAACTTGTTGTGATATATCAATCTTTTCTCTTTTTCATGAGATCACAACAATTGAAGTCCTTAATACTATCTTTACCATCCATACTTCAGGTCTCATGCACAACATCATTTTGTGTCTATCAAAAACCTTTATTTTTCTCTATCTATGGTGTCGCTTGCCAACACCCTGAGTATACATATTATCATTTTGTGTGTCTCGACTATCTACACTTCACGATGCTGTAGCCGATACCAAGATCATCCTCTCTCTATCAAAAGTTTTTGCACAACAAAACTATTGGCATAGTTCTTTTATTATTTTCTCTCTGTATATCTCTCTCCATTTTCCATAGAAATCTTTCCACTCTTATATCAAAATCCATCCCCCTAATATGCAATAATCATATTTATTCTCTTTAGCACTCACAGTGTAACCTCCTCTATTATGTTGACGACATAGCATCCTTAAAGGCTTACCTTTCCACTACTCATGGACTCTTCCTGTATAATAGCCTACCAATACTCCATGAAGGCATGCAAACTAGTGGAGATAATGGTGTTAAAGACCACTCCACAATTTGGTTTTAAATCTCATCATTTATCTCCATGTTAGTTAAGGAGTCGAGCCAGCATAACCAAGAGAGTGGTTTTGCAAAAAAATAAGATCTCAATCATGTATTCCCTAAACTTAATACATAGTAAGAGTCTAATCTTTAAACTATATTTAAATAGATAAATATATAAGAAACAACATGTTATTTACGTATACAACGTATACTCACGTTGTTTTAAGCATTTGATGAGATACGAGATTGGGGTTGAGGTGTTCTCCCCCTCTCTATCTTGCTAATATAGACAAAAATAACATGCTAGGATCCCAATCAGGAATTCAAATAATAAAATAGCTTAACTATTATTGAATTTTTCTTGTCGATGGTCACATATTGACCTAACTTAGTTTTCAACAAAATCTAAGTTTAATGGACCTTGTTGACAAAATCGACAATTGTCGAATTGAAACCAACTTAGACTAGTTAGGTCAAATGCAACTTACCAATCTCACAGATGATTGACAACTATAAAGGTGCATGATTCAAATGGAAACCCATTCATTCTATCCATATGTATATTCACTTCTCTTTGATGATGCTCTCCCTCTCTTTCTAGGAGGGTGAAAACCTATTTCCTGAATGTACAACTTACAATCACCAAATGAGGATTAGTGTATCATTAGTCAATTCATAATCCTTACAATATCATAACATCTTGACAACATATAATCACATGTCATTTCTAATCATGTAAGCATAAACTCATGAAATCATTGATTTTTCCTAGTACTTTCACTAAATGCCAAATCATTAAATCATGCATAATCAACTACTAATTACATGCAAGTAAAAATTAAAGTATAGTCAAAATTTGGGATGTGACATCTAGTTAGCATAATTATTTGTAGCATTGCTAACATTATTTTAAATACATAGCCTCTCAATAGAGGAAAGTACCATGTTTGATTGAAGTGGGGTGGGTGGAAAGATGAAACTCATAAATAAGGTCAACATCATCATATATAGAGATATATGTGGTGGGTTGTGAGTATGGAACAGGGGCACTAGGTCTAATAGTACACTCATTAGGTTACATGTTTGTAAAGGAAACATAAGGTACGTCTAGTTCAAGATGGCAACCCTTTATTTCTTTTTAATTTTCCTCCTTTTTCAGCATCCCTTAAAATTTCTTCCTTCTTCCACTCTTGTTCAGCTAGGTCTTGCTTGAGACTACTATTTGAAATTGCAAGTTGGGGTTGATTCTTGATTTCCTTAGTCTTTATGTAGGGAAGTGTTAGCAGGGTGCAGAGCATAAAGAAGAGCCGACTGGAAGCTAGTACACACTATGCAGAGGTTGGAGCTGACAGGAAACACATCCCTATATGTAATAGATATAGTATATATATAGATATAGGATATGATGATATCATATAGAAGAATAGGAGTATGATATAGGCTAGATTCTGATGTAAAGAATGACATAGAAGTTATGAATGTAACTGATGAGGTAGAGACTTAGACCTACTGGAGGATGGATAGATGATGTACACATTTGCTGGTTATTGATATATATATGGAGATCTACCATTGCCGGGTAGTTATGTGTTGTATTACTATGTTGTGTATGTGATGCTTTATGTTGTTATTCTTTATGTTTTACTATCAATCTCTAGCTACTTGATCGTGGTATAAACCGAATACAAAGAATTGACTAAGGACTGGATCTCTGGACTGATATCTCCTCCACATTTCTTTCTAACATTTGGTCTCTCTC